>CM032233.1:64515000-64840000 GCA_019009955.1 Riptortus pedestris | reverse complement strand
TGTAAGGAAATTTTAATTTATTCAGTTTTAATTATAAATATGTTGTCATTGAAACATTTTATTGTTGTAAATTACATAGTTTTTTTGGCTGTTTTTATATGCATGGCCAACTATGTACATTTTAAAAATAGTTTTAGACCAAAAACCTTATTTACTGAGTTTTATTTTTGTATTGGTTTTTTATTTTTCTGATGATGGAAATGTAAATTCCAGAAAGCGCTAATAAAAATAAATATTGAGGAGCCACAAAGCTGTGTTCTGAATAACCTAATAAAACACATTTTAAAACGATGGGACGAAAATTCGGAACCACAAAGATATACTATTATTTGACTTAAATCAATTTATATTTAATATTCACTATCCCTCTGCTCCTATAATCTCAATCACGAAAGCAATTGTAGTAGTTGAGGAAGGTAATATGATACAAACAAAATAGCTTATACCCTGAATGCTTTCTGATTTTTGTACAATACTGAACAATCCCTTGAAGACTTCAATTGGGTTGATATATCAAGATCGTTTTGGGCCACAAACTAAACTGATTCCAATATTTCAAATTTCAAACATAGAAATCTTCATTAGAAAAGGGAATCTAAAATTAGAAAGTAACTGTCATTTGATATTGAGTACAAGGATATTGAGTTGAGCCCAGCTAGCATATTCCTTATTTAACAGAGTGTTTAGTGATTTACAGTTATATTCACATCCCGTTATTCCTGGTTTAGCCATTCTCATCCAAAGAACTTCATAATTCAAGCAGCAGTTAAATTGCCTTCCAATGCTGAGTAGACACGGGTGGAAAGGATTGGCTTAAAGCAAAGAAGTCTATGAATGGAACGACAAAACAAAATTTAACTAATTAACTTGATATCAAAATTCAAGTGCATTTCGTTCCTTGATCTTTGTGAAGCTGCATGGCTAAATTTAAAGTGACACTTACAACTACGCCCCAATCTTAGCAGAGCCGTGATAGAATCACATTCTCTTAAAAAGGTCCACAACTTGAAAATAGATTTATTCTTTATTTTATATTTCTATAGCACAAATCTTCCTAGTCATTTTCCTATTTGTTGCATCTATATCTAAATAGTAGAAGTAGCAAAATTGTTTTGGAATAAATTAAACAAATAATACTTAAGAATGAAAAGCGAAAGATGAAGAATATGCTCAAGTGAGCAATTTAAGTGATATTATTTTCTAAAAATATTGTTGCTATTGCAATTGATCACTACCTAGAAGGAAATGAAAAAATATTTTGAGTAATCAACTGTTTAGGCTCCCCAAATACATTTCTTTGCAGAAGACAATCCACTGGACCGATATTTATTTTTAAAAATAATTGTAAGTTTTCATAATTAATAATGGTCTATATTCAGCAAATAAAATATCAATATAAGGAAGAATAATATGAATCAACTAAAATAAAATAAAAAATATACAAATAATAATTATATATGTAACAAAAGAATAATGAATGTTAAAAAGGAAAGTCCGTCACACAGGGACTGAGTAAACTAAGCAGATTTCCCACGTGAAGTTACACAATAGAGAAATCACCATACGAGAGCCGAGCAGTTACGGAAACGGCCGAACTAGCTTTTGGCGGGAAACTCACTCGTGCATTATCCAATTTTAATAAAAATGCAAAAGTGCATTTAATAAAAATGTAAATATCTCGGTTAATATGCAAGATAGTGAATAAATATATAGAACAATGTTTATAGTAAATTTAATTTTAAATAAGATTGGTTTTATACAATTTTTCGATCCGATGCATAATAACGGAGATATTTCGAATTTTCAAAAATCCCCCTCTAAACCCCCCCCCTCCCTCTGGTCCGATTTCAGCCATTATCGAACTTGGTCTGTCTTTTTACATAAAACGGATAAATATCGAGTTTCGTAACGATCAAACAAAAATTGCGACCGCTATAGCGTTAACAGACAAATATATATACATATACATAGATAGATAATTTTGAACGGACCTCATTTTCGTCATCTCCTGGGTAGGATCGATGGACATTTGAAGAAATATTTCGAAAATCGCGTCATGAGTACGACCTCAATAGCTGATTTCCCTTAAGGGAAATCTGCTAATAGATATCGGCGATAAATGTGGCTGTTTATGATTCCAAATGAGTCTATCATAACAGAGTGAGGAGGAGTGGTAAACAGCTGGTGTGCAAGTGGGTCATTCATATTGTCTTGAGTCACACAGATTATTAATATGTACAATAGTAACCCAGGAGCCCTATAACAGCTTCATTTTTAATTTTAATTTTTAAATTATATTTATAATGTATGTCCAAGCATTTTAGGAGATTTCTCTCAAGGGAAATCTGCTATCGAGGTCGTACTCATCGCGCGGTTTTAGAAATTTATCTTCAAATGACCATCAATCCTACCTTCAGTCGCAATTATTGTTTCATAGTTACCAAACTCGATGCTATGCATCGGATCGAAAACATGTATTGAATCAATCTTATAGAAAAATAAAAGTACTATTAATATTGTTCTAAACATTTATTCCCTTTCTTGAATATTAACCGAGATATTTGCATTTTTCACTTTTCAGCCTTCAGCAAACCCCCACTTCTACTCATGTTAAACTAACAATACTTGGTTATGTAATAAACCACAATACTCGAACATTAAATACCAAATATTGTTTTCAAGAAATCTTTATTATACGACATACATGCAAATATGCTCTGGTAACTCCCCCCTTCTTAGGTTTTTGGACTACTTAAATTTGATTGATTGAGATAAACATTATTCTGATTCATTATAAATTACAGTACTAGAAATAGTAAATAGTTTTCAATCAAATTAATATGTTATATTCAGATATATTACAGTAATTGTTTTTCCTTCCTGTAAGAAGTTGGCAGAACTGCTTTGAGATGCTTTCCGTCGGGATGTTTCTTTTTACCGTTTGTATTTATTCACGGTGATGTTGTCGATTTTTCTATAGTACAACTTCACGCGGAAAATCTGCTTAGTTTACGCAGCCCCTGCGTGACAGATGTTTTTCAGAATGAGACGGATTGAGGCAGGGAATATATTTAAAACTCTTATGTGTATTTTTTCTGTTTGTTTGTTTCATAAGGTCTTAGGGTGAAAAACGACTAGGTTATCATCGCCCTGTTGTACTTGTTCTGCTCCGGGTTTTGAAGAATAACAGGAGCAATGCATAAATTATTGGAAACAACGCGTTTATCGATGTTTCTGTCATTCAAGTTGGATACACCTCCATTTATTGAGCACGGTTTTATGGGTTCCAATCAATACTGCATTCACTCTAATACGTGTACTCTAGCAGCCAGTTCAATAAATACACAAACATGGTCTGGAAAATGAGTAAAACTACCAATGATGGACTTTTATGGTTTGTTTCTTGCATGATTTTCTTTTCTTTCTTGTCCAATAGTTATAACTTTTCGAAATATTTTTATTTTAGTTGATACTGATTGAGCTAATATTTAAACTGAATTACGAACATCCTAAAATTTGTTAAGATTACAAAAAAAAAAGTGATATCTATCTGAACGTTAAAAAAGTCCAAAAATTGTTACAGGTTTAATCTGTCTTATTTCTGTTAGTTTTTATTATTTTTGAAACCATACAGTTCTCACAATTATTAATTACCATACTCAAAAATTTTGATATACACTCAACCGCAAAAAAAACCGGACACTTAGATTTAGTCTTATAATTTTGTTAAATACTTAATATATATGTATATTAATCTTTTTAATTAAAATAATTGGTTAATCTACAGATTATTTAAACAAAATCTGCCAAAAGTGAATAATTTTTATTGATTATTTAAAAAAAAATACAAAAATAAAAAAAAGAAAAAGATAAATTAACACATTTAAAAAAAAAATTATTCTTCATTTTTATTACAGTGAATGGTAGACTTCGCTACCCGAAGCGTTTCGGCAATGTAACGTAAGCTCCGGCCTTCCATCTAAGTTTGAAAGACCCATTATTCTGGACCGAAATAAAAATAAAACATTAAAAGAAAATGCTTGGTTAATAATTAAAGATGTTTAAATGTACGAAAAACTACTTACAGTTTAGAATAGATCAACTTCACAACAAATAAATCTAATCTGAGTTTTATCTAATTGTTTACTAATCCTGAAGGGATTAGTTCAATGGACTTAGACTCTATATTCTATGTAATAACTAGAATACCCACATAAAGAAAATTGCTGAAAATTAGCTTTTAATACGACAAATATGAAGTGTCCGGTTTTTTTTTGCGGTTGAGTGTATATCGAATGAGGGGTCTTGGAGAAATGTACCATTCTTGTTTCTAGGCATAAATTTGAGGCAATTCTCAATGATCAGTCACACCTTGAGCCAAAAAATAAGTCAATGCTACAAGTCAAATAAGTAGAATATCGGTGGTATACATTTCCTCTTCACACTATCAAGAACGTTGTCATAAGGGAGCACCTAAGTTGCAAATAAAATGTCAAGTTAACGACTTAGTCCGACTGATCGTTACTTGAACTTTGGAAGTATATAGGGCAATTGACAAGATAATTATAACTGTCGCCCTAAAACAGAGAAATGACAAAGCGAGCCGAGCTTTATCATTTGTAGAATTTTCGAAACAATTATGAACAGTTGAACTAAAGATATAATGTTTCTTGAAAGTTGAAAACAATTTAAGTTAAAAGTATGAGCAAGAAAATACCTTAGTATTAGAGAACGATTCAGCGGCATCAATGGCAAAGTAGGCAGTTGATGAAACATTAAAATCTGGCACGCGTAGTGTTCACTGGAAAGTTTACCTAATTCATTAATTTCTTAATAGCCTTAAAGAAGGGGATTCATTCCGTTATAAAAAATTTATGAAAATTACATAGATAGTTACTAACTATCAGGAAAAGTTTCATTCCAGGTACAAATTACTCTATATACCGAGTAGAACTCAGATATACGAGTGCTCTGTCTTCTTGATCCTCCAAATGAGGCAGAAGAAATTACTTCCTCTATTTTCTACGGAAATTACTATATGCATTCATAATTTCCGAATCTAAGTAGAACATATTTATCCCGGAAGTTGTCAAGGAAATACAATTTAAAACTTCCATGATTTAGTATTCAATAAGGTGTTGAATTCTAGTATTCTCTTCATTAATTTTGCATGCCAATTATTAGCCAGTTTTTATTAATGCCCTACTGACCTGAATTTTAATTAAATCTCGGAATCAATAAAGAGAGGATAGCTAATTGATTAGTCTAGAGCCTAAGATTAGTCCATAGCAATCGTGTAATAAATTAAACCGGTGCATAAATACAACCAATACAAATCAGCACTTTAAACTGACGATGAACTAGAGCTAAGTGGCTATGCGTAAACAAGTTTACTAGTGATCTTAAAAAAAAATCAATTATTTCAGATATATTGATAAAAGTTGATTTAAATTTTCTAGTTATTGCTTTGAGATGAATTAGTACATGTGATGTTATTATCTCAAATCCAATTCTCTATTTCTCCGAATATTTGAAGCCCCTTAAAACAGGACTAACAATTTAAATTATTCATTAGATTAGTAGTTATGAAGTTGCATTAAGTGAAAATTCGTGAGTGAAAGGGGGGGAATAAATAAAGGCTGAAATAAAAATTTATATTTTCAAGAAGATTGGCAATATAAGAGTTTTCGACCTGAGTCATAATAGCGCAGATATATTGATTTTTACCCTTTCTCTAAACCCCCATTTCTCCTTGATCGATGAAAATTATACACCATACATAACTTTGAAGAAGATTCCAGTTACCTTAGCTTATTTTTCTGATATGAGACGAGTACGGGTGAGCGGTAATCCAGCCCGAAAACTAAAAATTGCTAATAGCTCGATTATTATTATAGTAAGAGCAAACACATAAAACAACAATTGTAAAAAAATAAATGTTCAATAAGATTTGTTAATATAATATTTCGATGCGACTCATAATAACAGAGATATATTAATTTTTTTATGGCCACTCTCTTCCGTGTTCCATTTCAGCTAATCTAGCAGGAAATATGCTAAAGACGTGCTATGTTTAATCATTTGTCCACTTTATTATCATATTAATAGTTAATAATATAGTGCATAAATACCGAGATAATTTTCTTCATGAGCCGTCCGTGACGCGATCACTTAGGTCAGACCTACCGATGGGTTTTGCGTTATCTGAACTTCGTACCTGTTCAATGAATCTCCGAGTTCATACTTTTATTTGCTGTGGGAATAAAAATAGTGAATTAGAAACTTCTACACATACTCACCTTATATTCTTGACGAGAAGTCTAGGCGTAAATCATCAATCATAAATGCGTGATTATAATTATGACGCTTGATTTTAAAAAAAGATAGGCAAATTTGAAGAGCGAATGAATTCAAAATGAAAGGTTAGTGGTACTAACATGCCAAAAAGATGTAAAAAGAAGTAAGACATAAAGTTAATATATGGCGGCTTGATTTATTCAAGATGTTTCGTTATCCTATAAAATATTTCATTGGATTAGTCTGCAGGCAGAACTACTACTAATAAATTACTCTTCCTCGCTAGGGAACTGTATCTTACAAGATAATATATTCCTTTAAAATACTTTTCCTTTCTAAATGGTGTAAAATGGAAATAATTCCTTTTGGCATTTAATTTACCAACAGACTATGATTAAAGAAAAACTACATATGCGGACGATATACCGAAATTCACTGCCCAAGCCATACGTTTTATTTAATTTCTCAGTATCTAAAGCAATATAAAGAAACCAAAATTACAAACTCACGCATAATTTTGTGAATATATGTTAATTAATAGTAAAAATATTTTAGTATGATTTAGTCCTTTCATTGTCTTTAGATCCCTCTGTGATAACAAAACAGAGATGTTGCACTAAAAATATTATTTTCAATGGTACTACATAATAATCGGGTTTCTTAATCTAATATGGGTGTGTATTATATTTATCACCAATTTTGCATGCTCGTTTTGATGGTTTTAATTAATACCGCGCTTACACCTTTCCTGTTCAGGAGATTATAGGTTTGGGAAGACATTGTGCAATTGTACAATCGTTCCTGAGAATTTTAAATTTAATAATATTTGTCCTATAGAATGAATTAATATTTTTTGCATAAATACATAGCGTTGCCTGGGGTCTGGCCATTTTATGTTAGTATTGTTAATTATTTAATTTAAATAATTTATAATACATTGTCGAATACACTTACAATATATAGCAATACGTTTGCAATAATATACAGTGGTTTTGAAAAAATAATTGTTAAGAAACTGAGCATAATATACTCTTAATAAAGGAAAATATGTTTTTTTAGCTTTTCATTACTGTTAATATTTATCATATATTCTAATGAAAATTCGTCCCTGTTTTTAACTGTATATGATTGTAAATATTGCTGTATATTTCAAGTGTAAAGCGATGTAGTATTACATGCTTTAAACTATTATAAATGTATTTTTTACACCACTTACATATTTCATCTGATTTTTTCATATGGGCTTTATTTGTATGGGGTATTTTTATGTATTTACTATTACAGGCTCAGCTGGCTTATGGTCCCTAACTTTTCTATGCTGACGTTAAATTGAAGATAATTCGCTGGTTCCGGATGTGTAAAATTACAGAATAGTCTACAAAAAGGAGTGTACTATAAGTTAAGTATCCGGTCAATATCTCTGGAAACTAAATTATCTGTGGCTTTTACTATTATACTATTTTTATTAGCAAGCAGTGTTTGAGGGTTAAACAGAATGGTAAAATTTTCCTGTATAAAATTTGAAGCTGCAAGCAATTCAATTTGAGTAACACAGTTTAATTCGTCTAGCTCCCTACTATCCAAAACAACAAATTTTTCGAAGCACTTATGTTCGGTCTTTGTTCAAATTTCGTTTAATTTACCCGTTACTAAAGCCATAGAAAAAGCTCCATATGGTTTTTCATAAATTAGCGCAAATAATGGCAAGCATACTAAACAGATATAAGTTAAGTAAAGGTTAACAAAGCACATTATTAAAATATATATGCCTTCTTTGTAAATATAAATTTATTTTAAGCTTTTTTACGTAACTGTAACTTAACGTAGGTGTAATTTTAAGCAGAGTATTATTAAATCCATTCATCTTTCCTCAGTCACACATCACAGCCCATTTGTAAACGTCACAATTGTTTACTTATTTTTTATTTATTTATTTATGTGTTTACACATTATACCACCTTTTTTGATACCGTTTCTTATATCTTCTTTTGAACTACGAACAAAAATCTAATTATGGCATGAGTTCAACCTTAAAATCCTATTTCTAAATATGTATGTTTTATTAGTTCATAATGCTCTGGGCTCAACAATACATCATCAGTGTTTCTGTAGCAGAACTTTCCTTCAAATAAACCAGTAAATCAACGCTGACCGAATTTATGATACCGGTGATCCCTAAAGCGTTATAATATTTATAAGTAAATGATAGGAATTTTGATTTGACTGTAAGTCCTTACTATGAAAAAATATTCTGCTGTGACAACAACCTAATATTTAATAAAACCTCCATACTCCATTGAGCGGCTGATATTGGCATATTCTTTCCACCAAAGACCACATTGATATTTATGGTGGAAAGGATATTAAATGTACTTTTTGACTGCTGTAAATGTGCAACGGATGTGAACTACATAATGAACATAGCCATTACATAGTATAATACATTTTGAGTGGAGGAGGCAAGGATGGTCAAGGTAATATAGTATCCAGAAGCTATGTCATATTTTTAGATCCTAGTTCTGGGAGGAGAAGGCAGGGGTTGAAGAAGATGGGCCTAACTACTGCATTTAAGACCAGGTATAAAGCCCTCGCACCTCCCGTGGAGTCTCTCACACATAAAGGATGTGTGCAACATGAGTTACTTGTGTAAAAGGGGCCGTAAAATAAGAAGCACATTACTTTGAACATAGAGTTCAACGCTCACCCCAAAGGGGAAGGAAGCATCATCAAATATGAACTCCTCTATGTAGCAAAGAAGAGTAAAACATTGAGTATAGTAGGGAGGCACTTCAATGAGTTGTACAAGTTGTGAAGAGATATTACCAACATTTATAACAGTACTGGGTTCGAATAGTTAGATCAAATGACATCGACTGTCCCTTAAGACCATGCTTAACGCATCTTTCAACAAAATCAGAAACTTCTTCTCCCTTAATAATAATTAAATAATCCCCACTCTATTTTTCCCAATTATTATTTGTTCTTGATCGCTTAATGGCAAGGGTCGCCAATAAAACGAATTTCTTTAGGCGCAAACTTTCTTCACATTGCCCTACATGTGTCGTGGCTAAACTAACCACATCAGGGGCTATCCAGTTGTGAAGTGCTCGTTCCCATCCTACATTCGTTAAGACAGTCCCTTCCTCACTTTCTCAACGAATTTAAAAAGGAACGAGCTCTTCAGAGCAGGATGGCCCCTGAAGAGGTGGTAGTTAACACGAAACATGTAGGGCAATGTGAATAAAGTATGCGCGATAAGAAATGTTTCATTAAAGAATGAAAAATATACAAGAATATTGGGTCCATAATAATAAGAAAAATTATTATTAATATGTTTTTGTTTCCCGTCTTTATAATTTAATTTATGCCATTTACTTTTATATAATTGATTTTCCGAGTGTGGTCCAACAATTCTTAAATATCTATCAATAGGAGGGACCGGGTCAATTTAAAAAAAAATTACAAATTCGCTCCACTTTAACAAAAAAAAATCATCTGTTTCAAATGTTCCCCGTTTTCAATATGGAATCTTTAGGAACATATACATGGGCTAACAACCAAATCTCTAGGACGAAGCCGGCCTAGAGGAAGAATATCTTTCTCGGTCATTGGCTGAATTTGTTTTTTAGTCTAGTATTATGTTCCTGAAGAGTTAATACAGAAAACATTAAAGATATAGAACAAATATTTAATAAAGTGAAGAAAAAATATATATTCTTTTAAAACCATTGCCTTCAGTGATATATGCTAAAGACGAGCTATATGTCATCTTTCGTCCTTTGAATTATCATAATATAATCTAATAACAGAGTGCATAAATAGCGAGATAAATTTCTTCAAGAGCCCTCCGTTAACACGTTGACTTCAGGTCCAACCTATCGATGATTTTATTTGCTACGGTAGTGAATATTAAACTTCAACTCATACTCACCCTATATTCTTGACGGGAAGTCTTGGCGTAAATCTTCAAAATAAATATGTGATTATAATTATGACACTTAAATTTAAAAAATATAGCCAAATTCGGAGAGCTAATGAATTCAAAATGAAATTAGTGGTACTAAAACAGAAATGTAAAAAAAAAAAACCTAAGACACAAAAGTTAATATACGGCGGCTAGATTTATTCAAGATGTTTCGTTATCCTTTAAAATATTTCATTGGATTAGTCTGCAGGCACTACTATATTCTTGGCGAGAAGTCTTGGCTTATATCTTCGATATAAATATGAAATTAAAATTAGGAGACTTGATTTAAAGGTAGCCAAACTTGGAGAGTGAATGAAATGGATGCGCAAAGATTCAAAATAAATATATATAGTAAAGTATATGTTGTTAACGCCCATAATAGCAAGGAATTTTAAACACCGTGTTAATGGTTATGAAAGGTGTGTATAACTGTGTAGAAATAAAGTCCCGTGCGGCACGTATTTGCATTAGTCTCAAAACGTAAAAGTTCAATGAGGACAACGTTTGGAATTTAGGCTTCTAATAAAGTACTTCATGACATTACAGCTTATTGTTAACATGACATGGGTAGGAGTGAGGAAGGTCAAAAAGAATTCAAATATCTCGGTTAATAACCAAGATGAAGAATGAAAATACGTGCATTATAACATTTATAGAGCATCACCTTTGCAATAAGATTGATTCTATAAAAATGTCCCCTCCTTTTATTCTATTAACCCCTCCCCTCCCGCTAGTTGGATTTCAGCCATTAACTTGAACTTGATCTTTAGTTTTACATTAGACGCTTATGTATCGAGTTTGATAACGATCCAACAATAATTGCGACAGCTAGAGCGCTAACAGAGAAATATATTTAATTTTGAACGGACCTCATTTTCGTCATCATGAAAAAAAAATGATGGAGGAAAATCCCATCATGACTACAACCTCAATAGCTGATTTCCCCTAAAGGAAATCCATCGGGAGGTGGGTGACAAAGTGCTAGAGCATAAAATGTTTTACAAATAGGGACTAGTTAAACTGAACATATCGCCTGAAAAGGACAAAAACCATGTAAACAGAAAGACTTTGCAGTGGGCAGCAACATATAATAATCCGGAGGCAGGTGCGCTTCGAGTGGGCCCGCAATAAAGTTAATTGTATGGGATTGAGTTTTGCGGGTGGCGGGGGAATGCGGAGCCCCAGGGCGCGAAGGGAAATTCAAATTACACAAGGAAAAACCGTCGGGGGTATGGGTGTTTGCGAGGGGAGGGGGCAATGGGGTGCCTGAAGATTAAGAGCACTTCTCTCAACATAAATTAAACCTTGATTTGGGAGCTCCCACTAGCACATATACACATACTCGCCACACGTATTGGACAACGGAACGTCCACTAACACTTCAATAAGCCCAATAAAATATACATAAATGTTCATCCTTACTTATATTCATCCACATCGTTCTTCTAAATACTGAACATTATAATCCCTCAGCAAATCGATATTAAATTTATTCCTCTTTCGGCAACAGTGTCTCATCTAGAGGGTAGGAAAATATTCGCAGGCACCGGGATTAAAAGGAGGCAAATTATTCTTTTTTTTTTATTTTTTATTTAAAGATATATACTTCATAGAAACTGGATAATCGATACCCAATAATAAAATAATTCAAACCCTATGCGACTTATTTACAGTTACTCATGTTATTTCTGAATACGAGTATATAACATTTTATTAGCAGATTTCCCTCAAGGGTAATCAGCTATTGAGGTCGTACTCATGACGCGATTTTCGAAACTTTTCTTCAAATTTCTATCGATCCTACCTGGGAGATGAAAAAAGTCCGTCACAACAGCATCGTGAATATTAAGTGAATAAACACAAACGGTAATAAGAAACCTTTCAGTAAATTTTAATAATTTTCCGAATGGAAGCGTCTGAAATGTAAACAAACAGGTCAGCCAACAGCTCACCGAAAAGAAAAACAATAACTGAAATATATCAGAATATAAACATATTAATTTTATTGAAAACTATTTACTATACCTAGTATTGTAATATATAATGAATCAGAATAATTTTTACCCAAATCAATCAAATTTTAGTAGTCCAAGAACTTAAGACAGGAGGGTTTCCAGAATGTATTAGCATGTATTTGTTATATTAAAAGTCTCTAGAAAACAATATTTCGTATTTATGCTGCTAATAATGTGATTTATTATATGACAGAGTATTGTTTTTGTAACATGAGTAGAAATGGGGGTTTGCTGTAGGCTGAAAGCTGAAGAGTGCAAATATCTCGGTTAATATTCAAGATAGTGAATAAATGTTGATGACAATATTTATATTACATTTAAGTTTCGAAAAGAATGATTCTATACACTTTTTCGATCCAAAGTAACGGAGATATTTCGAATTTTCAAAATTCTTCCCCTTAGAACCCCCCAGGTCCGATTTCAGCCGTTAACAAACTTGGTCTTTGTTTTTACATAAAACGACAACATGTCGAGTTTGGTAACGATCAAAAAATAATTTCGACCGCTAGAGCGGTAACAGACAAATATTATAAATTTTGAACGGACCACATTTTCGTCATCTTCCAGGTAGGATCGATGGAGATTTGAAGAAAAATATCGTACATCGCGTCATGAGTACGACCTCAATAGCTGATTTCCCATGAGGGAAATTTGCTAATGAGGTCCGTTCAAAACTGTATATATATTTATCTTTTCACGCTCTAGCGGTCGCAATTTTTACCAGATTTCCCTTAAGGGAAATCAGCTATTGAGGTTGTACTCATGACGGAATTTTCGAAATTTTTCTTCAAATGTCCATCGATCCTACCTAGTAGATGACGAAAATGAGGTCCGATCAAAACTGTATATATATATATATATATATATATATATTTGTCTGTTACCACTCTAGCGATCGCAATTTTTGTTTGATCGTTACCAAACTCGATATTTAGTCGTTTTATGTAAAAAGAAAGATCAAGTTCGTTAACGGCTGAAATCGGACCAGTGGGAGGGGGGGTTAAGATTTATACGTCGGATCGAAAAATTGTACAGAATCAATCTTATTGCAAATTAATTTTACTATAAATATTGTTATATACATTTATTCTCTATCTTGAATATTAACCGAGATATTTGCATTTTTATTAAGTGTAACGGACGCCCTATGGTTCCCGCCAAAATCTAGTTTGGCCCTTTGCCGTAACTGATCGTCACTCGTATGGAGATTTCTCTATTGTAAAACTTCACGAGGGAAATCTGCTTAGTTTACGCAGCCCCTGCGTGACGGACTTTTTGTTTGATTGTTACTGAACTTAATATTTAAAATTTTTATTTCAAAATAAAGATTAAGTTCTTAACGTCTATAATCGGACCAGAAGGAGGGAGGGTTTAGAGGGGGTGAATTTCGAAATATCTCCGTTGTTATGCGTCGGATTGAAAAACGTATAGTTCCAATCTTATTGCAAATGTAATGAATGCTCTATAAAGGTTGTTATATAGATGTTTTCTCTATATTGAATATTAACCGAGATATTCCAATATTTCAGTTTAAGGTCAAACACCAAATATGGTTTTCATTGAACTATTAATTTTTGAGACACATGCAAATACGTCTTGTGTTGACATCGTCAATTAAGAGTTTATGTTCTTTATTTTTATTTATTTATCTTTACATTTATTTAACCTACCTTATACTATATTCGGTATTTAGCCGTTTCAGACACACTAAAGATCATATTTGTTATCGGTTGAAATCGGACCTGGAATAGTGATGATTAAGAGAGGGGGATTTAGAAAATTCAAAATGTCTTCGTTATTTTGAGTCGGACCATGAAATATTTCAGAACCCTTCTTGTTAAACTTATGATTGTCTAAAATTGTTGTTCTATGCATTTTTTGGTAACTCAAGAGAGTTATTCGTAATTTCTTGTTTTCTGCCTTCAGTACTCCCCTCCCCTTCTACTCATCGGTTTTAGCAGATTTCCCTTAAGGGGGGGGGGGGTTAGAGGGGGGGGGTTAGAGGGAGGATTTTCGAAAATTCGAAATATCTCCGTTACTATACGTCGGATCGAAAAAGTATATAAAATCATTCTTATTGCAAATTAAATTTACTATAAATAATGTTATATACATTTAACCTCTATCTTGAATATTAACCGAGATATTTGCATTTTTCTGTTTTCAGCTTCTGAGATGAGATCGGCTAACTTCCGGTCTAGTCGCGAGTTTCCGTCAAGAGCTAGTTCGGGCCGTTCCCGTAACTGTTTGACTCTCTATTCTGAAACTTCTCTATTGTAAAACTTCACGTGGGAAATCTGCTTAGTTTATGCAGCCCCTGCGTGACGGACTTTTTTATTGAGAGAATACCTCATCAGTTGCTATCTAAATTCATTGTTGTGCTCAAAAATCCAGTCGAAGATGAAGAAACATACTCCATTTATTGCCCACTATATTGATCCAATTATTATATTATTATTACAACATAACATATAAATTGCAATCCTACTCCTGTTATTCCATATATTAATTAATTAATTATTAATTATATTATACCTTCAGATATTTTCAAGGGACATTAAGATAATATCCTTTTAATTTCTTATGTGGGAGTCATTTAATAGAAGAACTTACTTCTCTTATTTAACACATTTATTTCTCATCTCTACATGTTTAAATTCTCTGAAAGCTTCTTCGGCTGGATATATCATCTCATCTCACTCCCATACTACCTTCTACTCAGATGAAGATGTTTGTTTGCAGAAATGTAAAAAAAAAGTCCTGCCAAAAGCTCACCGGAAAGAAAAACAATAACTGAAATATATCAGAATATAACATATTCATTTAATTGAAAACTATATATTATATCTAGTACTGTAATTTATAATGAATCAGAATAATTTTTATCTCACTCAAACAAATTTTAGCAGTCAAAGAACATATTTGCACCTATCTCGTATAGAGAAGACCTCTGGAAAACAATATTTGGTATTTAAGCTTCCAATAATGTGGTTTATTATATAACAGAGTATTGTTTATGTAACACGAGTAGAAGTGGGGGTTTACTGAAGGCTGAAAACTGAAAAATGCAAATATCTCGGTTAATATTCAAGATAGAGAATAAATGTATATGACAATATTTATAGTACATTTAATTTGCAATAAGATTTATTCTGTAAACTTTATAGACTCGACTTATAGTAACTGATATATTTCGAATTTTCAAAATTCTCCCCCACTAAACCCCTCCTCCCACGGTTTAATTTCAGCCGTTAACGAATTTGATCTTTCTTTTTCCATAAGACGACTACATATCGAGTTTAGTAACGGTCAAACGAAAATTGCGACCGCTAGAGCGGCAACAGACATATATATATATATATATATATATATATATATATATATATATATATATATATATATACAGACTTGAACGGATCTCATTTTCGCCAGCTACTAGGATGGACCTTTGAAGAAAAATTTTTAAAATTGCGTCATGAGTATGACCTCAATAGCTGATTTCCCTAAAGGGATTCTGCTAAAAGCTCCACAAATATTCGTGTTACAGAAAAATACATAGATGAAAAGACATAGAAAATAACAAGTCAAACAAATTTATACCACATGTTTCAGGCATAACAATGAAGAAATTTACGGTTCCGAGATGTACTCCATCCCTAAATCCCTTCTGGTTGAATTCCAGACAAACATGATCATTACATTTAAAATTCATTATCTTAAGAGGTTAAATGCAACGATTACGATTAAATAGAAAATGTCGCCACTGGATGAATAACAAACATATGTGTTATTTATATACTTATATTTCAATGGAGCTATCGGGAATTGCTCTAATAATTAAAACCTAATCAGCTGATTACTCTTGCGATGTAAGAAGAAGGAGCTATACCACTCCGGCTTTAATTATTAGTTGCCTGATCAAAACACTATTTCCAGGTGGATGGAGTGCCAAAGTGGCAATTAAACCAGATTGTGGTCAATAAGTATTCATGATCGATAATTAATTATTCAATCATGTGGGAAAGTTAATATTAGAAAACTTGAACCGTCCGCATCGTTCAAAATAAGGAAGCAATTAATACATTTCTCGTATAGCGAATTTGGGGAAATAAAGAATGTTCGAGACTAACTTAAAAATTTTAATTATAATGCTAATTGCTCCGAAACTACTCATACGATCACCGTCAAATTAATATACGCATTCAGCAAGTACTAACAGTGTATTAGCAGATTTCCCGTTAGCTCAGCTATTGAGGTTGTTCCTAGTAGATGAAGAAAATCAGGTCCGTTCAAAATTATATATATATATATATATGTGTGTGTGTGTGTGTGTGTGTGTGTTTGTGTGTGTGTGTGTGTTTGTGTGTGTGTGTGTGTGTGTGAGTGTGTGTGTCTCTTACCGCTCTAGCCGATGCAATTTTGGTTTACCCGTTACCAAACTTGATATTTAATCGTTTTATGCAAAAATAAAAAATGAGTTCGTTAATGGTTGAAATCCGACCAGTGAGAGAGATGTTTAGAGGGGAGGAATTTCGACAATTCTTCATATCTTCGTTATTATGCGTCGGATCGAGAAAAAAAATTGCATAGAACCAATGTAATTGTAAATGTAATGTTCTATAAATGTTGTAATGTTCGGTTTTAGCAGATTTCCCTTAAGGGAAATCAGCTATTGAGGTCGTACTCATGACGCGAGTTT
Organism: Riptortus pedestris; assembly: GCA_019009955.1. NCBI lineage: Eukaryota > Metazoa > Arthropoda > Insecta > Hemiptera > Alydidae > Riptortus > Riptortus pedestris. The sequence goes on along the minus strand of CM032233.1, from coordinate 64,823,022 downwards.
CGAAAAATGTCTTCAAATGTCCATCGATCCTACGCAGGAGATGGCGAAAATGAGGTCGGTTCAAAATTATATATATATATATATATATATATATATATATATATATATACATATATATACTAGCTCAGAGACCCGGCTTCGCCCGGGAATTCAGTTGAGGCTGAATGGTGATGGTATTTTTTTGTCAAGGCTTTAATTTGCACAATATTTTGACATTTACCCGTCCCAGTGTTTAGGGTTAATACCCGTTGTTGGCATTTGTTAATAATAAAATTCATTTTTTATGTAAGTCTTCACTGTCTTCCAAATTGTCATATTTCCCGTCTCCTGTGCATTATGCAAAGATTTCAGTTATTAAGGATAATAAATAAATAAATATTAACATAGATTTGAATTAAGTTTTCCAGGTGAGGTACCTGATAGTTCAAATTGGAAAGAATTGTTGAGCATATAAATATTTCTACGCAAATTACTTGCTCCACACATTGTTCCTGGAGAAATGTATAGAATAAAAGTTACTCTAAATAACAAAGTAAACAACTTTTGTTATGGTCACGTTTGTCGAAAAACAAATAGACAATGAAATATCGCGAATTTTTATTTCAGGCCTCCCTTATAACCCCCACTCTCGTTCTAACCTAAAAATTTTATTATAGCTTATAATTATGGAAGAATTAATGCTAATTGACATACCGAGTTTTTTAAATTCGGTTCAACCGTTAGTGCCCAATAAAATTAGTTTATAGTGTATATCTCGTTTATACTTTATTAAAAGACAAAAATGAATATCTCAAATACTTCACTATTCACATAAAAATGTAAGGTACTTTTTTTGAATTGATAGAACAACAGACCCATTATCTTAAGTGCTTTTGTACCATATGCTTGGGAAATTTTTTTTTAAGGTATATGAATGATCAAGCATTTGGGTGGCTTCCTAGATCCTGAATGTGCTTCAGCGCATTAGATTACAGCAATAAGGAACATAAATGAGGAAATCTAGAATGCTTTGGTACGATCGATTGTTGACCCGCGTTTTAATTTTAGTAAAATATTAACACACGCCACGAAGAGCCAAGAATTGATTTTATTACAGCCTATTGCAAGTGTTGACACTAGCTTCTATATCTTCCAAAGAATAGAAACACTCTGAAAATTTGTTAAAACCTTTTATAATAGTAGTAACAAACACAATATCACAAACGTTGTCTTCTTGATGGTTGGTGATAAACAGAAAACATTTTCAATATCCTAGTAATACAATAATTATTATAACTTTCCCTCACTGTACCACGAAGTTCAAACGATATCTAATTCGAATGAAAATAGTATTAGCTCTTTTACAATTTATAGCTATAAACTGATATCCCAATAGTATTAGAAAATAAAGGCGTGCATTGCAAAATAAACGTTTGTAGAACACTTTGGCTTTTGTTCAAGTGCATAGTATATGAAGAAGAAAGTTGTATACGTTTCGATTGCACTCATTAGAATTGTGTGGTAAAAGCCCAACAACTTTTGTTACGCCCAGCCATAATTAAATCCATTGTATATAGTACTACAACAAACGAAATTCAGCCTGATCCGCTCTTTACATAACAAGTGGAAACCAGAAAACTCAAATGAATATGTTAATAAAGCCTGTAGTTGCCTTTTTCAGCCCATGAATAATTCATTTTTAAATGGTTTAATAAGATTTGTGATAGATAAAACTGGGGTTGACATGTATAAAGAAAGCGATTTAGGCAAAGAGTCAAGATATTTAGTCTTGTTTTGAAGGATCGTTAGTCATATTTAATCATGAAGGGGCTGCTTGGAACGCTAATCAATCATGTTACGTCGTCCTGAAGCCTACTCGCTCTTTTTGTTTCCTTAATTAGCATTTGGAGAAGAAAAAAAACGGGAATCAAAATCGCACTGACATTTCAAAATCACCGAAAGTCTATTTTTTAATATCGATGTCTATACTTAACGATGAAGTGTAAATAAATAATTGCATATGAAACTGTTTCGACAGTCTTCAATATTTTTTATTCATGAATTGGAAGTAAAAATACATTTTACACCTTACAATAGAAATTCTATAAATCTAAGTCACTATTGTGAAATTTTGTTTTATAATTTGGTAAAAAGATATAAATAAAATATTGTACAGTGTGCGCGTGTATGTGTGTTTGTTTGTGGGTGGGTGGGTGGTTGCGAATGCACGCGTGTGTGTGTGTGTGTGTGAGTGAGGGAGAGAGCTTATCTCGAATTCCCTGGCACTACCCATTTATTTTAAGAGGTGGGAGCAGAGGATTGCAAAGAGACTTACATTGATACATGGAGATACAAAGTTATGGCAGCTGTCATGATCAGGTACTGAATACAGCAGTCAGTACTAGATGAAAGCTGCTGTCTCAAGCCTAAACATTTTGAGTCTACGTCTGCGTGTGTGTATGTTTTACACTTCATTACTACGTGGGATTCAAGTAATTTAAATGAGTTATTGCTAATAACATAACCCCTTATTTCTATCTATTTCTTGAAAAAAATATGATACATTTTACAAATTAATGATATTCTTCATTCAACCTGCTTATGTATAAAGTTTATTGGTCATACATTTGCTAAAATAAATAAAAAATAAACTCAGAAAATAAGTCTGGTAGTTATTGCCGAGACTTATTGTCTTAGGTGCAATGCATGTACCTCGACACATTCACTTCAAATAGGTCAAGGAATTATGGGAAACGAAATAGTCGATATCCACGCCAAAAGTGCATCTAAAGGTAACGAAGAGGTAATTAACAATAAATTTACTCCAACTGTGTTTAAATCTTTACTAAGTGAAAAAAAGTATTAATTTGTGGCAATAGCGGTGAAATCAAACAGAAAAAGGATTACATTTTAAATTATGTATCCCTGTTTTAAAAACCAATATCTCACTATCCCAACAAAAATGTTATCTTACAAAATTACTAACAGGACACGGAAATACAAACTCTTACTTATACAGGTTCAAACTTACTGACACAAATACTTGTAAATGCGACAGTGACACTGAACAGACATTCACCCACCTGATTTATGAAGGTAGATAGACTCAAGAAATGCAAAGACTCATATTTCTGCATGGCCTATTAGTCCCAACATTTTATTTTCAAAATACATGAATGTATTAAAAACAATAGCTAATGATATTCTTAAGCCGAGAGAGGAAAGAATAATATAATATTAATATTATGTATTTTTTTATTATTTATTTTAATTTTATTCCTTAATTGTTTATATTTAATGTTAAGCTATGGTTATTCTTTTTTTCAAGTTTAATTTTCAAGTTCTTATTTACATCTTTTAATATGTACATACATTATTATATAAAAATTGTTACAAGTTTTGACAAAATGCACATATACTGCAATTATGCATGGGATGTGCAGCAAATAAAATCTCCACATATTACTATGTTGAGGAAATGCGTAAAAAAAAAGAAGTTTGGTAGTTATATTAGAAATACATTTCCATAGGGCGTGCATTTCTGCTTAGAGAATTAAAAAAAAGGGATAACGTTCATAACCATTGACTCTAGTGAATATTGAACATGGTTTGGTAGAATTTGAGAAGAAATCGTGAAAGGCTCTCCCTCCGCTTTGTTTGTCAATCACATGCCACGCTTGCAGGAAGGTTATTGAGATTCAAGTGGCTTAGATTCAACGTCTAAATACTCATCAATTTATTTTATGACGAGTGATCATATAGCGTTCGTTGTATTATAGTTGGGTCAATGAAAATTAAGTTCGATCTCTAATATAGACCCGACGATATATTTATAATAGTCATTGAAAGCATTATATAACCAATCTATCTATGATTAATCTCCACGAAAAGGTAGTTTGCTCATATGAAGGATAGGACTTGGAAGTGTCAAGAAATGGCTTTTGTCTGAAGATGGTCATATTTTATGAGGACAGCCCAGCTAGGAACGCTAATCCATCATGTTTTGTCGCTTGGGAGCCCACTTGCCCTTTTTATTTCCCTAATTAGCCCCGACAATGAAAGAAAGTGAAAAGGCCGCCGACAATTTCCCCTACTCTTTTCAAAGCTTCTTTCGTAATGCACTGCTCCTTCAACTCTTTCCTTTCTTTTTTACTATTCTTTAACTTTCTTCTCGACAAAAGGCAACTGTGCTGGCCGAGGAATAACTCCAAGTAAAGAAACCTTTAACGCAAAGAGATCTCGAGCCCGGAGACCGTTCGGAGTAGTGAAAGAGCTCAGTTTCAGCGAATGGAATTGTAGACCCGAAGGCATTCAGGAAGGATTTAACCTAAACCAGGTTAAACTAATGAAAACTCACTAAGTAGAACTAACTTATTTGACTGTAAAGTATAGTAAGAGTAGGTTGGAAGAATTAACAATTTTGTTTAACTACTTCAAGAAGATATATGAATTTTATAGAATTAATCTCAAATTAGGTACATATTATCAACACCCCCCCTCTCAAAAACTAAATAAAGATATGCTTCACTTTAAAATGTACATTTACCTCAATTAACCCTCCGTTAGGCGCGGGTCATTTCCAAACGACTCTAGGCGCGGGTCACCTGTGAGGTGACGATGGAGAAATATGTTGATAAAACTGCTTCTTAGGGCAAAATAGAGTTAAACAAATATAAATACTTATCTGAACAAATAGTAGACCTATTTTATTTTAAAACTTAGCGAAGTAACACATGAATATATCTTGCAACTATCAAAAATATTAATTCATTTCAGGTAACATGAAGCAATTTATGAACTATGAATTCGTTAGGTACTACTTACTTAGCTACTAGAAAACATATATAAATAAAGTGCAATATGAACAGTTGAGAACTACTTATTCATTTGATTACTGCAGGAATAGCAAATATAAGAAAACAATAATGATAAAAAAGGAAGTTAAAACGTTTCACGTCGAATCTTTTAGTGCTTTCAAGTTCAACTCAGGTGAATTTCTTGCCCAACATGTTTTACTTAAAGTTTTCTAAATTCATTCTCGCTCCTCTGTATGTGCGAGCTAAGTCAAGAAGGCCTATATAGGCTTATATTTCTGTGAAGTCCGTCACTTTGGCATCCCTCTGCCTAGAAAATTCTGACTCAACGATTTTTATAAATTCGTTTGTGCAATGCACAATACTACTAATAATCGCCTTATCAAAGAGTCAGAACCAGCAGTCAAGTTCATTAGTAACCTCCTTTGCCGCGCCCTTTCACTCCTGGAAGGTGTGTCAATACATTTTGTTTTCCTATTGTACCCAAAGGAAAAGGGGTTTTCCTCCACTCATAACGGCCAACAATCTTTCTGTTCACACTTCTCAATGCAACATATTTTTCGTCTGACTGCTCATTCTCCCCATTCCGATTCCACGTCACTTTGTTCAGTCTCTGAGTCTATACCCCGTTCTTCCAAGCCGTCTTCAAATTCCGAATCTGTGTCGTTCTGTATGTTATTGTCTTCTTCTAAAGGATCCATTAATGGGTGGTGGAGTCTAACAATATCATTTTGATTACACAAGTCAAAAAATACGTATTTCCTGGTCCATTTTTTCTGAAAAATGTTTTAAAAATGCATTGTTAGTCGCGGTCACCTCAGAGGTGAATTCCCTATTTTGTAGGTTTTTTTAACTATTCAAGAACAATCAAGGCACTACAAACGTCAAATGATGAATATGCCTAAGGTAAATAGATTAAATATAGAAATAAATGAAATTGAAAAACTTACAACTTTGGTCGCGGTGCACCTGTGGGATGATTTTAACATAAGGAACGCACTGTGTAAAAACTTCGAAGGTCTTACCTATACTGTTTTGAGGAGGAAGGGAAGCTATATAGAAGCATTGCTGGAGGCGGAAGTAGTTAGGTTTATTCAATCGGAAGTTATTAGAAAAACAGCTCAAAGATGCACCTGTCAGGACGCCGCGACTAACGGAGGGTTAAAGTATAAAGTAAAGCTGCCAATGCGAAAGAAAAATAGTTTACATATTTCTTTAATTGCAGGAGATATGGTGCTATTTTCGACACATTCGGAAGTCCACTTACTACATATATATAATTCAGCCGCTGTGTGGGCTTTTAATGGATGCATACATATTTATATTATACACTAAAGCTCATAGTATATAGACAGTACATCTTTTGGGACAAACTAGCTACTGTACTATTCTAAGGGCGTTGTTTATAATATACTATGCAAAGATATCCTCAGCTCGCGAAAAACTACGGATAATATCTGAACTATTCTACTTACATATGTATTTATTTTCTATCGTTGAATAATTTAATTACTGACCATTTTGGTGGAACTTTAGTAAAATAATTTTGAGATTATTTTATAAAAAATGGATTAACTGCAAAATTTAGTATTTATAAATCACTAAGCCCTCAGTATTAGAGTAAATAGCTATATTCATAATTGAATATTAACCATTCTTAATCTTCATAAAAAACAAGTTTTTTAATGCTACGAATTTATAAGTCTATATATCTGTAAGTTTCTTTTAATGAAATCATAATTAGGTGTGATATAACATTTGAAATTGAATTCCTTGTGCTTAGAATCCCACGTTGGAAAATATTTATATTTCATAAGTTGCATTCAAGAGAATGAAAAAGCATTACGTAACGTGAACACAGTTTTTGCGCTTCTTTCTCAACAAGTAACGCAGTTATGTTTTGTTGAACCGTGTTCAAAGTAAAAGCGGGACAAGGGGCTCCCTTCAAGCGGAGGGCTGAAATTACAAGGTCCTTTTCATCACGTTTTTCTTTTCTTTTATTGTATTTATCAACTTTTGTTCTTCTCTCACTCTACTTTCCTTTCATTTTACGGTTAATAAACTTCAGTTTAAGTTAATATTAACTGCAACTGAAGGAATACTGAAAATATCTAAAGAGATTTGTAAGAAAAATGTTTATAATTACAAGAAAGACACAGTTAGTAAGAAATTAAACCACGTAGGCACAAAGAAAAATCATTAATATATATTTCTAACGGGGCAATTTCTATAGGAATTCACATGTAGCATATTACGCGTTATTCGAAAATTTAAGCACACTTCCCTCATGATGGCATATCACACAAATAACGGGGTCCCACTGTTTAAATAGCCTTAATTATTCATATATTTGGGATCAGTACAGTTAATTATTAGAACAAAGAAATATTAAAATAGGATCAGGATAGAAATTCCCCCTTACTACTAATAGAAATGATAATAGCCTTCACTACAATATACCTCCAAAAACTAAAGCAGCTCTCCCTCTCCTCTATCTCTCTCTCTCTCATATATATATATATATATATATATATATATATATATATATATATATATATATATATATATATATGAGGCGAGCTTTATTTCTATTATCTTCGAGGTAGCATCAAATGGACATTTCAAAACATTTTTTTTTCCGTATTTTTTTAAAAGCGATTTTGGTTAAACCTCAGTAAATGGTTTTCATCAAAGGATATCTGCTATTAAAAAAAGTCTTCGAATTGAAACGAATCCAAATGAGTGTCATATTAATTCAAAACTATGAAAGAGTGGAGTAAGGCATCCTGTGTATACAAAATACAGTCCCCGTCTTACAATTCAATTTTATTTCTTTATCAGGCCGTTAATCGTGTTTACTAGAATATTTCTATAAGAAAATATTTTTAAGAATGGCTATTAATTCCATAAAATAGGTATATTTGATGTGTTTGGGGCTGCTTTTGGGAATGGGATTGTGAAAATTACTTAGTTTATAATAAAAATATGCTATCCACTCAATGTATAAATGAAATGCACGGTAAAAACTATAGCTGGAGTCAACAATTTTATTGGGCACAAACGATTAAACGGAACTCAGCGAAACCATGTATGTGGTTTAGTATTACAACTTCCATGATTATAAACTATATGAACACTTTTAAAAAAGAACAGGAGTGGGGGTTATAAGGAAGACCTGAATTGAAATATCGCGATATTTCATTTTCTATTGGTTTTTCGGCAGACGTACACATAGCCAGTGTTGTTTAGTTTGTTATTTAGAGTAACTTTAGTTATATATACTTTTGTCATATAACAAAGATTAAACGGCATAAACAGTATAAATAATAATGGGTGCCAACAACGTATTGGGCAAACGGTTGTTGGAGGGAAAGGGATACTAAACCTTTCCCACAAAAGCACACATAACAGATAATGTGAAACATTATGAATACTAAGTTCTTTCGTCTGGCATACAATAGAATATTTTTAAGAATGACTATTAAATACATAAAATACGTATATTTCATGTGTTTGGGTCTGCTTTTGGGAATATAGAAATTGTGAATTTTACTTAGTTTATAATAACAAAATGCTATCCACTAATAAGATATTTGTTACCAATAATGTTTTGAACAATGAATTTGGATGGAATAGTAACCACTTAACGTTTAGTCTGACAAAGTCAGCAATAGTTTAACGATTGTCCACAAAGCTGTAAAATTTAATAAAAGTAAAAACGCAATAAATTTAGTAAAAGTAATAAAGTTGCATTGAATAACATTCACAATCATTATTCTGCCTAGAAATTTTCCCTATAGCAAAGCTACCTCAGTAATGGTTCTTAATAACTATGAATAAATGCAATCCATGATTGTTATTAATATTGTCCACGATATTTTCAACAGCACAGATGGATTGATCAGGAAATATATTTTGTCTTTTTAATCTTCAGGAATAAGAAATTCTAAAATTTTTGCTTTAGTGGCCAAATATTAAGATATAGGATCTATACACGTAGATGGCGAAATGTAAAAATATTGTGCACATAAAAGCCTGGTAAAAAAAAGTCTGTCACGCAGGGGCTGCGTAAAGTAAGCAGATTTCCCACGTGAAGTTATACAATAGAGAAATCTCCATACGAGAGCCGAGCAGTTACGGAAACGGCCGAACTAGCTTTTGGCGGGAAACACTCATGCGTTATCCGCCCACATTTAATAAAAATGCAAATATCTCGGTTAATATTCAAGATAGAGAATAAATGTATAGAACAATATTTATAGTACATGTAATTTGCAATAAGATTGGTTCTATACAATTGTTTGATCCGACGCATGGTAACGGAGATATTTTCGGAAATCCCCCCTCTAAACCCCCCTCCCACTGGTCCGATTTCAGCCATTAACAAACTTGATCTGTCTTTTTGCATAAAACCTTTAAATATCGAGTTTGGTAACGATGAAACAACAATTGCGACCGCTAGAGCAGTAACAGACAAATATATATATATATATATATATATATATATATATATATATATATATACTAGCTCAGATACCCGGCTTCGCCTGGGAATTCATTTGAGGCTGAATGGTGATTGTATTTTTTTGGCAAGGCTTTACTTTTCATAATATTTTGTCATTTCCCCGTCCCAGTGTTTAGGGTTCATACCCGTCATTTTTTTTTTTTTTTTTTAAGACGTCATTGTCCTCCAAATTGTCATATTTCCCGTCTCCTGTGTATTATGCATAGATTTCAGATATTAAGGACAAAATATTAACATAGATTTGAATTAATTTTTCCGGGTGAGGTACCTGGTAGTTCATATTGGACAGAATTGTTGAGCATATCAATATTTCTACGCAAATTACTTTAGTTTTACTGTATATCTCGTTTATAATTCGGTATACGAAAAAAGTGTATATAACAAAAGTTACTTTAAATAACAAAATAAACATCTTTTGTTATGTGCATATTTGCAGAAAAACCAATAGAAAACGAAATACCGCTATTTTTAAATTCAGGCCTTCCTTACAACCCCCACTACTGCCCGTCCCTAGAAATGTTGGTATGGCTTGTTATAATGAAAGCGTTAGTGCTAATACACATACCGAGTTTTATTTATTTCGGTTGGGTCTTTTGTCCCAAATAAAATTGTTCACTTCCGCTGTAGGTTTTAGCGTATATCTCGTTTATAAATCGGTATATGAAAAAAGTGTATATAACAAAAGTTACTCTAAATAACAAAATAAACAACGTTTGTTATGTTCATATTTGACGAAAAACCAATAGGAAACGAAATATCGCTATTTTTAATTTCAGGCCTCCCTTATAACCCCCACTCCTGTTCGTCTCAGAGAATTTTAATATAGCCTAAAGTCTAAGTTGGGTTAGTACTAATATACATACCAAGTTTCATAAAATTCGGTTCAGCCGTTTATGCGTGAAAAGGTAACAAACAAACAAACAAACAAACAGACACCAAAGAAACAAATTGCAGTTATGGTGTCTAGGACATGTGAAACGAAAAGTTATCGTGAAATTTCGCGAAAAAAATCAATGTACAGACAGAGGTTACAATTTTATATATATATAGATAGATATATAATTTTAAACAGACCTCATTTTCATCATCTCCTTGGTAGGATCGATGGACATTTGAAGAAATTTTTCGAAAATCGTGTCATGAGTACGACCTCAATAGCTGATTTCCCTTAAGGGAAATTTGTTAAAATACCATCATCATTATGCATCTAAAGACTTCCGGAGCGAAGCCGGGTACCTTGGCTCGTTTACTAATAACATTGTTCTTTTGTATATCATTCTATAAACTATCTGAACCGCATAAAAGTAGGAAGTTTTGTAGTTGAAATGCAATAAGCTTTCAAGACATGCCACTCCAAAATTTTCGAGAGGAGTTTTAAAGTATTAAACGGCTAGGGTGCGTATAAACAACAGTGAAGTGCGTCCCGTGTAAGAGGACTTAATAAAGTAGAGTCGTCCGGGTTATTGGTACTTGGGCGGTGTCAAAGGGATCCTCTCTTCTTCCCTCGCATGCTCAACCCTTGAAATTTCTTCCCCTCCTTCAGCCTACTTGATTCACTCCTCCTCACGGCTAATCTCCTTAGCTTAGGTTCCATCGGCTCAAATGACCATACTCAAGTAGATTGATTGGCAAACCATAAGACCACATGAATCTTCTATATATATAAAAATGAATGTTTTTTGTATGTCCTTTATAGAATCGTAAACGGCTGAACAGAATTTTATGAAACTTGGTATGTAGTGTACTACTAATCCACCTTAGGTTTTTGGCTGTATTAATATTCTCTGAGACGAGCAGGAGTGGGGGTTATAAGGGATGCCTGAAATTAAAAATAGCGTTGTTTTTCGGCAAACATGCACATAACAAATGCTGTTTATTTTATTATTTAGAGTAATTATTGTTATATACCGACACACCTTTTCATCGTATACCGAAGTATAAATGAGTCATACACTAAAAACTACATTGGGAGTCAACAATTTTATATGGCACAAAAGACTCAACCGAGCTAAATGAAACTCCGTTTGTGATTTGGTATTAACACCGCCCTCATTATAGACTGCATTAAAATTTCGAGGTAAGAACAGGAGTGGGGGTTATAAGGGAGATGTGAAATATAAAATCGTGGTGTTTCGTAATCAATTTATTTTTCGGCAAACGTGCACATAACAAAAGTTTTTTGTTTATAACGAAGTTTGAATGAGGTACACACGAAAAACTATAGAAGGACTCAACAATGTTATAGGTCGCGAAAGACTCAATCGAAATCACCGAAACTCCGTATTTTTGACTATAATAATATGATAATCTGTAGATGATGATTACGTTATCTATAAAAAAATAAACAGGAAATGGATAATATAAAAATATTGTGTATTTTGTAGAATTAAGTACATAACAAATACTTTTATTATTAATATATCCCCATCACGTCGGACGCGGTTGTAAATCCTAAGCATTGAGACGGGAAAATTTAAAAATATAGTACAATGTAAAGGCCCCCCCCCCAAAAAAAATACCATCATCCTTCAGCCTCAAATGATTTCCCGGGGAAGCCGGATACCTTAGCTTGTATTAGATAAAACTTCGCCGCATACCTCTAAGGTTTTGAACTACTTATCCGAGTGAGCCCCCATTGAGAGTAGGGTCAATGTTTTAATGTACTAGAAGTCTGTTTTGTCTGCACACAACGTTTAGTAGATGGTAGTTATCATTATAATTGAATTTTGAAATACAACTACTGGGTAGTACCTTGAAATTTTCAGTATTTATGTATTATAAATAGAAGGGGCTCAGGTTACTATGTGAGTTAAGGCGTTGAACTTAACACTCCAATACACGCGCGTCATCTCACTGATGACCAGTTCCGTTTTTTCGTCATAAGTTTGATGGAGGAAGGGGAGCCTGGTCCCCCGCCCTAGTATTCCTCAAGCTCGCCTAGCTCGACAGTACTGTTGCCGGTGTGCGTGCGTCCAGTGCAGTTTGCGCGTGTTTTGGCCGAGAGAATCTCACAGATGAGTTCACAATGTGTTCATACATTTTACATTATTATTATGTTCTCTGAAACTATCTTACAAGACTGATAAGAGTTGTGTTCCTAGATTTACTAGTTGATTTACCTTTTGCTAGCCAGTAATAAGGAATAAAATTGAAACTAAGCTACCGTGGCAACTGTGTTACAAAATATAACATTTTTCAAGATTTATATACAGATAATTTTTTTCAAATACAAATTTATGAACATTTATGAACTTTTTCATTTATCTATGCACCATTATTCCTGCAAAATTGCGAAAAAACAATTATATTATTCACTTTTGACAAATAAGTGAACAGTCATCTGACAGATGACACGCGTGTATTTATGTCTCACGCGCCCCCTAGCGCGTGTATTGGAGTGTTAATCTCACATGGTAACCCTAGAGTGGCGTGTTCGATTCTCGCTTGGGCAAAGGAAATTATTTAGGGACGGAATTCATTAAATAACATCCTAAATCCCACCCTGGCTAGAAAAGGGTGGTAATCTGTAGACAACCCGCCCCGATTAGCCTAAGTTGCAAAAAGTGAACGTTAATAAATAATAATAATAATAAATAGAAAAACTTGCTGGTGATGTTTTTGTCAACCATTAACACTGATAAGTATGATGCGAAAAAATGTTTCCAGAAAAATAAAAATAAAATACAAACTGGAGGTTCAAGGAGAAAATGGGCTCATTTAGTCAATATGCCAAAACCTTCCTTTGGTTCCATGAACGACGGTAATACGGCCCGCAGATTTTTGGAAATTATTGGACTGGAGATAATATTAGTAATTAATTTGGGCACCATTTTTAAAGTAGTTTCTAGTGGTAAATCATATATATGTCGCAATTCACCAAATTAATCGGTGAAACTAAAGATTTATATCTGAGGCATTATTCATGTTATTTATTATATGCCAGTATATTTAAATAAATTGCATTTGCATGGAACTGATATTACTTCTTTTTTTCATTTCACCAATTGGACAATAATCAGAAGAAGCAGGGGGGGGGGACACAAAGACATACGGTATCTCAGGGAACAAAATGCAAGGAAAAATTCTCGTATTGATACAAATATGGATTTAATGAAAATGTTCTTCCTTTCTCCAGATCCATATTTGTCAACTTTAAGAAAGGTTAGCTCCAAAACAGAATCAAAAATTGAAGAAAACGTTTTATCATACCTAATTTTAAATAAAACTGATAGTATTTGTTGACAATAGTGATTCTGAGGAGGAAGAAGTTTCTTTTATTTATTATACATAAATACGGGAAAGTTCAAGGAACTACCCAGTACAACTAACGACAGGCTTGGTACCATCGTGCTGAACGCGCTTGCCGCGTGTTCTCGACAATCAGCCACTCATGGCGGATTCTACACACAGGTATTACAATAGAATAACAATACTCTTTAAAAAGTGTAAAATATTGTTTATTTTAGGTTTATTTATAACAGCCATTTTTTCGTTGCCAGAGGTTAATCAGCAGATTTGAAATGTTCTAGAATGGCAAGCTCTACAATCCGGAAAAATAAGCCTAAGTAGACTTGAAATATCAATAGAAATAAGCTGGAGGACATGAATAACTATTAACTTCAGTTTAAAAAATTAAAAAAAAAAAAAGAGTCCTCTTTTACAATTTGGTTTCAACTAGAACAATAATTGTTAGTAAGAGTAAGCTTAAGCAGAACAAATGGAAAAAAAGCGATTTAGTCAAGTAGTAGGAGAATAAATGTCAAATCCGAGTTTTTGCATCCACTGCTTCACGGAACTATTTTTCCTCCAGTCATTTCAGAATACACAGGATATTTCTCAACATACATTAGACTACAAATATAATTGCGAATGCAGGAGTGTGTCCTCTTTAAAAAAAATAATACTTCGCTTTTAATTTATGGACATGGCTAATATTCAGATAATAGTAGTAATCATGGCCATTATATGAATAACATCTGCATGTTTAAGATAAATGTCAGCAAAAAGGTAGTAAAAGGAAATTCTGACTAGCTAATCTGCACTACTTATTTTATTATAATCATAGACGATAAAAATATGGCTAGCTCAAAAAAGAAAGAAAAAAAAAAGTACGTAGTGAAAGGGCTTATGCAGTTTCGAGCCAGATGGTGAGGTTTAATAACAAAGCTCCGTGGGTTCTAGTAGGAAAAACGTATTTCCGGCCACCCTCTGCTTTCCCAACTGTCATTATCCTGCTTTTTCTACTGCCTTGCTTTCCCAACTCTCATGCTTTTCCTGTTATCCCCCCCCCCCAAGCCCTCATTAGTGTCTACAAATGATTCGAGATTTGTAATTCGTAAAATTCATTTCTATGCATACAAATCAGCCTGAAGTGCTATCCGTTTCCTCGTTTGTTTTGAATTACGCGCGAATTCCCCAGACGTTTAAGAGTAACATTCAGACATTTTTCAAACTGAAATCATTTCTCTATTACCTGATTTCTGCAATGTACAACCAAAGTAATTCTAGTGGAGCTATGGGAGGTTGAGGGAACGAAAAACTCACTTCTACCAAATTCCATTTCGTGTGTGGGTTCATGCGCACGCGTTTATTTCCTAACCCACCTAGTTAATAATGTAATAAGCCATAATTGTTGTTCTAAATTTTTTCTCTAACTCAAAGTTTAATAGAAAACGTTGTCAATAGTCAGTAATCGCGAAATGACATCGACTGCATTTCATTGCATGGGATTCGGGCATTATATACACAGTATCTGCGTTGGTATATTTTGAATAGTTTTGTTGGAGACGAAACCCCAAAAATACCCAGTCAGAGCAAACCTGACTGCACAATGAGTTACCTCATTTTTTTTTCCATCCCCACCCCTCGCTTTTATATTGACGTGCATGAACTTCCTTCGGAAGTTTATTTATTTGTGGTAGGCTGAGAACCCACTAAAAAAAATTAAGTGAGGTTTTATTTATTTTTTTTAAATAAAACAAAATAAAATAATTAGGGGAGAAATGAATACTTGACATGCTCAGAGACGATAAAATAAAGTGGTTTGTTCTCGTATTAAATACATTTTTTCTGTAGACAGATTCGTACTCTTAAGCCTTTAAGAAAATTGTGGGGAATCGAAAGAATGATAGGCTCTTCCACATAATAGAGTTCGTTATCTGCATCGAGTATGGCGTAATTTCGTAGGAGGCCAATGCTTCATGAGTTAGCAAAGTTCATACGTTTCAAGTACCCAATTCGAGCTTACTACATTCAACAATATACAACGGATAAAAGACCACACACAACAAAAGTTCAAATCCACCGACGATTTCGTGGCATAAATAATTACTATTATGAGAGTTCGTAACAGAAAAGACGGCTGTAATTAAAACATGAAATCAAGAAAGGCAATTTAAAATACACTTCTACTAAGGAAATTTTCTTTTTGCTAAGAATGGCCAGTCCTTGGGGAATGTCTCCAGATGAGCTCCGAACTGTTCCAAGTTAAGAAGTTTTTAAAAGTTTCTAAAACAACAGCTTTTAATAAAGGCTTTCCCCCTTTTATTGGGAAGGGACTCCATTGGTACAATGAACAGACAAAGTTAACTGGGTGGACTTGAGAAACATTAATGTATATTTATGGTTACTTTACCGCCCAGAACGAGGTTAGCAATTGGGACTGGGATTTCCCGAAGAACACTCAAAATCATGTTAAGTATTGGAACGTCAAAAAATCTATTTCTGAATCAATATGTCCTAGTACGAGAATGTACGCTCGATCGGGCTGATGGGAGTGGGTCTATGATTGTCATTCCGGTTGGAACCACCAAGTGGCTAAGTTTTTCTGATTATTTGGTGAACATTATGGACCCTCAGAGCGCTTCTCATTCCGGACACTCGATATTTTATCGAACTAGCGCCATTAAATCACGAAGTTCACATTCAGTTCTACCTTATCTTTCTTTCCTTTGTTTGGGTGGTGTCTTTCCACCCAACTGTAGATTATTCCGGGGGGGGGGGGTCCATAACCAACTTCAGGAATCTCAGTAACAACGACCTCCCCAGTGTGTCAATGAGGAAGGGATAGTCGCAACGAACGTAAGAGGGAACGTGCACTTCAGAAATGGATGACCCATGAAGAGGTGGCATTTAAGCCATAAAACATGTAGGACAGTATTTATAAAGAGTGCGCCAACAAAAATGTTTTTTATTGGTGACCCTTGCCATGAAACTATGAATAACGTGTAAGTATTCATATTTTTATCTTTTCGCCTATTATGAACTTTAATTAGGAATTAATAACAACATTATTTTAGAATTCAATCAACCTTTTTTCGTCCCCTATAAATTTACTTTATAATGAAAAACAATTTTTGGCTAATGAAATTCCAATTTTCGGTTTATCTTCACAATAAAATAAAAATTGTATCCACATTTGACTGAATGTGCTTTTGAAACTTTTTTTAAACTTAGGTATAAATTATGAAGGAGCACATTAAAGGCAGACATGTCTCAATTATTAAAATGGCCCGTGAAGCTCTCAATAATTGTAGTAAGATGTTCCCTACAATATCATTACAATTAAAATGGGTACTAAGCAACAGTAAAACTCAAATGACCATGTATTTCTAGAAATTTGCTCATGTACATATTGCCCATATATCCTCAAATAATTTAGTATTTTAGTTAATATAATACTTGACCGTAGGACAAGTAGAAATTAAATTCTTAAAATATTAATAAATGTTTGCTATTCCGGACTAATAACAATCGAAGAAGGCTCATGTAATGTAATAATTGAGTAAGGGATTAAATCGCCCGAGGGGCGGATTGAAAGAAATTGGCTGTGAATCATCTAAGCCATAAAGCAGAAAACTGAGAAGGGTATGTTTCTAAAAACAATAATAATTCCACCGCTGGAATGTCAGTAATCGATTTAATCCATTAATGATGGACGTCGATGTGCATAGGGAAGAAAGACAACCTGTTGGATTCGTTAGAAGGCTGCCGCTCTTCAGAGACATTAACTCAGTATATACGTTCATAAATAAAAAAAATTCTTCACGCAGGGGCTGCGTAGCTAAGCAGATTTCCCACGCGACGGTTTACAATAGAAAAATCTAAATACGGGTAACACAACACCACCGTGAATATTCAGTGAATATATATACAAACTATTACAAGAAACCTCCCGACGGAAAGCTACTGAATTGTAAACAAACAGTTCTACCAACTCCATACCGGAAAGAAAAACAATTACTGTAATATATCTGAATATAACGTATTAATTTGGTTGAAAAGAGTTTACTATATCTAGTACTGTCATTTATAATAAATCAAAATCATTTTTATCACAATCAATCAAATTTAAATATTCCAAAATCTTAAGAAGGGGGGGGCACCAGAACATATTTGAATATATCTCGCATAATAAATGTCTCTTGAAAAACAATATTTGATATTTAAGCTTCGAATGATGTGGTTTATTACATAACCGAGTATTGTTTATGTAGCATGAGTAGAAGTAGGGGTTTGCTGAAGGCTTAAAACTGAAAAATGCAAATATCTCGGTTAATAAGATAGAGAATAAATGTGTATCACAATAGATCTGACGTATAGTAACGGAGTTATTTCGAAAAAAAACCCTCCCACTGGTCCGATTTCAGCCATTAACGAACTTGATCTTTATTTTTTAATAAAACGTTTAAATATCGAGTTTGGTAACGATCAAGCAGAAACATTAATGAATATGCAAAATGCATGTGGTGCAAAATTTGCGACCGCTAGAGCGTTAACCAACAAATATATATATATATATACATTGATGGAAGAAAATTTTTGAAAATCGCGTCATGAGTACGACCGCAATAGCTGATTTCTCAGGGGAATCTGCTAAAAAAAACAAAAAAAAAACAGGACAGTTACAATGGATCAAAAAGGTTAACCTAAGAGTAGTTTTCAAATGTTTGGTCAATGAGGAAGTCGTGGATTATAAGCAATAAATATTCAGCAGTTTCAGTTCTTTTAAATGCATGAGAAAACCACGATTCAATACTCAAAAATAAGTCCGTCACGGAGGATTGCGTAATTCGCGGTTTTTCTGAGATGCCTAGAATATAGAGAATATATTTCAAAATCATATTAATGCCTAGGATCCGATACCACGCCCAAATGAACATCCTTGAGATTTAGCCTCAGTAAAGAAAAGTCCGTCACGCAGGGGCTGCGTAAACTAAGCAGAATTCCATGTGAAGTTTCGCAATAGAGAAATCTGCATACTGGTAACACAACACCACCATGAGTAAATACAAACGGTAATGAACAATCTTTCAAGAGAAGAAATCTTTCAGTTAATTAAAATAAATTCCCAACTGAAACGGCTTCTGAATTGTAAGAATAATTTATATTTTAATATCTCAAATTTCAGTAGTCCAAGAACTAAAAAAAGGGGGGGGGATGAACAGAACGCATTTGCATAAATCTCACAAAGTAAAGAAGGTAAGGTAAGGTTAGGAACGACAGGTAAGGTTAGAAGAAGCTTCCATCTGAACCGACAAGTTACGAAAATGGCCGATCTAATCCGAACTATACCCGACCACAGACTTCATAAAAATGCAAATTTCTCGGTTAATATTCAAGATAGAGAATAAATGTATATAACAATATTTATATTAAATCTAATTTGCAATAAGATTGGTTCTATACAATTTTTCGATCCGATGCACAATAACGGAGATATTTTGAATTTTCGAAAATCCCCCCCTCTAGTCCGATTTCAGCCATTAACGAACTTGATCTGTCTTTTTACATAAAACTGTTAAATATCGAGTTTCGAATAGCGACCTCTAGAGCGTTAACAGGCATATATATATATATATATATATATATATATATATATATATATTTTGAATGGACCTCATTTTCGTCATCTCCTGGGTAGGATCGATGGATATTTGAAGAAATTTTTCGAAAATCGCGTCATGAGTACGACCTCAATAGCTGATTTCCCTTAAGGGAAACCTGCTAAAAATAGCAGAACGTTAAATAAAAGCAGATTATCCTGTAATTTTTTTGAAAGGTGTTCGGTGAAGCTGGCGCAATAGCTCCCTCCAGTTAAAATTATATACTAAAAAAAAACCTTTTAAGTACTTTTTAAAAAAAAAACAATAAAATCAAATGTTGGGATAATGAGGACGATAAAAAATCACTTAAATTATTAATATGTTTTAAATGAAACTTCATTAATAATGCTGCGAAGAGATTTTCAGGAATTTGTGTTTAATTTTTTCATTTGAGCAACCTCAATAGATCCTTTTTCTAAAGAAAAAAAAACGGCCGCTGAACTTAAAAACCTATACTTCCATTATTTGTGGACTGTTTCTACCTGGGGCCGAAAATAATTATTAATTTTTATTTTAAAACTGTTTCAATGAAATTTTTATTTTTGAGTCAATGAAATATTATTGAAATCGTATTTTTTAGAATATTTTATCAGGAATTTTATTTTTGTAATTCCTAAAGTAAAAACGTTGTCATAACTGTTTCCCGAAAATAATTTTTTATTAAGTTTTAATGTTTTTTTATCTGAACCGATATATAGTACGTATTTAATGTAACAAAATAAAAAAAAGAAACAGAAATCGGAACGAATTTAGAATTAACAAAACATCATTCGAAATAATAAAAACATGGTGCTTCATCTAAACATTGAAAGTTTGTTTTCTATTACTCTATATCATACATTAAAAAAAAAAAAACATTTTAAAGGAAGTGCAAATCGAAATTGGGTCTGATTGTTCAGGCTAATGACTCACAATCAAAGCCGGCTTAATTAATATAAGCCGTTTATTAGACAGGGGAAAGGGAGGTTCCGGTAAGAAGAGAAAAATACCAGGCTAATGAGTGATAAAGGGGTGGGGGGGGGTGGATGAACTCAACCATAAAAACAGGTAACACAGATGTTATCGCCCCCCGATCCCTCCCCAAAAACCTAACCTTCCCTATCTATAATTTTACACCCATACACTTCCAGCTACTCTCCCATCATTAGATCTACCCTTTATTAAAGCTCTCTTTGTTTTCGTCCTTTTACACTCGCCCAACCCCTTCATCTCTTCAAACAAAGAAACGTCAAAAGAAAAACACACATGGGAAATTACAGGCCAAATAATAGTTGCTGCATCGATCAAAGGATGGTTTTGCTTTTAGAGGGTGGGCCTTACATTCGTTAAACTCATATTCTTTTCACCTCTCAAAATACAAATTAATTTCATCGTTTTTAGCAGATATCACATAGGCCAGGGGTGAGCAACCTTTTAAATCAACGGGCCAATTTAAGTTATTAATTAGACAATAAAGTTATTATTAATTAGACAACTTAGACATAACGTGGACATATCATTTATATACTGATGGAAGTAAAAACAAGGATGGCGTTGGGTGTGCGTACATTATTTTAAAAGACGGCAATATTATACAGAGAGAACAATACAGACTATTTCCACTATGTACAAACAATCAAGCAGAAAACCTTGTAATTACTAAGGCACTCAAAACACTACACGACATTTCAAGTGACAGAGAGACAAGTATAATCTACATGGACAGCAAAATTAACATAGACCGCATTTACAATAACGAAAACCATAACGAACAGACTGAACAGATCAGAAGACTAATTACACTATGTAGACAGAAAAATGTAATAGTGGCAATAGCATGGATAAAAAGACACTCCGGAAATGTAGGAAATGACACAGCAGACCAACTTGCAAATACAGCTTCAAGAGACGAAACGATACCTATTACATACTCTAAACTGACTAAACAGACCATTAAAACTATTTTGATAGACGAATCTTATAAAAAATGGGACGAAAGATGGACAAACACTACTAAAGGACGACAATTGCATAAGTACATACCAACTGTATACCAGAGACAAAAAATTACACTTAGCAATTCTAAACAAATACAAATTATATCAGGACATGGACCTACGAAGAGTTACTTGTACAAATTTAAACTAACAAACACAAATACTCGTACATGTAAATGTGACAATGAGACTGAACAGATATATGACCACCTCTTATATGACTGTACATTACTTGACGGACCAAGAACAAAACTCATCAAGTATATTACTTTACAAAACGGACCAACGGACAAACCGACACTTTTACTCAAATTCAACAAGGGATTTAATAAATTTATTCAAGATTTGGACACTATTTTGTAGATATACACCTATTGTTGTACACATATGTAATGTGTACATATGTTTTATTTTATTTTTTTTGTTTTTATTTAATTAATTTCTTGTTCTATAATGTTTATAATTATTATATAAGGAATATTATAATGTATTGCTGAAATGTGTTTAGTATCCAAAGGATGGAGCACACAATGTTTAAATAAATTCCCACGTTAGAGGGATACTCTGCGTGGAAAACAGGAAGAAAAAAGGGCCAATTTAAGTTTTAAAATTTTTTTGCGGGCCGGAAACAGAAAAACATATTTACACACACACACACACACACACACACACACACACACACGTATATAAATATATATATATATATATATATATATATATATAACTCGGCATGTGAATTATCATTAATTCTTAAACGATTATAAGCTATATTAATTTTTTAGGTTGAAACGGGAGGGGGGGGGGGGTTATAAGAGAAGCCTGAAATAAAAATTCGCTATATTACATTTTCTGTTCGGCTTTCTGTCACTGTTGGTCTTTGTACCGTATCAAGGGAAAGGAAGTTTAATTCAAACATAGTTTGGCGGACAGAATACTTTCTATGATTATGATTATACATAAAAAAAACCTAAATGCGCAGGAGACGGGAAATATTAAAATATTGTGGACAGTGAAGCCTTACATGACAAATAATTTTATTACTAACAAATCCACAGCAACGACGGGTATACATCGGGAAATGTTAAAATATTGTGGAAAGTAAAGGCTTGCCAAAAAAAAAAAAATACCTTCATCATTAAACCTCAAATGAATTCCCGTGCGAAGCAGGGGGGCTAGTATATATTTATATATATTTATATATATATATATATATATATATATATATATATATATAAAACAATATTATATTCAGGGGAAAAAGTGGATAAAATAAGTTCAATTTTAGAAATGCTTGGCGGGCCGCATAAATATGTTTAAAGGGCCGCACGTTGCTCATCCCTGACCTAGGCTATTGAAGTAGTACTCAAATATCTTCAAACGCCTCCCTAGTATTTGACAAAATGTGGTTTGTTAGTTAATTCACACGTATATAATCTGTGTGTATGTGCTGGGGCCGCACGTTTTAATGTGTGGTTGCAAAGAGGTAAAAATAGGCACTGGTTCCATCCCCACCCAGAGGGAACAATAACTCACGGCTTTGGTACCAGAGCGCGCTATTATAACGGCGCTTGTTGATTAGCGGGAGCCAAGGGAGTATATACGTCTGACAACCCCTCTGAATGACTTAGATTCCGCCCACAGGCTGTCAATGTAAAACTGACCACTAACTGACTTCCTGGGTATAACGAGTCTTGTCACTCTACTGAAGACAACTCAGTCCATGTTCTCCTTGGTTAACGGGGTATAGTTGATCAGTAGCAGCATAAACTCCGGTCAAAAATACCTCGAGTCTCAAGAGCGGCAAAAGATCTCTATGGCCTATAATGCCAACCAAAAAAATATCGTTGTCTGTGTGGGCGCGCGCCCGTCGATATTTTGCTGATTTCTAGAATGGTGAACTTTTTGTTCCTTCCTTTTTTACATGAGCATCAGAAAACAAATTAAATACAATATACAAGTCTTTGATGGAATTAATGGAAATATGTTGCTGAATGTAAATTCATCAAAATGAGAATTCATGTTGTAACGGTACATATTGTATTATACGTGTAAAGGTATATTTATCACTTTAACCATTGTGTTACTTATTTGGCTTCAGCTATAAGGCTCCTCACAAAATATACAATTGACACAATATTCTACAAGGAGAGGAAAAAAAAAAAAGTCCGTCACGCAGGCGCTGCGTACACTAAGCAGATTCCCCGCGTGAACTTTTACAATAGAGAAATCTGCCTACTAACAACTGTAGTAGTAAGAAACCTCTAAACCTAAAACATTATTTAGGGCGTAATAACCCAGTAGTTTCTAGCCCCAAAAAACAGTTAACCTAACCTCTAAACCTATTCACGAGGGACGAATAGTTTGGAAACGGCCGCCAGAGCTCTCGGCGGAAAGTCCGAACATAGCCTACTGGTGACCACACGCAGAATACAAATGCAAGTATCTCGGTTAATATTCAAGATAGAGAATAAATGTATATAACAATATTTATAGTACATGTATATTGCAATAAGATTGATTCTGTACAATTTTTCGGTACGACCTATAGTAACGGAGATATTTCGAATTTTCGAAAACCTCCCCTCTAAACCCCCCCTCCCACTGGTCCGATTTCAGCCCTTAACGAAATTGATCTTTCTTTTTACATAAAACGACTAAATATCGAGTTTGGTAACGATCAAACAAAAATTGCGACCGCTAGAGCGGTAACAGACAAATATATATATATATATATATATATATATATATATATATATACAGTTTTGAACGGACATCATTTTCGTCATCTCCTGGGTAGGATCAATGGACATTTGAAGAAAAATTTCGAAAATTCCGTCATGAGTACAACCTCAATAGCTGATTTCCCTTAAGGGAAATCTGCTAAAAGGCAATGGATAGTAGGTTCGTTATATACGAGCAACTTGCTCTAACACTTGATTACCGCGGGTTTCGGTTTATGAAAAGTAATAGATACCCCTAAATGTGAAAAATAAACAGTATTTTCAATGTTATATTTATCAAAAAATGAAATATAAAAAAATATCAACATACAGACAGAATATTATCTCACATACGAGATATTCTAAAAAAACAAGATATCATCTGAAATCACGAAAGAATAGTAATAGTAGTAGTACGAGTAACTAAGTTCTTCACTCAGAAAACTGAAATTGATTCATTAAGCATCATTTCATCTGTTAAAACTATAATCGCATTCATATGGACTGTTGCGGAACGAGCAATAATCAGGAATTTGTGTTCTTAGTTTTACTCAAGACGAGATCTTCTAAAAATGACCCTTGATCCTACACAGGAGCTGACGAAAATGTAGTCCGTTCAAAATATAGTAAGTATATATATATACTAGCTCAGATACCCAGCTTCGCCCGGGAATTGATTTGAGGCTGAATGGTGATGGTAATTTTTTGGCAAGGCTTTACTTTGCACAATATTTTGACATTTACCCCTCCCAGTGTTTAGGGTTAATACCCGTTGTTGGCATTTGTTAATAATAAAATTAATTTTTTATGTAAGTCTTCACTGTCCTCCAAATTGTCATATTTCCCGTCTCCTGTGCATTATGCATAGATTTCAGCTATTAAGGACAAAATATTAACATTGATTTGAATTAATTTTTCCAGCTGAGGTACCTGATAGTTCAAATTGGAATGAATTGTTGAGCATATCAATATTTCTACGCAAATTACTTGCTCCACACATTGTTCCTGGAGAAATGTATAAAACAAAAGTTAATCTAAATAACAAAGTAAACAACTTTTATGTGCATGTTTGTCGAAAAACAAATAGACAATGAAATATTGCGAATTTTTATTTCAGGCCTCCCTTATAACCCCCACTCCCGTTCTAACCTAAAAATTTTAATATAACTTATAATCATGGAAGAATTAATGCTAATTGACATAGCGAGTTTTTTTAAGTTCGGTTTAATCGTTAGTGGCCAATGAAATAGTTGACTCCCGCTTTAGTTTATAGTGTATAACTCATTTATACTTTGTTAAAAGACAAAAATGAATAGGACTAAAGTTACTCTAAATAACAAAATAAACAACTTTTGTCATGTGCATATTTGCCGAAAAACGAAATACCGCTATTTTTAAATTCTGGCCTCCCCTGCAACCCCCACTCCTGTCCGTCCCTAGAAATGTTGGTATGGCTTTTTATAATGAAAGCGTTAGTGCTAATACACATACCAAGTTTTATTTATTTCGGTTGGGTCTTTTGTCCCAAATAAAATTGTTCACTTCCGCTATAGGTTTTAGCGTATATCTCGTTTAAACTTCGGTATACGAAAGAAGTGTATATAACAAAAGTTACTCTAAATAACAAAATAAACAACTTTTGTTATGATCATATTTGCCGAAAAACTAATAGGAAACGAAATATCGCTATTTTTAATTTCTGGCTTTCCTTATAACCCCCACTCCTGTTCGTCTCAGAGGATATTAATGTAGCCTAAAGTCTAAGTTGGGTTAGTAGTAATATACATACCAAGTTTAATAAAATTCGGTTTAGCCGTTTATGCGTGAAAAGGTAACAAACAAACAGACACCAAAGAAACAAAATGCAGTTATGGTGTCTATGACATGTAAAACGAAAAGTTATCGTGAAATTTCGCGAAAAAATGAATGTACAGACAGAGGTTACAATTTTATATATATATATATATATATATATATATATATATATATATATATATATATGTTAACACTGTAGTGGTCGCAATTTTAGTTTGATCGTTACTAAACTCGAAATTTTAGCGTTTTATGTGAGGTATAACGAATCGGAAATTATTTCTAGGACAAATCGCCTTGACCATTTTACGTATTTGAGGTTAATGGAAACAATTTAGGTTCGAACTGTGTATGGAGAGTTAAATTTATAATATTATATTTCCCCCCATGAAACCAGCCCTTGTATAATCGGAAAACAAATTACGGAGTATGTCATTCATGAGCTTTTACAAATGAGAAATCCTTTACAAATCCCTCGGCCTGTTTAGAGTAGCAAGAAGCACGTCCAGTAGCACCCTTTTTAATATTTGGAAAGCAAACAGCCTTCTCTGCTTACCTAGGTGCCTATCCATCTCTTTGCGGTGCTATAAGGTGAAGGGCCGATGCCTCACATAGAAAATGTTGGCACTACACAGGGGGAATTTCTGATTCCCGGCAGATCGATCGGAATTTCACGGTCGGCCATTCAGGAGAAATACCTTCAGCTCAGGAAAGGGGAATAGATTTCGTTTAATCACTCAGATGAACAATTAACAATAGAAAATGTTTCAATCCATAAATATAACTAATATTTTCTAGACCGTCTATTCTTTCCCGCTATTACACTTAAACAAGTTTCACTACTTTGTCTTATTTAAGTATCTTTGCCTTAGCTTTATCCAACAGTTTCAAGAAACTGTATAAGCCTTTATGAATTTTAAAAGTGTTTAAAATACGATGCCCTGAAAATCATTGTTGACAGACTAATGGTGGTATTTTTAAAGCAAGACTTCAATGTGTACAATTACACTTCCTCCACGACGTATTTTTTTTTCCGAAATATCCAATCCTAAAGGGTATTGTTTGGAGACTAAAAGAATAGAAATTTTAGCTGTGAAGAATAAATGAAAATGTGTTCCTAATCTATCACTCTCAACTTTTTGACTCACCGTTTTTGAATAATTCAAACCATAATCATGGATAGCATTTACTACAATTAAATATCATCTATAATGAACATATTTCCTGCCAAAAACCAATCCGAGCACATATAGTTTAAGCATAGTTTTTTACATAAGATTATATTCCTAATAGTAAATCTCAATGAAATCACTTCCAGTAATGCCAGCATTTCACTGGAAATTAGTAAAAATCAATGTACAGACAGAGGTTAAAATTATATATATATATATATATATATATATATATATATATGCAGTATAATTATTCACTCGCTGTTTATTATTTATCAAAGTTTTTTGAACCATAAGTTCAGAAAAATAATAGTTTTTTCATACATACTTTTATTTTATTCCCCATGCGCTTCGTCAGTCATCACTCCTTCTCAAGAGGTTAATTAACCGTCAAAGTTATTTTAAAAGTAATCGTTATATTATAATATATGATAATATATTAAATAATATAGCTTTCCTCATTAATATAATTGGCTAAAAACAATATTGCACGTCGTAATTAATCAAACCAATCGAACGAGGCAATTATAGTTAAAAGTTTACTTTCAAAAGTTTACGTTCAATTGATTTGATTAATAACGACGTGCTAAAATGTTTTAAGCCAATTATATTAATGAGGAAGACTATATTACTGGTCCAAATCTTTTTGTCGTACCATTTTCCTCGTCGCCATTATTGTTTTCATAAATAAGTGCACATATTATTAACACGAATATTCCTTTGTAGTGTAACTTAATAATAACATAACCTCAAAAACCATATGTTAACAAAAGAAAAACAATAAATAATCATATGTTAACAAGTTTAAAACAATAATCATATGTAGCACTTAATATACTACCATATATTATTATAATCATATA
The DNA here is from genome assembly GCA_019009955.1 of Riptortus pedestris. Taxonomy (NCBI): domain Eukaryota; kingdom Metazoa; phylum Arthropoda; class Insecta; order Hemiptera; family Alydidae; genus Riptortus; species Riptortus pedestris. Next base: position 64,795,277 of record CM032233.1, on the reverse strand, counting down.
TTATAAAATAAGGATTACTTTTAAAATAACATAGACGGTTAAGTAACCCCTTGAGAAGGGGTGTGGACTAAGGAAATGCATGGAGATAAAATAAATGTATGTATGAAGAAATCATTAGTTTTCTGACCGTGTATATATATATATATATATATATATATATATATATATATATATATATAGGGTATCCCAGGTAAAACGGCTACTCTTGAAATACCCCGAAAAAAAGCATTTTAGCGAAAACTACCAAAGAAGCCAATTTATATAGCTAGTTGAGTTCTATTAAATCCTCTGTAACACTCCATTTATCTTAGTTGCCAAGCAAAATTTTTTTTCATTTGGTTTATGGCCCACATCGATGGTGATTGGCAAGATTTATAATTAGGGGGTAGTTAGAATTATATATTTATTACTTCATGAACACCTTGGTTGTACTTTATTTATCCCTTAATTGGCCAGGAACTCAAAAAATGACTTGAAATGAAAATTTTTCTTAAAAATACATTATTTGCGTTCCTAATAAATAGAATATATAAGGTTTTTCTTAATTTTTTTTTTGAACAAAAATATTACATGGTGTCTTTAAGTACACCTTGGCCAGTTACCCTAAAACCTTAGTGGTGTCTTTAAGTACACTCTGGCCAATCACCGTAAATCAATGGTGGTGTCTGTAAGTTATGTTAATAAACTGAAATAGTTTTTAAAAATGTAATTAAATAATTTATTATGTCATAAATGAAACGTGTTGTAAATAAAAAATAAGTACATTGTAAACAAAATATAAATCCGTCAAAATTAAACCTTCCATTCATTCAAGAAAACAGGGCCTTTTACGGGTGTTACAAAGTTTCACATTACATTTTCAGCATAAAACAACCGTTTGATTTTGGTGACAGAGTCTGCACTTTCCTTTTGTAGTGAATACTTGTCAATGGTGCATCCCATCAAGTCTTGCTGCATTGGCTATGAGAGCTGCAGCAGTTCTTGGCTGCAATTGGTGGTGTCTAGCCCTTTTAGCTCGCCGGTCCAGCAGAATATCCTCTGCAATGTGTATTCGAAATTGTTTTAAATTCATTTTTTTTTTAGGGTGTTCCTTTTGTGCAATAGCAATACGTTATTAACCACCAAATCCAATTATTAGCTGAAAATGTTCATGTAATATTTGTGGGAGCGGTAACCTGTTCTATAAAGTGCAACGAACATGTCACTAAGGTGAACACTTTGTTGTCATACCATTTAATGATGCTGATACACTTTTTGTTATCAACGTATTCTTCATAACATCCTCTTCCCTCTTTCACCCTCAATATTGAAATGTTCCAATATTTCATTCATTTCAATTTGAAAATTTCCTTCATCCATTTTGGGGCATCCGTCTGCCTTTTCTCCTTCATTGTTGCTTTTTTCTTCATCAGAGGTGATACTAAATTTTGGTAGCAAAGAGAAAAATGGTTTCACCTCGACTTTTATACGTATCTGTTAATTAAAATGGTAAAAGTAAGAAATAATATAAAATCATGCCCCTTGGGCAAATTTGTTGGTATTTGGCCAGGGTGAACTTAAGTACACCATCCTTAAAATCCATGCTAAAACTCTATTTCTCTCCTGAATGGAAAATGAAACACATAGAAACTTAAATACGATCCTTTACAACTAATTCACCCATTTTGGTTCATTTTTAAATCGAATAGCGTATATTTTAATGAATTAGAAACTTCGCTGGCAACTAGTGTGAAGTAGGGTGGTAAACAATGGTGATTTTCTTCAGTATATTGCTATTAATTAGCTCCATGCTTGGGAGGTTACAGGGGTGTGGACTGTGACCCAAAAGGGGTAAGAATAGAAACAGTTGCTCTCTGACAGGGTTAAATATGAACGGTGCCTTTAAAGACACCTTGGCCAGTTAAGAGTTATATAGTATGGAAAATATTCCTTTAATTTCTGAGTGCTCTTCATATCCGTACATTGTCTTAATGAATATAATAAAAATGATCTCTTTTAAATCTTCTTAAGTATGCTGTAGGCCTATTGTATTTTATCCCGTACGTATTTTTAAATGTTTATATATTCTAGATATGTTAGTATTTGTGGAATATATTGGCTGCTGTCAGTTAGTAGTTCTGTCATATCGTAGGGTATCTCAAGGTTATTTCGTTAGATGCAGTATGTCAGTATGTGTTTTATCGTCAGGTGCTCGTTGCAGCCTTTAATATATTTTAAATACACTTAAAATATTGAGTAAGAATGTTCAATAATAGAACCAATTTTTGGTCAAAACAGAAGATCCACTTTGACTTTATTATGCACTGTGTTTAATGCAAATTCTCAATCTTCAATTTTATTTACAGAAATAGATAAGCGCTAGAATAACTTTCAGTTATAACCTTTACTGGAGCGGAAAATGGGATGAGTGTTAGTAGAATCACCTTGGAGTAATCATATGAAGTGGTCTTACCCCACTCGGAAGTAATCAACTAAACGTCTTCAATAAGTTAATCGTACATAGCACCTCGTCGTACTAATGTAATTCACATAACCCAATGAATCTAGCGCAATCTCACATCTCCTTAAAATAACTACTCTGAAAATTAGTTTATGTAAGCAAATTTCAAATTTTCCTCAATACAAAGAAAATTAACAAGAATAAATACAGTATGAATTAAAATAATGAAAAAACCAATGGATTAAACTTCAGATTCAATAAACGTCAGTTATTTTATTTCTAGGTATCTTTATGTTTTATTTGTATACGTATTTTAATCCTCAAACCAGGTAAAGATTAAATCTAAACAATAGAGACATCTTCTGATTACAGTAAAATTAAGGGAAAAATACTATTTTAAAATAGTTTTTATTTCAATTACTCCTGTTTGTACAAAAAACGAATAATTATTTTAATGTTAATAAAGTGTTCAATGATAAAAAGAAATATGCCTAGATAATTGGTATACCTCAACTTTGAGATTTCGTATATTATAATTTATATTCTCAACAAACATTATATTATGAATAACTGTTACTCATATTATTGTTCATTCCCAGAATAATGCATTGTATTTCCTTGGATGGGCAAACAAATCTTGTTAATCTTATTCTCTTTTTTTTATTTCTTTTTCTAAGCGATCTATTTAAAAAAAAAAAAAAAAAAAAAAAAAAAAAAAAAAAAAAGATTCAAATGACCTGAAAAAATATCCATATCCACATTTAATTAGATTCTTTAGATTAATTTAATCTTCAGTACTGTTCAATAATCGTTTTAACATTGTTTTTTCCTTGTGCTCTAATTCTTTTTCGACATTTTACGAGCATTTCACCGTTTTCCATGAGATTTTTCTGTAAAATAAAATATTAGAGTATTTTTAATTAAGGAGCTAGGATTAACTAACATACAAAAAAGTTGATATCAACTTATATTTTTAATTCTGAATGCATATTGTGAAGGCGTGGATTGTAGGGAATAGAAATAAATGTACGCTGATAAGCAGTAGAAATTATTTATATCTGCCTTAATGGGTTCAGTAAATGTGTTGGAAATATTGTGTGTGTGTGTGTGTGTGTTTGAAATTTCCTCATGCGAGGATCAAAATTTAATGGTGCTCGTAATTACCATATATCATCATAAATTGGTTTCATGATTAATTTATTTCAACTAATGGACAACTAGACATAAACGTGGGAAACGAGGACAATTACACTATATCTTTTCCATCGCATGCATTAGTAAAATAAATGATAGTTAGAAGGACGTCTCAACAAACAGTGTATTGACGTACTGCAGTCGGCTAACCTTGAATTCTAGGAGTAGCATTAATTCGAACAGGTATATTAGGTTGAAAATCTGATCAATAGATTATGATCTAGCAGTGGGTTGGAACAATGAAATCTGAATTGGGAGTGATTAGAGAGGAGATTGTCGAGGGATAAATGGAGTGGAAGGTTCCACTAGGTAGGTAGGCCTCTAGCTGCTAGCTATTGGCGAGAAGGGCTGACGCTAAATTGAGGGTCGCTATTGAAAGTGGCTAATGCTGAATAATTGTCTCCGAGGGTTAGAGGGTGGACGCGTTGGCACGTCATGGCTTCTTCACCCGCCCCTCACTTATTCAGCACCGGCCTACAGCTACCCCTCACTTAGGCCATACTGCTACCCCTCACACCCCAAACTGCAATACTTCTAATCCAAATCATGCTATTTAAGCACTGCCTAGCATATATTACCAAATTCTTTAAGGATAAAACAGTTGGATAACTCAAAAAATATATCATAATAGCAAGAGAGCAACCCAGTTTACATTAGAAAGTTGAGAAACTCTTGTCGGCCCCTCTTAAGTAAATAAAACCTTTATTAGTACGTAGGTAAAAATACACTACCTAAATTTTTTTTTCCATACTACAGGTACAAATTCAGCTTAATGCCGAGGTTTTCCTTGTGATTATTTTCTTAGCGAAGTTCGGCTAATTAATTTCAGGTTTAATGCTCGCTAGGTAGTGTGCTTCTCCAAGTCAGCAACCTTTTTCAGCAACTGTCTGTCATGTATACCTCATCTTCCCATGGAGATGGTCGTCTTCCACTTGAAGTTCCGAGGGTACCACTGGATAACATTTTTAGAACATTTATCTTTGTGCGACCATGTGCATTTTCTCTTATTCATAACCCAGGGTATCTCAGGGAATTTTGATTTTGTCTTCCCCACATTCTGGACTTTTTGTTTCTGTTTGCAATCTGTAGAATATAGCGTCCTATTCCTCTTACTAGAACTCTAAGATACCTCATAGAGGTTTGGTTTAATGGTCATGGTGGACGACCACACTTAAGAGATGTAAGTAACATCTAGTCCTTCAAAAAATTAATAAATAATATATACAGAGTCTTTCAAAAAGAAAGAACTGATTTCAAAGCTTTATGGTGTTTTACACCAGCATCGCAACAGAACACGATGCGATGCTGGAAATGGAACATGATGATGATGACACCATAAAATTTCAACACCGGTTAAAAACATCTGTCTTTATTGCAATCTTGTGTTACTGTCGGTTCATTCTTTTTGAAAGGCTCTGTATATATCTAATCCCTAACTAGGTGATTAAATGAGGAAGATAAAAAAAGTCAGTCACGCAGGGGCTGGGTAAACTAAGCACCTTTCCCACAAGCTGGTATAACACACTTTTGATCTCATATCACAAAATAATCTCTATTTCTATTTAAAAAACAGATGAGTAGGACGTAACGCTGGGCGGCTGTGGGGGGGGGGGGCGCTAAAGGCCGAAAACAAAACTGCACGAATAACTCGCTGAATACTTGAGTTACGAAAAAATGAATAGCGCAACAATAGTAGAACATCAATAGTTTAACAAGATTATACGATCTGACTCATTATAAAGGATATATTTTGAAAATTTCGATTTTCGAAATATGTCCATCGATCCTACCCAGGAGATGACGAAAATGAGGTCCGTTCAAAATTATATATATATATATATTTCTATGTTGCCGTTCTAGAGGTCGTAATTTTTGTATGATCGTTACCAAACTCGATTTAAAAGTTTTATGGAAAAAGACAGATCAAGCTCGTTAATGGCTGAAATCGGGCCAGTGGGAGGAGGGAGGGGGGTTAAGAGGAGGGGAATTTCGAAAATTCGAAATATCTCCGTTACTATACGTCGGATCGAAAAATTGTATAGAACCAATCTTATTGCAAATTAAATTTACTGTAAATATTGTTTTATATATATATATATATATATATATATATATATATATATATATGTGTGTGTATTCTCTATCTTGAATATTAACATGAGATATTTGCATTTTTATTAAGTGTAATGGACTATGGTCGCTTTTATTCGTTCCCGCCGAAAGCTAGTTCGGCCGTTTCCGTAACTGTTCGGCACTCGTATGTATATTTCTCTATTGTATAACTTAATGTGGGAAATCTGCTTAGTTTAAGCAGCCCCTGCGTGACGGACTTTTTTCTCTTATCAGTGAAGAGGCTTAAATGCCTGCATAATGTATATTACAATTGGCTAAGATGGAGTAGTACAATTTCGATAGATTGAGAAATAGAACATATTGTTAATAATCGCTTGAACAATTTATCCCTGGGACTAGGGAGGAGTAAGGAATCCAGCCGTATTAGGTGGAGGAGGGGCTGGTAGTGGCTGTCTGTGTTGAATTAGTAGGAGGATGGACATGACTTGCTGACAGCCTGACGTCCGCACCTAGGCCCTGAGACAATTATTCAACATTAGCCCCGTTCGTTGCTGACGTACGTCAATTTAGCCATAACGGCCCAAACCAATCGCTAAATCTCATACGGACCACTGCTCCCCATGGAAAGGTAGGCTAGGCATATCTCTTTGAGCATGAATTCGGTCTTTAATGAAATTACCTCCCTATAACGGCAGGACCATCTTGTCCGGCTGGTTTCAGACCGATTCTTGCAACTATGGATATTGCTTTAATTTTATTAATTACCAATTTATATGTTGTGCCAGTATTAGAGCAGGTTACTACCCTATAAAAGCTGTGCAAAGCCAACGATTTTACTTTTCCAGAATATCAAATATAAAAGTCTGTCACGCAGGAGCTGCGCTAACTAAGCAGATTTCCCTCGTATTTGTATTTATCTTAAAAAGTAAAAGTTCAATAAGAACAATATTTGGTATTTACGTTTCAAATAAAGTGTTTCATTATATAACACTGAAACGGCTGACAACTAAAAAATGCAAGTATCACAGTTAATATTGTAGTTAGAGAATAAATTTATATAATACCATTTATAGAACATTACATTTGCAATAAGATACATTCTATACAATTTTTCGACCAGACTCATAATAATGGAGATAATTCTCAAATTTCTCCTTCTCTAAAACCCCCCCTCCTCCCTGGTCGGATTTCAGCAGTTAACGAACTTTTTACATAAAATGATTATATATCAAGTTTGGTAACTATAAGATATAAATTGCAACCGCTAGAGCTGTAATAGACATATATATGCATTTTGAACGGACCTCATTTTCGTCATCTACTAGGTAGGATCGATGGACATTTCAAGAAATTTTTCGAAAATCGTGTCTTGAGTAAAACCTCAATACCTGATTTCCTTTAAGGGAAATCTGTTAAAACATCTTGCATAGGTAACTAGCTTCAATTGACCGGTAATAGACAGGATGTGTTTTTAAAAAATCTGATGTGGGCACACATCACTTCCTTTCACTTGTAAAATTAAATATACAAAATCTTGTACAACTAGCCGTTCAAACCGCAAATATGTAATTTGAATATTCTAAAGCTAGGCATATCAGCTATCGAGGTTGTACTCATGACGCAATTTTTGTAATATTTATTCAAAAGTCCACTTAGGAGATGACGATATATATACACATAGTTTTTAATGGACCTCATTTTCATCATATCCTGGGTAGGGTTGATGGACATTTGAGGAAATATTTCTATAATCGCGTCATGAGTACAACCTTAACAGTTGATTTCCATTAAGGGAACTCTGCTAATAAGGGCAAAGCAAATAAATCAATAAATATCACGAGTCAATGAATGGTTCTTAAATTACAAGTCTAGTTTACAAAGGGCTTTACCAAGAAATAAACTGTTATATCATGAACCACTTTATTCCAACCTAACCGGCTGAAATCGGACTAGGGGAGGGGGGGGGGTTTAGAGGGGGAGAATTTTGAAAAGACAAAATATCTCCGTTACAATAAGTCGGATCGAAAAAGTGTATAGGATCAATCCTATTGCAAATTAAATTGACTATAAATATTGTTATATACATTTATTCCCTGCCTTGAATATTAGCCGATATATTTGAATTTTTCAGCTTTCCAGCCTTCAGTAAACCCCCACTTATACTAGTGTTACATAAACAATGCTCTGTTATATAATAAAACATATCAATTGAAGCCGAAATACCAAATATTGTTTTCATTGAACTTTTACTTTGTGAGATATATACAAAGACGTTCTGTTGACCCCGATCCTTCTTTTGTTTTTCGATTACTAAAATCTGAGTGATTGAGATAAAACTGATTCTGATTCATTACAAATTACAGCTTTTGTAAATTGTTTTCAATAAAATTAATATGTTATATTCATATATATTTCATTAATTGTTTGTCTTTCCGGTCTATCTATGCAGTGCTACGAGACTGGATTGGTTGTTAACAATTCAGCCGCTTTCCGTTGTAGAGATTAACTTGTATTGTACATTTACTGAGCATTCACGGTGGTGTTACCTGTATGTATATTTATCTATTGTAAACCTTCTCCCGGGAAATCTGCTCAGTTTACACAGCCCCTACGTGACAGACTTTTTAACAGTCTTCCCTGTCTCAAAGTAAGTACTTCTACCTACTGCGATAGAGCAAAGCGTCTGCCTAGACATGAAGGTATGCGGCAGTAACATTAGAAGGAAAGGCGAGCATAATGAATAAATCAGGGGGTGAAGGAGTGAGGAGGGAGCCGAACCTAGTGGATAATGGAAATATATGATTTGGGGTCACGGTATCTCTAAGGAGCGTGGAATTGGTGCACTGCGTAGAGCCCGAATGCATCAGTCATGCTTTCCTGCACCCTGTGACTTCCCACACCCCTACATCAGCCTTAGATCCACCCGCCCCCATTTCCATACTTCAAATGAAAACTTTAACGTGCAATTATGAACATGAGAAAGTGTTCCTGTTAGCTAAATAGTGCAAGGTAAATTTATCGACCAAATGTGTAATAAGGAACTAAATTTATCAACAAAGTACATATTATGTAGTACTAATTTGGGGGCACAGGTTAGCCATGTGATTTAACCCTCCAGAACTCCTGTCAAAATGAGTGGCCTGAGAACTCGTGCGTGAGAATTTTTCTCACGCCACCTATTTTCCTCAAAAAAAAATTATATTTATTATAAACATCAAATACTAATATAAAATAATAATATTATTCAAAATTTATTGTACAGGTATTCTGTTTTGAAGAAACATTATGTCAAGTAACTTAAAAAGCTACCTAACTAATTAAAATTTTGTTCCCCACAAGAATGACATACAAAAAAGAACCGTTCATTACAAACTGTTTTTCTACATGTTCCGCACTCTTTTTCGACTTATTGTTTCTTTCCAAAACTGTTGAGGTCAGGTGAGGTTTGATAAGTTCCATAGCCAAAACAGTTTTCGGTAAATCACCTAAGCACTCACTTGATGAGAACAACTCTTGTATTAAAAGAGAAAAAACTTCCGCCAGAACTCGCTTGATGAGAAAAACACTCACAATAAACCAAAAAAAAAAACGTTGCACCAGAACTTGCACTGTGAGAAAAACACTCACACTTAACTTACTCCGGCTGATTAACCTTGTCCTGGCGTCAGTCAGTTGATACTAATGATAGTCAAAGAGGGTGGTAAGAGAAGGCTACAATGTGTAGCTAGAGAGAGCCATACTATCACCAAAGACGTATAATAATATATATATCTTTTTTCTTCGGGGTGTGAGTATTTTGCACACGGCGCGAGTTCTGGAGGGTTAAGATGCTGGTCTTAATCTCACATGGTAAACCTAGGAGTCGTGAGTTCAATTCTTACTTGGGCAATAAGAATTCATTTAGTGTCGAACTCACAAAATAAAAGTCCGTCACGCAGGGGCTGCGTAAACTAAGCAGATTTCCCACGTGAAGTTTAACAATAGATAAATCTACATACCGGTAACACAACACCACCGTGAATATTAAGTGAATAAATACAAACGATAATAAGAAACTTCCAGACGGTAAGCATCTGAAATTGAAACAAACAGGTCTGCCAACTACTTACCGGAAAGAAAAACAATTACTACAATATATCTGAATATAACATATTAATTTGATTGAAAACTATTTACTATATCTAGTACTGTAATTTATAATGAATCAGTATGATTTTTATCTCAATCAATCAAATTTATGTAGTCCAAAAACTTAAGAAGGGGGGGCCACCAGAACATATTTGCATGTATCTCGTATAATAAATGTCTCTTGAAAACAATATTTGGTATTTAAGCTTCGAATGATGTGGTTTATTACATAACCGAGTATTGTTTATGTAACATGAGTAGAAGTGGGGGTTTGCTGAAGGATGGAAACTAAAAAATGCCAATATCATGGTTAATATTCCAGATAGGGAATAAATATATATAACAATATTTATAGAACATTTAATTTGCTATAAGATTGGGTCTATATATTTTTTCGATCCGCCGTTTACTAACGGAGATATTTCGAATTTTCAAAATTCTCCCACCTCTAAATCCCCTCCCCCTGGTCCGATTTCAGCCATTAACGAACTTGATCTTTCTTTTTACATAAAACGACTAAATATCGAGTTTGGTAATAATTAAACAATAATTGCGACCGCTAAAGCGGTAACAGATATATATATAAATAGATTAACAAAAAAGTCCGTCACGCAGGGGCAGCGTAAACTAAGCAGATTTCCCACTTTCGTCCCGTATTTGCATTTATCTCATGACGTTAACGTTCAATGGGAACAATATTTGTTATTTAGGCTTCAAACAAATTGTTTCATAATATAACAGCTTATTGTTAATATGACATAAGCAGGAGTGGGGGTTTACTCAAGGCCGAAAACTAAAAAACGCAAATATCTCGGTAAATGTTGAAGATAGTGAAAACATGTACATAACAGTATTTATAGATCGTTATATTTGCAATAAGAATAATTCTATACAGCAACGTTTTTTATATACACTTTTTTTGTATACCGAATTATAAACGAGATGTATGCTAAACCCTATAGCGGAATTGAACTATTAATTTGGCACAAAAGACTCAACTGAACTAAATAAAACTCAGTATGTGTATTAGCACTAACGGCTTCATTATAATAAGCCATACCAACATTTCTAGGGACGGGCAGGAGTGGGGGTTGCAAGGGAGGCCTGAAGAATTAGAATTAGCGGTATTTTGTTTTCTATTAAGTTTTCTGCAAATATGCATATGACAAAAGTAGTTTATTTTTTTTTATTTAAAGAAACTTTTATTATATTCACGTTTGTCTTATAACAAAGTATAAACGAGATATAGACTAAAAACTAAAGCAGGAGCCAACAATTTCGTTGGACACTAACGATTGAACCGAACTTAACAAAACTCGGTATGTGAATTAGCATTAATTCTTCTTCATGATTATAACCTATATTAAAATGTTTAGGTCCAAACGGGAGTGGGGGTTATGAGAGAGGCGTGAAATGAAAAATTGCGATATTACGTTACCCATTGGTTTTTCAATAGATGCAAGTAACAAAAGTTGTTCATTGTGTTATTTAAAGTAACTTTTGTTATATATACTTTTTTCGTATACCAAATTATAAACGAGATATACGCTAAAATCTATAGTGGAAATCGACAATTTATTGAGTGCAAAAACAACATAATTAAACAAAACTCGGTATGTGAATTATCAAACACTCCTCCGTGAAAATTAGCTATGTTAGCATTTCTACGGACGGTTATCCGGGAAGCCTGTTATCTCATGCACATTACAGAGGGTTTTTAGTTTGTTATTTAAAATAACTTTTATTTAAGTCCCCTACAGTTACCTGTCACTTATGCAAAAATAATAGGCCGAGACGGGAAGTATATTTGTACACATTGAAGCCTTGCTATAAAAATACCCTCAATATTAAGCCTCTAATGATTTCCCGAGCGAAGCCGGGTACCTTAGCTAGTATATATATATATATATATATATATATATATATATATATATATATATATATATGTGTGTGTGTGTGTGTGTGTTTATCTATATATATACTTTAATGCTTTAGAGGTCGCAACTCAATATTTTAATGTTTAATTAATTTAAGCCAAATGTGGTAATAGTCGACATTGAACCAGACGAAGTTATAGAATAGGGGGAAATACAAAATCGCTAATATCACCGGTATAACTCGGCCGGTCAAAAAATGTTTCTGGCCTATGATAAATTTGTGAGATGGATTGCAATGGATATGGGGATGGCCGGTGGTAGATGAGAGGATTATAAACGATTAAACGGGCAGAAATGAAAAGGGCTCGTACGTAGGAGGTGACGAGAGGTGGGAGGAAGTAAGGGTCACGATGGGATGAGCTCAATCAAGCGGGAGAGGAAGGGAGTGGAGCCAGTGATGTGGAGGCATCAAGTTACAAGTAAAACAAAAGGTCATGTTCGCCAACAGCTCAATTCGGAGTGGGAGAGATCATTAAGAGATTAGGAAAGGAATACAATATAGAGTAGAAAATAAAGTCCTTCGCGCCCCGTCTGCGGATACTAAGCAGATTTCCCAAACACTGCTGATATCATTTCACCATGCATTTTAGCAGATATCCCTTAAGGAGAATCAGCTATTGAGGTCATAATCATGACGCGATTTTCGAAACTTTTCTTCAAATGTCTATCGATCCTACCCAGGAGATGACAAAAATGAGGTCCGTTTAAAATTATATATATATATATATATATATATATATATATATATATAATTTTAAACAGACCTCATTTTTGTCATCTCCTGGGTCGCAATTTATGTTTGATCGTTACCAAACTCAGTATTTAATCGTTTTACGTAAAAAGAAAGATCATGTTCGTTAATGGCTGAAATCGGACCAGTGCGAGGAGGGGGGGTTTAGAGGAGCGTCTTTTGAAAATTCAAAATATCTCCGTTACTATACGTCGGATCAAAAAATTGTATAAAACTAATCTTATTGCAAATTAAATTTACTATAAATATTGTTATATGAATTTATTCTCTATCTTGAATATTAAGCGAGATATTTGCATTTTTATTGTAAGTGTGCGGCTATCGTAAGTTTGCGGATTAGTTCGGCCGTTTCCGGAACTGTTCGGATCTCGTGTAACCTAACCGTTTTTGTCTTATAACCTTTTACTTTGTGAGATATATGCAAATACGTTCTGTTGATGCGCCCCCCCCCCTCCCGCCCCTTCTTTATTTCTTGGACTACTAAAATTTCAGTTATTATAATATAAATTATTCTGTTTCGCCTACCCCTGAGTGACAGACTTTTCTACTTATAAGTAAAAATACCGTTGCGCAAAGGCTTCGTTAACTAAGAAGATTTCTCACGTCAGTCAAATATTTGCATTTATCTCCAATCGCAAACGTCCAATGAGAACAATATTTGGTATTTAGGCTTCATGATATAGCAGCTTATTGTTATTATGAATTAAGTGGGAGTGGGGGTGTACTGAACGCAGGAAAACTAAAAAAAATATCTCGGTTAATAATCAAGATAGCGAAAAAACATCTATAACAACATTTATAGAACATTACACTTGCAATAATATTGGTTCTATACAATATGTTAACGGGTCACATAACGACGGAGATATTTCAAACTTTCAAAATTTCCTCCCTTCCACAGGTCCGATTTCAGCCGTTAACTAACTTGATCTTCATTTTTACATGCAACGTTTAAATACCGAGTTTGGTAACGATCAAACAAGAATTGCGATTGCTAGATCGTTAAAAGACCAACATGTTTTAAATATCTCTCTCTCTCTCTCTCTCTCTATATATATATATATATATATATATATATATATATATATATATAGGGTAATAAGGAGTAGGGGTTTACAGAAAGCCAAAAACTATAAAATTAAACATCTCTGTTAAGATTCGTGTAAAGAACAAAATTTATAGACCATTCAATGTTCAATAAGTTTGGTTCCAAACTATTTTTCGCTTCGACGTATAGTTACGGAGATATTTCCAAATTCTCCCCCTCCTCTTCCCTGGTAGAATTTTCGACCCCCCTCTCACTGGTCCGATTTCAGCCATTAACAAACTTGATCTTTATTTTACACAAAACGTTTAAATATCGAGTTTGGTAACTATCAAGCAAAATTGCGACCGCTAGAGCGGCAACAGACAAATACGCCTCTCTCTCTCTCTCTCTCTCTCTCTCTCACTCTATATATATATATATATATATATATATATATATATATATATATATATATATATATATATGTCTGACTGTTAAAATGGAATGTGAAATGTAGTATATATATATATACTAGCTCAGATACCCGGCTTCCCCCGGGAATTGATTTGAGGCTGAATGGTGATGGTATTTTTTTGGCAAAGCTTTTTGCGTCCCAGTGTTTAGGGTTAATACCCGTTGTTGGCATTTGTTAATAATAAAATTAATTTTTTATGTGTCTTCTCTGTCCTCCAAATTATCATATTTCCCGTCTCCTATCGCGAATTTTTTATTTCAGGCCTCCCTTATAACCCCCACTCCCGTTCTAACCTAAAAAATTTAATATGGCTTATAATCATGGATGAATTAATGCTAATTGACATACCGAGTTTTTTTAATTTCGGTTTAATCGTTAGCGCCCAATGAAATAGTTGACTCCCGCTTTAGTTTATAGTTTATATCTCGTTTATACTTTGTTAAAAGACAAAAATGAATATCACAAATTTTACTCAAAATAACAAAATAAAAAACTTTTGTTATGTTCATATTTGCCGAAAAGGGAAATACCGCTATTTTTTAATTCAGGCCTCCCTTACAACCCCCACTCCTGACCGTCCCAAGAAATGTTGGTATGGCTTGTTATAAGGAAAGCGTTAGTGCTAATACACATACCGAGTTTTATTTATTTCGGTTTAGTCTTTTTTCCCAAATAAAATTGTTCACTTCCGCTATAATTTTTAGCGTATAATTCCTTTATACTTCGGTATATGACGATAGTGTATATAACAAAAGTTACTCTAAATACCAAAATAAACAACTTTTGTTATGTGCATATTTGCCGAACCCCCAATAGGAAATCATTATTATTAATTTCAGGCCTCCCTTATAACCCCCACTCCTGCCCGTTCCTAGAAATGTTAGTATGGCTTATTATAAGGAAGGCGTTAGTGCTAATACACATACTGAGTGTTTTATTTAGTTCGGTTGAGTCTTTTGTGCAAAATAAAATTGTTGTCTCCCGCTATAATTTTTAGCGTATAACTCATTTATGCTTCCGTATACGGCAAAAGAGCTTATAACAAAAGGTACTCTATATAACAAAATAAATAACTTTTGTTATATGCATATTTGCTGAAAAAGCAATAGGAAACGAAATATCGCTATTTTTAATTTCAGGCCTCCCTTATAACCCCCACTTCTGCCCGTCCCTAGAAATGTTAGTATGGCTTATTATAAGGAAATCGTTAGTATTAATTCACATAGCGAGTTTGGTTTAGTTCGGTTGAGTCTTTTGTGCAAAATAAAATTGTGGACTCCCGCTATAGTTTTTAGCGTATAACTCATTTATACTTCCGTATACGGCAAACGTGCATATAACAAAAGTTACTCTAAATAACAAAATAAACAACTTTTGTTATGTGCATATTTGCTGAAAAAGCAATAGGAAACGAAATATCGCTATTTTTAATTTCAGGGCCTCCCTTATAACCCCCACTCTTGTTTGTCTTAGAGAATATTAATATAGCCTAATGTCTAAGTTGGGCTAGTAGTAATATACATACCAAGTTTCATAAAATTCGGTTCAGCCGTTTATGCGTGAAAAGGTAACAAACAAACAGACACGAAAGAAACAAAATGCAGTTATGGTGTCTTATGACATGTGAAACGAAACGTTATCGTGAAATTTCGCGAAAAAAATCAATGTACAGACAGAGGTTTCAATTTTATCTATATAAATATATATATATATATATATATATATATATATATATATATATATAGAGAGAGAGAGAGAGAGAGAGAGAGAGAGAGAGAAAGAGAGAGAGAGAGAGGGATGTGTCTGTTGCCGCTCTAGCGATCGCAATTTTGCTTGATAGTTACCAAACTCGATATTTAAACTTTTTATGTAAAATAAAGATCAAGTTTGTCCATGGCTGAACGCGGACCAGCGAGAGCGGGGTTTAGAGGGGCGATTTTCGAAAATTCTTATATATTCTTTTCTTCAGGGCAAGACTAAAGATACTTAAAAACTATTGTACATAAGTGTTGTACTTCTGGTTACATTGGAATTACTCTGGTTGAATATTGAAAAATATTGGAAAACAACAACAACACCTTATATATATATATATATATATATATATATATATATATATATATATATACACATACAATTTTGAACGGACATCATTTTGGTCATCTGGGAAGGATCGATGGACATCCTTTAAGGGAAATCTGTTAAAAGGTCGTAGTTTACACAAATCCTGGGTCACGCATAGTCTGGACGAAATATTTGTGGGTAATTGGAGGAGCAGTATGTCGGGGAGGGGGGTTATAAACGATTAAATGTGCAGAAAGGAAACGAGTTTGGATGTAAGAGGTGAGACCGAGGGGGGTAGAGGACAGAAGGGGGAGAGAGAGGAATGAGCTCAATCAAGTGGGAGGGGAGCAGTGTAGAATCAGTGATGTGGAGCCACCCCCACCCCACCTCGTCCTCTCTTCACCAAACATCTTAAGGTATGTCCACACTTGTTCAACTTTTCCACTCAACATGCGTTTCAACCTGC
This sequence comes from Riptortus pedestris, assembly GCA_019009955.1. Classification (NCBI taxonomy): domain Eukaryota; kingdom Metazoa; phylum Arthropoda; class Insecta; order Hemiptera; family Alydidae; genus Riptortus; species Riptortus pedestris. Next base: position 64,778,722 of record CM032233.1, on the reverse strand, counting down.
CTTTTTACTTTCCGCTCAGGGCCCTTCCGCCAATGCAAACAAGCCCACGATAGGACCAATTCCTTATTCTCCAATGCCCATTAAAGGTGCTAATGAACGTTCCTCTAGTTCTTTGTTCAATTACTCTCAGAACATTCCCTTAATTAACAATTTCATTTGAGTTGAACCAACGATGTAGATTGCCCACAGTACTACATATGTACAATATGTATGGGGAGGGGGTGGTTTAGAGTGGGTGGTCTCCGTTATTGAAGGATCGAAAAATTCCATAAAACCGAATTTATTGAAATTGAATTGCCTGCAATTGTTATTATTTACATATTAGCAGATTTCCCTTAAGGGAAATCAGCTATTGAGGTCGTACTCATGACGCGATTTTCGAAAATTTTCTTCAAATGTCCATCGATCCTACCCAGGAGATGACGAAAATGAGGTCCGTTCAAAATTATATATATATATATATATATATATATATATATATATATATATATATATATATATATATTTGTATAGTATAGTGTATAGAACCAATCTTATTGCAAATTAAACTTACTATAAATATTGTTATATACATTTATTCTCTATCTTGAATATTAACCGAGATATTTGCATTTTTATGAAGTCTGTGGTCGGGTATAGTTCGGATTACGTCGGCCATCTTCGTCATTTCTCGGCTCAGACGGAAGCTTCTTCTAACCTGTCGTTTTTAACTCTACCTTACCTTCATTACTTTGTGAGATGTATGCAAATACGTTCTGTTCATCCGCCCCCCCTTCTTTAGTTCTTGGACTACTAAAATTTGAGTTATTAAAATATAAATTATTCTTACAATTCAGAAGCCGTTTCAGTTGGAAATTTATTTTAATTAACTGAAAGATTTCTTATTATCTAATCACGGTGGTATTGTGTTACCAGTGTGCAGATTTCTCTATTGTAAAACTTCAAGGGGAAATCTGTTTAGTTTACGCAGCCCCTGCGTGACGGACTTTTTTCTCTATCAAAAATACTAACCCTAAGATATTTAAACTTTATTAGTTTTCAGTCTTTAGTAAACCATCACTCCTAACAATGTCATATTAACAATAAAAAGCTGTTACATCATGAACCAGTTTATTGGCGATATGAACCAGTTAAAATGGCTATATGGATGAGGATACCAAAACGTGAGTCTTTGATATTACAGGGCGATGATAAGCTAGTAGTTTTTCGCCCTTAAACCCTACGAAACAAACAAAGTTTATTGGAAAATTAAATACCAAATATTATTTTATTCAACTTTTGCTGTGTGAGGTACATGAAAGTACGTTGTGTGACGAACATTTAATATTCTACATTTAGTTTTGAGTCAGTGTCACTGAATGACAAATTTTAAATCTTTTAGCAGATTTCCCTTAAAAATGTCCATCGATCCTACCCAGGAATGACGAAAATGAGGTTCATTCAAAACTATGTATATACATATATATATATATATATATATATATATATATATATATATATACACGTGCGCGCGCACGCACGCACACACTTGCCTATTACCACTTTAGCTGTTGCAAATTTTGGTTTATCACTACCAAACTCAATTATTATACTTCGGATCGACAGCTTTTATAGAACCAATCATATTGAAAATTGTCTATAAAGTTTAGTATATACTTATTTTCTCATGTATATTAACCTAGAAATTTCTATTTTTTCAGCCATTAGTAAAGCCGTACTGCTACTCATGTCATATTAACAATCTGCTTATACCCTCACACACACACACACACACACAAACACACACGATAAATATATATAGGAGTACGCCTAATGTAAACAAAGGAAAGACAGTGATGTACAAAAGCTTTTAGGTATCTTTAGTCTTGCCCTGAAGAAGAGAAAATAAATATTCTCGAAATATTGGAATGAACCAAGACTCCAAAAAACAACATCATATATATATATATATATATATATATATATATATATATATATATATATATATATATAAAACCTGGTCGAAAACAACAACACTATTATAAATATATAGGGTGTCCCTACTTCGCGTGCCACCCCCTCCCTTAAAATTTGCTTTAATGCAAGGCTGAGACTAGGTGTGCCATAATTGAGACCCCCTGAAAAATCTTTTCAGTACATATTCAACCACAGAACTTTCTCCAGTGACCATAACTTTGGAATCCAAGGGAATGACACACTTTTTATGAAGGATCCTTATAGAAAATCATGTTCTAAAACAAGTTTATATCGGTGAATTTTTCAATTTGACGCGAACTTTAGCCTTGAAATGGCCAAAAGGCATTTTTTAACACAAATCTTTTTTTTTGTCTCAGAAATTGTACAATGACTTGAAAAATGCTGCGACATGGAAGTTGTAGCCAATAAAATTATCTTTGAAAGAAGACTACTGGAAAATGAAATGGGTTCTGAAAAAAAAAAAAGAAGAAACAAATATTTAAACTACGACAAATGACCAAGGTGTATAGATTGTATGTTATATGTATTACACATGTATATATTGTATGTATAATTACACACACACACACACACACACATATATATATATATATATATATATATATATATATATATATATATATATATATATGTGTGTGTGTGTGTGTGTGTGTGTGTGTGTGTGTGTGTGTGTGTGTGTGTGTGTGTGTGTAAGTATAAAAATAAATTATGGGTTTAACACAATAAAAACTGATCAACCATAACTCTACTTGCTGAAATCTAACTCATAAAAGATAAATTACAGTAGATTGAGTATTATCTCTAATAATTATTTAATGATACTAAATTTAAAATATAGTAATAAGCTGTATTACAACTGATATCTCCTTTTTTACTAAAGTTCACTAACCTCTAAAACGTGGAATCAAATGCATGCCAATAATAGTAAAAGCAGATATTTAATTCATTAATTTTCACGACGTAACTCTGCACTTACGTCTACTATAGCATTTATCATCATGCAATAGTTATTTACCATATATTCTACACAGAACAGTACATTATGACTCAGATTCAAGAAAATTTGTTTATACTGATTTTGAACTTTAAATGTAGTCTAATTAAGTTATAACATAATGGGATATAAAAGTATATGTATTTAAAAAGTCAGCGACAGGAATTTATTTGTATAATGAGACAAATTGTGTCATAAATCAATAACAATAACTTTTTTAACAAGAAGCGAACCTACATTTCAGACTTTTAAGATTAGTAATAAAAATAAGTTTATGGATCATGAAATGCAAATGAGTACTTCTGGATAAACAACTAACTAGGACTTGTTACAGAATAACGACTTTCTTTATGACAGTATAAAACATGTTAAATAAAAGGGGCATTAACACAGCTTTAACACTACTCTCCCAAGAGTAGCATTGCATGAAATGGTAAAAAAAAAAAAAAAAATGTATTCAAGAATGCATCATTTTTAAATGTAGCAGGTCAAAGGAAATAATAAAAATGAATTTATTACTATTACATGTTAAGATCTGGTATGGCTCAAGACATTGATACTTAAGGGTTTTTTTCAGTACGAATGCTGAGGTTTGTTGTCGGACTCTCATCTCTTCTCTGATGCCTGCTCAGCACACTGAAAGAATTAAAGAGCTACATAACCAAAGCATCAACTATCTTTTGTGTTGAGCACGCAAGGAGCTATCATATCATAGCCCGCGCGTGTGTGTCTGTAAATATATATATATATATATATATATATATATATATATATATATATAGTCACACATCTAGCTCTTGGTTTTCACATTTATAATATTCGGTTTTCAGATTTCAACGGAACCATCAGTTTTGACCTTCAATGTACCCACTTTGGCTAGTCTATGCGTTCGTAACTCGCATAAGTCAAGAATAACTAGCCTCAGAATTTTGAAATTTCATAGTTGCGACTGTAGCACCACCTAGTTGTGCACCCACTTGTTGATCAACACCTATAAACGAGCAGGGAGATTTTGGTATGGGCAGAAATAAAAAAAATCCTATAAAACATTTGTACTGAACCATTCTTATTTATCATGAAAATGTCTATAAAGTGAATTTAGATGTATTGAAACGGAAGACATCGCACAGTGTCACGAGTGTATGGCGTAAGAATTCAAAAATCGTATTATTGTCTTGACAAGGTTTATTATTCTTTTTAGGTTTTTAAACAATACAAACATGTAAGAGAAAAAAGGTTTCACTTCAAAAGATAATTTTTTATGATATAAACTTACATAAATGGAAACTTATATATGATATTTAAGAAATTATAAAAAATATATACGGAGCATTAGGAAATTAAAAACGTGTTCCTTCACAGAATCACTAAATTGTAAGCAAATACTATCATTTTTATATTAATTTAGGTATGATAAAACGTTTCGTTAAATATTTATTTCTGTTTTGGAGCTAATCTTTCAATAAAGTTGACAAATATGGATCTGACGAAAGGAGGAGCATTTTCATTAAATACATATTTGTATCATTTCGAGAGGTTTTCCTTGTATTGTGTTCTCTGAGATATTTTATGTCTTTGTTTCGGACTTCCAATGCTTGTTCTGATAATTGCCCAATTAGTTTAATGAAAAAAGAACTAATATCGAGTCCGTGTAAAACCAATTTATTTGAAGACTTTGACATATAATACCGTGAATAATGCTCAAATATAAGTCTTTAGCTTCACCAATTAATCCAGTGAATTTCGGCATATTAATTGATTTACCACTAGAAACTATTTACGAAATGGACCTGGTTGATTATTATCTCTCTTACATATTTTAAAAACGTCATCGGGAAGTTTTTATTCAACCAATTTTCGTATTTTTTTTTGGAATGTTCCTGAAAGCTGTAACAGAGGTTCCACTGTTTTTGAATATCCAGGTGAATCCAATTTTCTGATATTCTCCTTAACGTTATCAGAGCATTTCGATACATTTTATTCTTACCCGATTCTATCAAATAAATCATCATATCTGATGTTTGGTTTCGTACTGCGCCAGACGTCGTTCAGTTGTACATTGGTTATAAAATATAAAGCCACAAAATCACCGTACGAAGCAGCCATAAGCAGGTAAACTAGGTATCAAATAATTATGAAGCAATTTACTATTTATGGTTAAAGTATGAAAAAAAACGGTTACTTTTCGGGGTTTTTTTTTCAATCAATTCCAATGTTTAAAAATTGATGAGAATTTCTTATATAATCTTAATGAACAGAACTTACCCATTTTGCACTGTTGGTCAAGAAGAAAGAAGAAGAATAGTCAATTAGAGATTCATTTAACAATAAGACTGACACTTGAACAGGTGAAAAGAGGAATGAAAAGGATCAAGTAATAAGATTGGAACTGCCAAAGTAAATACTTACTAACCGAACCAGTTGTATTATTTATATTGATATCAGCAATTAAATTTAATCCTTAGCTTTGAGCCTTTGTTTTTATATTCTAATTCCAACGTTTTCTTTCTGTTGTAAGGTTCTAATTTGTATATTACCTCTTGAAAAAAAAGTTCTCAAACTTCATGTTTCTTATTTTTGGACACAGTCGTGACAGTGTGCTTCGAATATAACATACAAATGAAATCATAAAATGAAGTGTAGCAAAATTTGTTTGGCTTTTTTTGATTTAACAGAATTAAAAAGAAATGACACTTTGTGCCCACTTTTGATTTTTTATTGATATCCATGTATATGTTTGGTACACAAAATACATGTTATTTTCTCTTTGACTTAGAAATTTCAACGTACGGGGTGTACAGAAAGTTCTAAGCCTGGTGTACTTATGATACCTCAGCTGTCAAGGTTGTTTTGGAAGGTTTTGACAACAATTTTTTTTTTCACCGGGTTACAGATGTTGGAAAAAGCGGTGGAATAAGTGCGTTGCTGTTGAGGGGGACTATATTGAAAAATAAAAATATGTAAGTTGAAATCAGGCTTAGAACTTTCTGTACACCCGGTATATAAATAGCATGAGCGTACATGTAACCGGGCTAAATTTTGTAAATAGACTTGCTACTTTTTGATTATTTGTTATAAATACGTGATTCAGCCACAAATTTCGACTACAACTATACTTATCAGCACGAAAAAAAATCATTTTCGCATAGTCCAGAAAAAACTACCTCAGATGTTATTTAATCAAGCTAGTTAATGACAGTTATTGGAACCTAAGCTCGTGGGGACGTATTCGTTCGCAAATACGTTTCAAAGTACTTCTTTGAAAGTAAAACTTCGTCAAGTTCCTTAATAGAAGAAACCGGGCCAGGAGGAGTGGGGGGGGGTGGAAAAGAAGAACATATAAAGTCATAAATACGCCAAATAACGTTATATTCCTTTATACATCAAATGAGACCATCCCTTGTACGTTACAGATACTTTTTGGTTGCTCGTTCTCGAAGGAAATTTTGTCACTTCATAATTCTCTAGATGTGACAGGAAAGAAAAAAAAAATTAGGATGTTGATGGGAAGGAAGGGAGTAGAGCTCGCTGCTAATCCATGGTCGGTGGGGCCTCATGCTTGGATGTCATCCCCTCTTGAGGTTTTTTAATTACCGCCTAGAGACTCTCTCTCCCTTATCTTTTTATGGCGAGCCACTCTTTCTGAAGGCGACCCAATCACGCTGGAGGCCACCTGGCCCTCTCAGACTTCAACCCCAGTCTCTTTCATCTTGACCTCGTGTTTTATTACAGCCTTCGTCTCAGAGCTATCTTCCAGTCCAATGGAAGAAGCCTTTCTTCATTCACGCACACAAGGCCATCCTAATACAAGAAATATTCCATAGGGCAGCCTCATACATATGTATTTCATCTTTTTACCAGATCCCCCTTAAGAGAAATCAGCTATTGGGATTGTACTCATGGCGTAACGTAAAATATCCTCAACTGTCCATCGATTCTACCTAGGAAATGACGAAAATGAGGTTGCCCAAATATATGTGTACTGTATATAATGTTCTTTTGAGCCACATAGTCAGAAAATATTCTTCAAATAGCCATCTATTTTATCCCCGACGCGTTTCGAGTGTCACCACTCCTCAAGGGCTTATTTCTATATAAATTTAGTAAGTAACTTTTGATTTATTTGATTTAAAGACGTGCTAATACGTTTTTAGCCAATTATAGCATTACAGACGAATGAATTCTATAATATATTCCATGTATTATTATATAAGGATTGCTTTTAATTTTTATTGATGGCTGTGAGTAGAACCAAAAAAATATTTAATTAGTTAAATAGTGCTAAGGTATAAAACAAAGTTATTAACAAAGTTTTTGTTTTTTTTCTAAATTTATATAGAAATAACCCCTTGAGAAGGAGTGGTGAACTCAAAACGCTTCGAGGATAAAATAAATGACTATATGACGAAAATTATTATTTTCTGACCTCATGGCTCAAAAAACATTCCCAAATAATAAATGGTCAGTGTATAAATCTACTGTATATACATATACTTATCTGTGACCGCAAGAGTGGTCATGATTTCTGTTTAATTGCTACCAAACTCGATATATAAGCGTTTCATGTATATCTATAGAACGAGTTCGTTAATGGCTAAAATTGAACCCTCAGGGGGGGGGAGGTTAGAGTTTTCACCCAAAAATTCAAAATATCTCCCTTACAATGGATTAGAACAAAATATTGCATATAATCAATCTTTTTGAATGAATACTTCTTGTAGTGGTAAATAACGATTAAGTACAAAATATTTTAAATTAATGTTATTATTTTTTGAAAAGGGATGGCCCCTGAAGAGGTGGTATTTAAGCCACGAAACATGTAGGGTAATATGAATAAAGTTTACGCGAAAATGTTTTTTATTGGTGACCCTTGCCATGAAACTATGAAGAACATATACTTTAAAGATGTATAATTACTGAACTATGTTATTTAACCAGTTTATTTATTTTTTAATACGTTTTGCTTGATAGACTTAATATTTATTTTTTTTATAAAGTTTTAGGAGAAGAAATTTGGTAACGCCATATCGGTAGGCTTCCTAACCTAACAGCTTCCAGTGGCTGCCCGTCCATTTAATATTCTATTTCACTTCAACTCCTCAGAGGGGACACATGATGTGAAAGTTCATTTGCCCGAGTTCTCAATTACATATTTACTTTATTTGCTACCCTTTTCTCTGATCCTATTTACATTTTAAATCAGGGAGTGTATACCGTTGCCCAATGTAGATTAGGTAGACGGAAAGGATTTATTAATAAAGACTCCCTTTTATTTGAAGTTGGGACCTGGGATTTCGCCTTAAGTCTTCCACTTTTTCCGGCGGCTCTATTGTTCTCACCCCACGTCGTCTCCTTTTAATATTTAAGGAACGGTAAATTTCTGAACAATACTCGGATTGTTTATTTTTTCCCCGGGAGGCCGGTGACGGGGGGAGGGAGGGGCAAACACTTTTTAGAGGTCGGTTCGAAATTAAAACAAAGAGCGGAAGGACAACTACCCAGAGACGGCCGCCAACTCCAACCCCCCCCCCCTCCCCTAACTACAGTCTCCGACCTTTTCCAAACAAACATTTCTGACCTACCGCATTACAGCTAAAACACAAACTAGAAGCTTTAAACTCTCTTTAGCTCATTTTAGCACATTTTTAGCAGATTTACCTTAAGGGAAATCAGTTATGAGGTCGTACTCATGATGCGATTTTCGGAAATATTCTTCGAATTTATTTTCAAATTGTATTTGTCTGTTAACGCTCTAGCGGTCGCAATTTTTGTTTGAATGTAACCCAACTCGTTATTTAAACAGTTTCTGTTAAAAGACAGATCAAGTTCGTTAATGGCTGAAATCGGACCGGGGGGGGGGCAATTTTTGAAAATTCGAAATATGTCTGTTACGATCGAAAAACCTGTAGATAACTCGTCCCAATTATGGCATCCGCAGCTCTACAAGAACACCTAACTGCCAGAATCCTGGCTGACACAATGGAGGATCAAGGTCAACAGCAGCAAATCAAGCCATGTAACATTTACCCTCCGACGTTCCATTTGCCCTCCAGTTACACTCAATAATGCACTAATTCCTCAAAAATCACAAATTAGGTATCTAGGACTCACATTAGACAAGCGACTAACTTGGAAACCCCACATCACATTAAAAAGACAAGAAGTGAGTCGACGGTACAGACTTCTACTTAGACTGCTTGACAACAGATCTAAACTATCACTACACAACAAACGACTGATTTATACGACAGTACTCCGACCAATATGGACGTACGGACTTGAACTTTGGGGTTCCACCAAACCTTCAAATTCCTACAAAATCCAAACCCTTCAATCCAGAATACTCCGCAAAATTACAGATTCCCCATTTTACGTATCCAATTTAACTCTCCATAATGACCTCAACATTCCTTTTGTCCATGCCCTCGCCAAATCCCGATATCAGAAATTCCACTCTTTCCTTCCCGCACATTCTAATCCTTTATTCGAATCACTTTCATCTACCCATATTCCAGAAAACCCAAGACGGCGTCTGAAGCGTAAGTGGCCAAGAGATCTCGTGTAGTGTTTCAGTTTAACTCCATAAACAACCCATTGTTCCCTCCATTGTGGGTATTGTCAATGGACAACTTCCCACCTCAAGACAATACTCAAGTCACTTTTTTCTAACATATCATTTGCTTGTAATATTTAATTATGTTGTTGCAAATAAACGAATAAATATATTAAAAAAAACGATCGAAAAAGTGTATAGAATCTTATTGCAAATGTAATGTTCTATAAATATTGTTATATAAATTTATTCTCTATCTTAAATATTAACCGCGATATTTGCATTTTTCAGTTTTCAGGCCTCGGCAACCACTCTCTTCTACTCATGTTACACAAACATTATTCTGGTATATAATAAACCCCATTAATCGAAGCTTAAATACCAAATATTGTTTTCAAGAGACCCTTATTATACGAGATACATGTGGTACATGGCATATTTCACATTTTTGTTGAGGACCTTAATAACTAAAGATCCCCAACAACACATGTACCTCTCACAATACTCCATCTTATAGAGGAATGCCAATGTGTGCAAATAATTTTCGAAGATTTAGACATTCCTAGAAACATAAAATTGGGCTTACAAGACACTTCACATGTAGTAGATAGAATCACTTCGTTAGTAAATAAGCTATTCCTATACAATAAAATTTAGTTTAATAGGTTATATGAATATTCATTTATGAATTTAAGAAAGAAAAAAAATGTAAAAAAAAACACAGATATAATGTAACCACAATAATAAATTTTATATTTCGTAAAGGGCTTAATAACCACGACGTTGATTGCCCAAACAAACATCCTACCCCTATATTACTATGTGGATCATGTATAGCTTAAATTTGAAATCATGTTTTCCAGGCAGAGTCCTGTTTTCTAAGTGAAAAATGGAGAGCAAAATGTGCAGATAACGTCATCTGTGCTGGGATGACGTGCAGCGCGTGGGGAATCTGCTTAGATTAGCCCTGCGTGAGGAACTTCAATATTTATTTAATTTATGTGCTTTATCTGTAAGAAATAATGTACACTATCTGCTTCCTAGATGAAAACTTTTCCCAAAACATGGATGATTAATCAGATCAGTGTTTTACGAGAGGGCATGATTAAACACTTGATCTATTTTCAATTGGGTTCTGACCGTAATAATGCCGTTCTTTACAGTAATTTATTACTTTTATAGATTATAGAATGTATTAAATCATATCCTTGCTAACGAGACTTAGTATAGGACACTCACATTTAACTCATTCATACCCCATAATAAAAAAAGAAAGGCCTCTATTCAGAACATGTCATGAAGAATACTTAGATGTACGAACTTCTTACAGACAGGAGCCCACATATCGAGAATATACTAAATCACCTTAAAAATTGTACGAGTTTTACAAAATTTAACTTCTCTCCTTTTTGATTTTGACTTAAAGAGAAATTTAATTTAATGTTGAACAATTTTAAAAAATATAAATGGCAAACCTAGAGTGGCGAGTTCGATTCTCACCTGGGCAAAGGAAATTATTTAGTGACGGAATTCATTAAATAATTTCCTTAGTCCCACCCTGGCTAGAAAAGGGTGGTGACCTGTAGATAGCCCGTCCCAATTAGCCTTAGTTGCAAAAAGTGGACGTTAATAAATAATAATAAGAATAAGAATATAAATGCACTAGCATATAGAAATAACATAATCTTTTTATTAAAACCATTTTAAATCGTTGTCATTATTATTAGTCTAATGCTTATTTTTTGTATTTACTACTTATACTTAATGTTTATTTATTGAGTTTAATTTTTCACTTGTTGTTACAGCTTTTTTCTTTATTTTTCTTTATTTTAGTTTTTATTTTACATTGTTACACTTCGAGCCATATCGCTTAGTTGTGGGTGTTTCTGTATAAATAAATAAAAACACCCTTACAGGGCCTAAAAGTCAATAGGGAAAAAATAAGGACCTGGCTAAAGGAGGACGTGATATCAGGATAAGCAATACTTTTACCACACCCAAGAAGTCGAACACCGTTAATAATACACCGACAAAAGGGGAAAATTATGTCTTACTAGTGTTGCCTATATGAAATTAGTTAAACACGGAAAGAAAAAAAACCTGCATATGAAATATTCATAAAACATTTTCCGGCTATATTTTCTTTGGGGTACAATTTAATTAGCCTACCTCCTTCATGGCACGTGTTTTCTTTACATTATTACTCAATTAAGAAATACGTAAAAGCCGTATGAATACGTACACATTTTTCGTCCACAGCTTGTAGAACGTACGTTAATTGTGCAGATTTTAGTAATAATATTGGCCTTCTACCAACCTTCAAGTTTCTAATAGTTTCATCAGATTTCCCTTAAAAGAAATTGGCTATTGAAATTGTATTCATTGATGTCACAGGACCAATCTTGTTACACTAGTGATGCTCTACAAGTCTTGCTCTATTCATTACTTCGTTATTCAAATATTAAGCAAGTTATTCATACTTCCGTGTTTTCTGCCTTCAGTAAACCTCCACTTCTACTCATCGGACTTTTATTTAGAAATAGAGAATATAGAGATGAGATCAGCAGTCCTACCAGAACGTGGGAAATCTGATTAGTTTACACACCCCTGCGTGACGGACTTGTTTTCATAAGGGTGAGTGTGTATATATATTCACACATATATTCTTCATAATTATTGGAGAGTGGAAGTTTTCAGTTATCGCATATACTACTCAAATAAGATAACCAGCGCCTAGCGCAAATACAATGTATTTACACTTAATAATATGCCTTTGAATTCTACAACTGTATCCCATTTTCTATCCAGACACTGTGTAGACGTTGCGGCATGTAACCACATTCTCGGCGTTTCACGAATGATGGAGCTGTAGTCTCGGAATGTGAGTTACGAAGTCAAGTTGTATATGCGATGTATATTCGTATCCAATGGTAGTCCTTATTAATATACATCTTTATTTATGACTCTTTATGCTAGATGCTCCAATAATTAAGCTGAGAAATATGTTGTTTTAATAGCTACCCAATACATTATAAAATCATCATATAAGCTATACAAATATACCACCATACACACAGACAACACGACTCTCAATACGCTACCCTACTATACATGGCCCGCTCACAGAAAACCTTAGACAAAATATTCTGGAAATTATACATTTAAATCTACACAAACACATAGACTGGATAAAAGTCCTTTCAGGAAATATTGGAAACAAACAAGCTAACTCGTTAGCAAAGGAAGTGGAACAGAGAATGGACGACATGTAACAAATTATACATCTTACATCAATACATACCAAACATAACTCACAACAGCTACAACACAATTAAGAGTCACCATCACAAATGCACACAATTTCTAACGGAACATGGACAGACAGGACATTATTTAACAAGATTTAAAACTCTAAACAATGACAAATGTACTTGCAACTCACAGACAACACAAACGTTTTTATATATACTTTATGACTGCTAGAGATTTAATCAAAATAGATCAAATTTAATAATGAATATAATTTTAAAAGGAGGTAATTGGACAAAACCACCTCATACTATATTTAATAAATATAATAAAGAACTTATAAAATTTATCAAAAGTATAGATATGGGTGTAACAAAAATACATTAGAATCTAAAGTTAATTGTGTGGAATGAGAATTATAATTCAATATATTTACCTTACATAGACTCGCAAATTAAACATAGGTTGAGTTTAATTGATTTGATTGTTTTTTTTGTTCTTTTTTTTCATTTTATTTGTTAATTTTATTTGTAATTATCTTACTTATTTTATTTTATTATTATTATTATATATTTTTATATTATATTTGATTAGATGGTTAATTAACGTGTGAATATTGTAAAATAAAAATGTATTTAAACATAACCATACATTTAATATTCCATGTAGCAATGGAACATGTATTCAAATAAATAACTCCTCATTGAGTTAAAATGAGGAGGAAAAAAATTTAAAAAGAGTTATGACTTTTAGGTCAAACACCCTTATTTTCTTTAAAACATCTTTATTTTTCATACATCCCCGACTCGTTTCTAGCCCAACTCCTAAATTTATTTACTATAAATTAATTTGAGATCTACTTACATATGCAACCTATAAGAAATTTAAAACTTTCTAATATATTACAGAAACTAAATCTATTCCTTAATGTCCAGTCACAGAATATTCTTCATTTAAAACAATTAAATTTATCATTACAGAAGCTTGCTTGAGTTAAAACAAGTCAAAGTTTATATACTCCCTTAATACAACAGAGTAGGCTCTTCAAAGAATTCGGTTACATATTTAACAATATTCCAGTTTTGAATTCCATATTTTAACATCATTTTTTATTATCTAAATTAAATAAATTAAAAACTATTTTGGTATCATTTAGTGCTCTTTTTGTTCTATGCTATATGGGTATTTAATCAAATAGTGTAGAAATATATTTCAATTTTCCTGTTATAAGGGTGTAAAACAGTTTGTGTACACTTCAGTATTTTTTTTAATAGAAATTTTATTTTCAATTATGAAAATACATTCTATATAATTATATTATAAGAGTTTATTATTTATCCAAATTTAAAAAAATGGTAAATTTAATTATTTAAAAAAGTAAAATTACTTTTAGTCTAGATTTAAAGTAAAATACGGTAAGTAATAGGTTTAGTAACTGTGATGGATAAAAAACCTTTTATTTTTGTAATACGTTGTAAATGTATATATATCTCAAATTAATTTATTGTAAATAATATTTTTTTTTTAAATATGAATTTTGCCTCCTTGAAAAGAGTCACAGGCTCGAAACGTGTCTGCGATATTTGAAAAATAAAGGTATTTTAAATAAATGAACTTTTTCGAGTAAGGAGTTAGATCGAGGAAGCTCATAATTAAATAAAAATATATATACATAAAAATAATAGATGATATAATCTATTATTTTAAAGAACAAAGTAGTCATTCTTTTACACAACTTATTTTTAAAGCATTCATTTTACTGTTTGTTGCTTTGCTCGATTTCAGCATATTTAGATATTTGTATGTTAAGTATATTTAATAGTTTATTTTTGAATAAATTAAAGACTGCATATTAAAAATAAAATTATAAAAACTAATAATAGGAAATTAAATAATAATAATATTTGAGTCAAACAGTTTATACACATAGATAGAAAATTGTAAAATCTTGTAATTACCCAGTAGCTTTGTTTGCAGTAATTTCTCAATCTACGAGACTTACCTGAAAAAAAACACATATATTTCTTAGTATATGAATTCATGTGAATAAAGAATACATACAGGTTTAATATTCAAATTACAACATAATTCATAGGCACTGTTCTATGAGATATAAATTAATCCTTCATCTTATTTTGACACGATGTTTTAACTATTAGCATTAGATATAAACACCAATCCCTCTACACACACATATATTTATGAGGTGGATAGCGGTTTCGGGTTCACAAAACCATTTTCAGTTTTTTCTAACAATATCGTTGGCCATTTCGTACTTTCAGCTGATTAACGTGGTAGGTTGATTTTTGATGTCATTTATAAAGTAATGTTTGAAAAAAAATATTTGGATAAACTCAACCTAGTTACGCGTATGACATAATTCTATTATATGAAAGAAATGTTCACTGTTTATAATGCACAATCTATAAGTAATGTAGTTTTATTTTTATTATTATTATTATTTATTGCTTACAAGGATGTTTCTTATAGCAAGGCCTTATATAATGAGGTTAGTTTTCTACGTTAGTAGCTTATAAATAAACATATTTTTAAAAATTAGAATTGAGTATAACTGACTAGAATATACATATACATTAAAATTTCTAGAAAAATCTAAACTAGTAAGTGGTATTATCTTACCTAATATTAAAACATATTTTCAACATAATAGTTTCATTAAACTTATCATTATCTTGGTTCTTGTTCTTACTAACACATAGGTATAACAGTAATAAATAAACAACAAAAAAACGATTAAGAGAAGAAGAAGAATTTAACAATGTTTAACTCAGATATAATTCGCGAAGTTTGAAACTATTTTTTATATATTTAAAAATGTTAATATATACTTCTCTAGCTGTATTATTTAGAATATTATGATGCTGTGAATTATCTGCTGGCTGTTTGATGAATGGTAAATACTGTTCTCTGAAAGGCGAGTAAATAGGGCAATGAAGCATTATATGATAAATGTGCAAATTTCTTTTGGATTAATATTATAGTATACATTTTTCGTTGAAAACTTTATACAATAATTGCTTGACGTTCTTAGCTGTGCAATGATTTTTACAATTTGGAATGGCAAACCAATAGTCAGAAATTTTCTGAGGTGAACCGGGAGTTGTGAAAATTGCCTTTTGTAACGGACTATAATTTGAGATTTGGAGTTTTTCAAGGTCTATAGAAAGTAATTTAGTTAAAAAGAAATAATATAATTGCTTACTTATGCAGTTAACATACAGGCAAGTGATCATTAATGGTAAAAGAGTGCGGGAGGGGAGCAAACACACTGTTACATGAAAGAAAATCATACGTATTTAAAAAAATAAAAATAAAAACGCCAAAAATTGGGAAAGTTTAATAAAGGCAGCACCCTTGTCAGTTAAGTTCAGAAACTCATTCTGTGAGCTTGATGATAGCCAAGTTCAACAACAGTATTTTTGTTTTGTTAATTTGTTTTTGTTCTTTCCATTTCTTTTTTTAATTGAGTAAACTTGAAGACCATGCCTACTAGAAGAGAAAACATTGCAGCTCTTCAGAAGTTTTGTACGTGGAGTGAGAGATTTTAAACTTGCCCAGAGGAAGAGAACCTTTTAATTATGCTCTCTACTTGAGAGCTAACTTTTGTTTAGTGCCCTTTATATCTTGGAACTTCCCAAATTCAAATTTACACTTCATAGAATACCTATAATGTTCGAAAAAGTGCTAACTGTCTATATAAATATCTATTTATAACATACATACTAAAATATAACCATGGAGGGTATAAAATTAGTTTGAGGTGATATAATTGAAATAAATTAGACATTTCCTAGGAAGGCAGACTGTCGTAACGCACTCAGTTTCAGCCAATAACTATCCCCACTCTTATTCAGTGTCAAATGGAAGCATTTATAGAGTTTAATGTCTTAGTTTGGCTGCGAAGAATAAACTCATAACAAAATTGCAATACTTTTACTACGTTTAGTATTGCTACGTCGAAAGATTCATAAGGATTTGTATGTACCCAGACTATAACCTGATGGTACTTGCAAGGAGAAAAGTTTTCTAATTGGAAATGAAAGCGCAGTCCGCCAAGATCTACAGTATTCGACATAAACAAAAAGAAAAAATATCCTATAGAAATATATGAGGAGTGTTTATTGTTATTAATATATCAAAAAAACCTTAGGACATTTATACTGTTAGATTTGGTTATTTTATTACAAAGTGATATAGGATATCTCCGTTCCATTGCATCGGAAGGAAAACTCGTTTAGAACATAACTTATATATGTCTTTTTATGACAAACAAGAAAGGCTCCATACACATATAGTGACATTAGACATTTTTGATTTTCGCCTTCCTTTAAACCCCCCATCACTCCTCCTACGCCGATTTTGGTCAAAAGAGGTGGCAGACAAAGATCTTAGATGGTACAACAAATCTAAATATGAAATGTCAACATTCTAAAGCTAGCCATTTTTATGCGAGATATGTACAACATAATTCCACATGTACAAACCTACAAACGACACTGGTCAAAACGGGTTCAGCGAAGGTACATATAACTCCGTTGACAAATGAAAACCGAAAATTTTTGGGATTACAATACTCCCTTTACTTCGTACAATGAAGTAAAAAGCATTTTATGAAAAATCAAGGATGGAGAAAACAAATAAAACAGGTTGTTATCAGTCCGCCCAAATGGCAGAATGAGAGTAAGCTTGTTCAAAATATGAAGCGTTCAGATTCACGTTTATATTAATTGACTAATAATTATCTATCTCTTAGCGTTAGTAAAAGCACATTCAAAATATTCGGAAAGGAAAATATTGAATTTAAGCAAAAACTCTGTCACACACGGCATATTCCTTTGAAACTTTAACCATCTAGTTGTCCTTGCATTATTCAACTTTACACCATTCATAACTGTATTTAAGGCGAAGAGTTGAAATGTCGCCCTGGAGACCAGTTTGTGAAGTGCGGCCAGGACGCCCAGCTAGCTAGTACCAAGAGACTTCACTGCCACTCAAAACTTTCAACTCTTTTATTTATATTTTGCTCGACTGTTTTAGGAACTAAAACTCTAAAAGAGAAGAGTTATATCATCTCGTAAAATATGGTCATTTCTTTGCACTTTTTACACTGGAGTAAAAATTCACAAGTTAATTTCCACCGTGCTTTGAAATAATGGTCTTGACTGTTTGAAGAAAAAAAGCTTGTTTATTGTAGTGACAGTACGAAGCCTCCTCAAGTTTATATTACCAAACCCCACAAAGGCGGGAATACTCACATGCTCCTAAATAGGTTTATTGTAAAATAGAAAAGAAATAATCAAATTAAAACAAATTATG
Organism: Riptortus pedestris; assembly: GCA_019009955.1. Lineage (NCBI taxonomy): Eukaryota > Metazoa > Arthropoda > Insecta > Hemiptera > Alydidae > Riptortus > Riptortus pedestris. The sequence continues at coordinate 64,760,612 of CM032233.1, read as the reverse complement.
CCAAATCAACAAAATTAAATTGCTTTAGATTAAAACAATCTATTTGTTTTAGAGGGTTTTCTTTACCAATAGGCGTTGGTCACATGAAAATTAAACAAAAATTCATTGAATTCTGAAAAGTAAATATAGTATTAAATATTTGAAAATATGTCTTTGAATTATACTTTCAATGGAGAAAGAAAAACGTTTCAATCTACGTAATCTTTCAAGTGAAGTAATATAAATTTTTAAATTTTCCCTTCATTTTTTTGGCCCCGTATGAACAACTGATTATAACACTTGATTTATAAGTCGCAAATTGCTGCAGTTTAACACATTTTAAATGTAATTTTCATAAAGTTCCTTCCATATTAATTAAAAGAGATTACTTTAAATGAAGTGAAATGGGAATAGAGAGTTTGAATGGGTTAGAGTTGAACTCTTTTTGAATCAAGGAAAATGAGCAAGCTTTTTTAAACTGATGACTTGATAGCGTGCAAAGTGAGGACATTTCACCCTAATTTTTCGTGCAGTTCATTGACTTAACGAAAAGCTCTTCTTCCCATTCAATGTTTTAATTAACGTCGGACATGACGCTTATCTTTCGAATTTAAAGCCACCACAAATGGTCAAACGCTCAGGTATAACAAGGAAAAAATTCTTGAGATTAGTTAGAGAGTTTTATTTAATTTAATTATTTTGCAACACGGAATTCGCTAATTAAGTTCCAATCGGTAATTACTTGAAGAGAAATGGTTGGGATGCACGCTAGATATTAGCTGGTATTGACAAGCCTCAGAAAACTACCTAGACAATCAGTCGACTTTTCTGAATAATCAACTAACTAAACTCCACCATTTATTCTACAGATTAGGTGCCTCTAATTGAAAGTTATATAAAAAGTAAAAGGAATTTTTAATAGTCCATTGCGCAAATAAAATCGAACGAATATTAGTGTCAACTTTTAAAATTGATTTATTGCAAAAACAAATAAATGTCTATGATTAATACAAACATCAAATTATAAAAAATATAAAATAAATGATAATTTATAGAAAATAAGTATTAAAATACCCAAAAGTTATATGAAAATAAATAAAATGTAATCAGGAAACAAAACCTCTTGACAGAAGTAAAAATTGTTCTAATGGTCAAAAGTAAAAATATTCAGCTGCGCAGGATCTAAGGAAATTCCGGGATGAAATGCTGCTGCCATCCTTGATGTTTTTGAATGTCTTGAAAAATGACATCATTTGTACAAACTAAATGGTCGATTTTCCTTAACGGGAATCGGTTAAAAGGAAGAATTACAAAATATATTCTACAAAAATATCCGCAAACTGCATGAAAACTATGATCGAATAGAATTTTTGTAATGTAGGGATCAAAATGAAGAGTTTTGTTCTTCCCGGCAAAGGTTTCCCCAACAGCAATAGCTTATACTCCAAAGGTAATTGAGCTAAAATGAGTTTCCAATGCGCATACGTCAACAATTTTAATAATCATAAAATAAATGGAAAAAGAGTATTACCATAAACAAGGTTCTATGAAAATTAAGGGATACCAATTACCAAGATATAGTGTGATCAATATTTATTTTTCAGTTTTCTTTTGTTTCCAAAAGTGTTCCGTGAGGTTTATCTTCTCAGAGTACCTCATTTAGGTGTATATGAAGGAAGAAATTATGTTTATATTTCAACCCTTAGTCACGAACACCCTGGAGCTAGACAGAGGGCCAGTAAAAATTATATGAACATATAAGAGAAATGGTTGTTTTATAGATGAAATTTTAATATAATAAATAAATTTAAAATTGCATGTCAAAAAAATCTAATAAGCCTAATGAATTTTTACATGACAACATTGATATATTTTTGAAGAGGTATTTAATATTTTTTCTATTTGAATCGTTTGTTAGCACTCTGATATACACAATCCTATGGAGATTATCTTGAAGGTACCTAACTCTCTGCCACTAGTTGTGCCCATGCTGACCGGTTACTGATGAGGCACGAAAATAAAATGTCCGTCAAGAACGTGCTGCGTAAACTAAGCAGATTTTATCATCTGCTGGAATGATAAGCCGACGATATAAAGTACTTTATTTCCTTAACAGAATTTCCCCTTAGCAAACGAGCTCCGTTTACATAAAATTTGTTTATTATAAGATTAGTGTGTAAAAAAAATAAATAACAATAACAAATAAATGCACATATATGTGTATATATATATATATATATATATATATATATATATATATATATATATATATAATTTCCTTCCTGAAGTAACCCTACAGGAAGGGAGTTACACACGTCTCGTACATCCATTTGTAAATAACGTGTGCTTGATACATAACATTTATTAAACTATGTATAAAATAAAATTATTTACAACAGAAAGAAAAGAAAAATAATTTAGGTTTCAATGATGAATAAATAATTAAATTAACTGTATTTGAGTTTTAAATAATTCAGGCAGTAATACATTTCTTCAGCATATTTTTTAAATTGTTTATTGTGTTTATAAAATAAAAGTTTATCCTCAACAGGCCAATTATCTTTTCGGCATTTTAATTCCGTTTTAAATTCTTCTCTTTGGTCCGTTAGTAGTCTGCAGTCATAGAGGAAGTGTCAGTAAGCAGCAGTAACAGATTGGTTGATCTCTTAGGCCAAGAGGATAAAAATAAGAGTTTTTGGTTCCTTGTCTTGTTAATAATTGTATTAAGTAATAGTCTGTTGATGTCAAGTTTTGTCCTAAGTACTCTTTAATGTCTGGAATAAATAATTTTAGATGTTGTCCTTTTGCAGTCATATACCATGTATACATAACTGACTGTGAGTAGAACAAAAACTTTTATTTGGTTAAATAGTGCTAAGCTATAAAACCTTATTGTTACAAACCTTGTTTTTCTAAATTTATGCCGAAATAACATCCTGAGAAAGAGTGGTGCCACACAAAACGCGTAACGGATGCAATAAATTAACAATATGAATTTTTATTTTCTGACTTTATGGCTCAAAGAACAATCTTATATATATATATATATATATATATATATATATATATATATATATACCACATAGGGTAGAGCCCATTGAGTTCCACCTATTCCCAATAATAGCCTTTTGAACATAGATCCTCAAAGAACATTCTAATATATATATATATATATATATATATATATATATATATATACACACACACACACACACACACACATACACTCACATATATGGGTTTTTCTTAAGGGAAATCTGATAGAGCCCATAGAGAACTTCCTATTCCCAATAATAGCCTTTTGACCATAGATCCTCAAAGAACATTCTAATATATATATATATATATATATATATATAAATATATATATATATATATATATGACCTGGACATAAGATCTGGATCCAACATAGGATCTGGTAGAGCCCATAGAGAGCTGCCTATTCCCAATAATTCCCAATATTAGCCTTTTGACCATAGATCCTCAAAGAACATTCTTATATATACACTCACATATATACAACCTCAATATGTGTTTTTTCTTAAGTTAAATCTGGTAGAGCCCATAGAGAGCCGCCTATTCCCAATAATTCCCAATATTAGCCTTTTGACCATAGATCCTCAAAGAACATTCTTATATATACACTCACAAATATACAACCTCATTATGGGTTTTCCTTAAGGTAAATCTGGTAGAGCCCATAGAGAACCGCCTATTCCCAATAATTCCCGATATTAGCCTTTTGACCATAGATCCTCAAAGAACATTCTTATATATACACTCACATATATACAACCTCAATATGGGTTTTCCTTAAGTTAAATCTGGTAGAGCCCCGATAGAGCTGCATATTCCCAATATTAGCCTTTTGACCATAGATCCTCAAAGAACATTCTTATATATATACTCACATATATACAACCTCATTATGGGTTTTCCTTAAGGTAAATCTGGTAGAGCCCATAGAGAACCGCCTATTCCCAATAATAGCCTTTTGACCATAGATCCTCAAAGAAGATCCTAATATATATATATATATATATATATATATATATATATATATATATACACACTCACATATATACAACCTCAATATGTGTTTTTTCTTAAGTTAAATCTGGTAGAGCCCATAGAGAGCCGCCTATTCCCAATAATTCCCAATATTAGCCTTTTGACCATAGATCCTCAAAGAACATTCTTATATATATACTCACATATATACAACCTCATTATGGGTTTTCCTTAAGGTAAATCTGATAGAGCCCATAGAGAACCGCCTATTCCCAATAATAGCCTTTTGACCATAGATCCTCAAAGAACATTCTTATATATACACTCACATATATACAACCTCATTATCGGTTTTCCTTAAGGTAAATCTGGTAGAGCCCATAGAGAGCCGCCTATTCCCAATAATTCCCAATATTAGCCTTTTGACCATAGATCCTCAAAGAACATTCTTATATATACACTCACATATATACAACCTCATTATGGGTTTTCCTTAAGGTTAATGTGGTAGAGCCCATAGAGAACCGCCTATTCCCAATAATAGTCTTTTGACCATAGATCCTCAAAGAACATTCTTATTTATTTATATATATATATATATATATATATATATACACACTCACATATATACAACCTCAATATTGGTTTTTCCTTAAGGGATCTCTGGTAGAGCCCATAGAGAGCTGCCTATTCCCAATAATGGGAATCCCCAATTGGCCAGCATAGTGCCTGTTGACCCTAGGCCCTGAACTTTTCACGACCGTCCTCTGTTTACGATTATCCGCCATTCCTTATTTTCATCCAGTTTCGCAGCTCTTGAAACATCATGCCTCTTTATGAGAAACTTGCTCTCTCTCCAGTCTTTCATTAAAAGCTCAGCCAATCCCACGCTCCCTCTCTCTCTCAATATGCCCAACGTAAATAGAACAATGTAAAGCATATCGGAAATCGGGTATAAACCTTATTTCATCACAGTCATCCAACATTTGAACCACTTGAGCTGTTTATAATCTAAAAATGTTTATATTTTGAGTTTAACTCTCCAATTCCTATATTGCATTCACGATTGTAACTTTGTTTCCACTTAGTTTTTCCATATGCTATGCATCCAAATTTATGGAAAAAAGTGTTTTCAAAATTATAGCTAATTTTAGCAACGATTGTTTGGGTAAGTATTTTGTGTTTTTCTCCAGTTTTTTTGATACGGTTGGAAGCAGTAACTATTTCAATAATAACAAAACACAAAAAAAAGCGAGTTCTTACGTTTTGTTTGACATGGTGGCTGAAAATCAACAGGCTGCTCTGATCACACTTGAAAACATGAAGGTAACTGATTTTGGAAGGTTATACTCATTCGTGAGAGCATTCTAGTGGCTTGGACAGGCTGTGGCACGTTCTATAGATACTGAAGTGTGCTTGAAGGGCTTTAAAGATAAATAAACGAATTGAACATTTAAAAGAAAAGAAAAAAAAGAGGTTCACCCTGGAGGGTGCATTAGGAACTGAAGAGTTAAAATTTACTTTTTCTTCAAATTATAAAGGTAATTGCGACTTAAATATAAAATTCATTAGAAAAATTAAATAATAAATTAGATTGCAATCTCCCAAATATTACATATTCTCAACATACAATTAAAGATCGTTATCAGAAATCTTTTTAGGCCAAATTTCTCTATCCTTATTCAACTTGACGTGGACTTCATTCAAATAAAATAAAAGTTTCCTCCATTAACACTAAGCGAAAGGCGGTATCTGCACAGAATACAATAATATCAAAATTTATGTATTATTGAATAATACAGTGTGTGTGTGTGTGTGTGTGTGTGTGTGTGTGTGTGTGTGTGTTTACAAACACTCTAGCGGATCCGTATAAATAAACATAATAAACCAATCAAAGTGATGACTAAATGATCTAACCTGTTTTACAAATTACTAGAGCTAAACCTGTTTAAGATTTATAGCATAAAAAACTGACGCAAAGAGCACATATGTTATATGTTATTATATTTTTTTCTGGAAAAGAAAAAAAAATCCATTTCCCTTTAACGAATTAATTTTCAATGTAGGGAATATATATATATATATATATATATATATATATATATATATATATACATATATATATATATTCACCGGCATAAGCATCGATATTGAATATATGCCCACAAGCAGGATTTCATGAATTGATTAATATTCTTTCCATTAAGGGAAAAAGAAAAATTGTAATTAATGCGGCAACTAATCATTTAGAATGTGGTTTTAGAATATTTTGATTTACTTATATATATATATATATATGTGTGTGTGTGTGTGTGTGTGTGTGTGTGTGTGTGTGTGTGTGTGTGTGTGTGTGTGTGTATAGATAGATAGATGAAACTGTTTGACGTGAGCCCACACCAGGCGCATTATTTTCCAAGTAAAAAATTAAAAGGGCTAACATCTAAAACAATACACTGGTGTGTTAGCCATAGAATTTCTATATTCAATTTGCTAGATTTAATAAGTTAAAAACTCTTATTTTCCATTTGATAGGACAACTCAACTCAGTTCGCGTTGAGGACAGTGGGTCACATTTGGTGACATTTTTTTGGCGGCATGTATGACTAATTTAATAGTTATTATATGGTTAATGACAACAGGAATTACAGGGAACCGGTTATTTATTTTTTTATCGTAATGTTGGTCTAATAAAGGTAACAGCTGAGAAAGTTATACAATTTTTTCCTCTTTTTCTAATCCTTTCACTTTGTTGGTACAAGTTAAATATTTTTAAAACTTTGGAAAGAGTTTGTTTAATATTATGACATCTCATAAAAAAGAGAAAAAAGTATAAAGGTAAGTCAAACTTTAAAATTTACCCTGGGGCTGAGTAGAAACTATTAGGGGTTCGCGTGCAACTCTGGAATAATCAATGTCTCTCGTGAAAACTAGGATAAAAACGCTAAACCTTGTGTAACATTAATCTATTAAAGCGATTATGGTAAATTTTTTTTCATATTCACACCGCGAGTATATTGCATTTGTCCTATTTAGGAAATGCTTTTTTTCTTTGTACTCTATGCGGACGAAACTGAGTTGGCACAAAGAAGGAGAAACATGACACTGTCAGTTAGTCCAATGGACAATTGATTAAATACCTAAATCCCACATAGGAACTTTTTTGCAGTTGTTTTTTTACCGATACATAAGGAAGAGCAGTTGCCTGTTTAATAAATAAGATGAAGGAAACATTCACAAATCATTATTGAAAGGTGGTTATCATGAAACACTTAAATATAACTGTACTTCGTTCCTTTATTCATTATTCTGAAGTTTCGCATAGATGATACCTAATCAAAATTTATACTCTATTTCTCCCGTAGTAAGAACCCAAAGTAATCATGGCATAAAATTATATCTGAGCGTGAGATGTTTAGTGGTCTAATAGACTTCAATTTCCCAATTATAAACCTATAATAAATTAAACAATTTTAACATTTTTTTTATGAATCAATTAATTTTGGCTGCTAACATTGCATATGTTTTAGAAGGCAGACGTTTTTCTCTCGTTCTCCAGCTTGAAGTGCTCACAATTTAAAGTGAGCCATGTAACTGCAGAAATGCATAAAGCCAATGTAAAGTCATATGCACTGGAAACTATGGAAACAGTCCTCTACTACCACAGTTGATTTAATTATAGACTGAAATCTAATGTAAACTCGATATAATTAGCATAAAACACAAAAGGCAGATCGCAACTCTTACCTTTACAGTATTAAAAGTCTGTCACTCAGGGGCTGCGTTAGTTTAGAAACAGATTTCCCACGTGAGGGTATGATAGACTATTCACCTCATCTCACTGTATGTGCTATATTTTACATTTCTAAGTAAAAGTCTGATGGTAGAGGTGGTGGTTTATTCAATGCTGAAAACAAGTACGAATAACTCGCTTAATATTTGAGCTACGAAAAAATGCCTTGAACAACAATTGTAGTGTTTCAATAGTTTAACCATATTTTTTCGAGTCCATCAAGGAAATGAATATTCAGACTACTATTCTGTGGATGCAGGAGTTGCCCAGGGCAGTGGCCTAGGACCACTACTGTATCTCATATGCACATCAGACATCCCTAGATCACCATCAACTCTCCAAGCTACCTATGCAGATGACACAACAATCCTTTCATCCGATCCCGATCCTATTACTGCTTCGAAGAATGTCCAATTCCACTTAACCGAAGATCGAAAAATGGTGCAATGCTTGGCGCATAAAGATCAACGGAAGCAAATCTCACCATATCATCTATTCCCTCCGCCGAAGTTTCTGTCCTCCTGTTCATTTCAATAATATTCCTCTACCACCAGCAGACAGTGTACGATACCTTGGACTACATTTGGACACCAGACTTACTTGGAAATCCCACACAATAATTAAAATACAGGAACTAAACAGGCGATTCGGACAACTTTACGGACTGCTAAATAGAAGATCTCACTTGTCTACCGAAAAAAAACTAACAATATACAAGCTACTACTAAAACCGATATGGACATACGGAATAGAAGTGTGGGGTACAGCAAAACCTTCGAACATCAGACGCATCCAGACGTTCCAAACCAAAGTCCAAGCACCATAGTAGATGCTCCATATTACAAACCACACCCTCCGTAAAGATCTTAATATCCAATTTGTAAAGGACCTAATTCCCCTAAGATTCAAAAAAATCCACAGCAGGTTATCCAATCATCCTAATCCAGAAGTGCTAGCCCTTTCCAGTACCACTCATCCATATTCCCCTCCACGGCGCCTCAAGAGACAATGGCCCAAAGATCTCCTATAGTGTAAAGTGAAGTGATCGCTGAGGCTAATTTCTTCGCAAGTGCCATTCCTCCTTAGCTTTTGACTTCCTTGCCAGGCAGGGAGAGGCTGTTCCTCTCATTGTGGCGAAGGGGTGTGGGGAATGATGGAGGAACTATTGTATTGTATATTTCGCACATTACCTGGATTTAAATGCAGGCTGTAATTTACTCAATACAATAAAATATAAATATAAAAAAAAATATCAATAGTTTAACCAGATTGTTTCTATAACATTTTTCATTACGACTCCTAATAAGGGTGATTTTAGTAATTCCGAATCCCCCCCTATTCTTCGTCCGGTTTCTGTCATTAACTAATACGATCTTTAGTGTTGAATAACACAATTAAATAACGAGTATGATATTGACCAAATATACATTTCCGAGTTAAAAACGGAAAATCTTCAATAATGAGGTCATCAAAAGTTCAATTAAAACAATATTTGCTATTTACGCTTCCAATAAAATGCTCGACATATAACAGTTTATTGTTAATATGACATTAGTAGGAGTGGGGGTTTACTGAACGCTGAAAACTAAAAAAAATCCGGAATAAAAAAATGGAGAAAGTCATTTTGGGGAGAGGTGAAACACCTCCTGCATTTCAGTATGTATTGAAAAATGTGAAAATTATTTCTTTCAGAGACCAATGACTACAACATGTCATTGCTTTCAGATCAAGGGAAGGTAATAAAACTCTTTCTGGATTATTAAGTATGTAGAAATTTAAAAATAAATCAATGTCAGAAAATTTCCCGTTCTTGGCCCAAATAGATCGTACTGTGAATACTTTATTGCCTTCATAATTCTTTTATTAATTCAATACATATGAAATGATTTGAGAGCTTGAGCAGCAAGGAAGAAATATCTTCATCGAAGAGGAAAATCGTTATTGCGGTCCGTATCTGACCGCAAGCAAAAACATGGGAGGAGCTTTGGGCAAAATGCTACAGAGAAGGGCCTTTTGCAACGCCTGTCAGCCATTCCCATGTTTCCAGTGATAACTCTCACTTTATCGTGCTTTCAAATGTTATTATACAGCCACAGTTTATTGAAGGCCAAAAAGGTCGATTTCAAGCAGCGCAACATACATCATCTGGTCGGATAATTTCATTCATTGAAATCGTCCATGTCTATCCAATCCACTCGATTATGATGTACAATATTTTTAAATCTGCTGAATTAGTTTCTACCAGATTCAGCAAGTCGGCTATTAGGGTTTACTCATGATTTTCGAAACTTTTCCAAAAATATCCATCGATACTACATCAGAAATGTCGAAAATGAGGTCCATTCAAAATTTTGATATATATATATATATATATATATATATATATATATGTATATGTTTATGTATATATATTTATATGTGTGTGTGTATATATATATATGTATATGTTTATGTATATATATCTATGTGTGTATATATATATATATATATGTTTGTATATGTATATGTTTATGTATATATATTTATATGTGTGTGTATATATATATATATATGTATATATTTTTATGTATATATAATTATATGTGTATATATATATATATATATATATATATATATATATATATATATAAACACATATATTTCTCGGTTGCAGCTTTCCCGCTCGCAATTTTGGTTTTATCGCTACCAAACTCGATATATAAGTGTTTTATGTAATACTGAAGATAAAGTTCGTTAATGGCTAAAATCGGACAGGGGGGAGGGCGGGCTGGAGGGGAATTTCAAAAATTCGAAATATGTCAGTTATTATACATCGAATCGAGAAATTGTATTGAACCAATCTTATCGCAAATTTAATTATCTATCAATATAGTCATAGATTTTTTTTTTTCCAGCCTTCACTAAAACCCCACTCCTACAAATATCATATAACCTAACATTAAAAAAAATAACCTCATCATTTAAGATTTTATGTTATTCGAAAATGTTTATTTGTTCTATACCATACTCGATATTTAAATCTTTCAATGAATTCTAAAGATTATATTAGTTAATGACTTAAATCGGACACGGAATTGGCAGGCAGGAGTTAGTGAGGAGAGGGGAATTCCAAAATGCACGTTATCGTCGTATCAAATAATGTTATACAGCCAACCTTCTTAAACTATTGATGCTCTACTCTTATTGTCCTATACATTTTCTCTTAACCCTAGTATTCGAGCTATTTGCACTTTCTTGTTTTCAGTCTTCAGTAAAACCCCACAATAACTCCTCGAATTTTGACTTACAAATAGAGAATATCTCTTGAGTAGACGTTACACGTGTATCGTATCAGTACGTGGGAAATCTGCTTAGTTTGCGCAGGTCCTGCGTAACGGACTTTTAATTTAATCCATAATGATCCACCTCGGGATATATAACCAATTGTTATATTATAGTAATTTTTCATTTTAATTAAGTCATTAACTACCTAAATATCATTTTTTTATGTATTTCAACAAAAATATTTATAATTCATACTTCAATTAATGATATTTCATTAATTATTTTTATTAGTTTTATTATATTCTTAAAATGTTCAGGTTTTTTTTGAGCTCCTGAGTTTTAAATATTTAAGTCACTTCTTTATTTATTCAACCAATTCTAAAAGGGGACACATACTTTAAATAACAATTATAGAAAAATCGCTGCAAATTGTGCAAATTGGCTACTGAGAACTGTGCCCAGTTCTCTAATTAAGGAGTCTTAATTACAAGTATTCATTAAACTTTAGATTTTACCTATATTATCTAATAATTTAATTTACAATATTGAATGTTGTTTTTTAATACATTAATAATGAATTCGGCCAAATGTCATTCGGCTTCTTCCCTGAATCCAAGGGTTAGATAATTACTATGGATTACAATATGGAGGATGGTTAGCCGTTCGTTCTTTAATATTAATACAGTTTGATACGTTGTCTGCTAATTAAAAACTGACTATCAGTTGTTACCATGTAGCATAAGGCTGGTCCTCTCCCACTCTTTAGCAAATAAATGATTTATTTCGCTAACACCAACAGCTCCTTAAGGGAAATCGGCAGTTCAGGTTGGACGCGATTTCGAAAATATTCTCCAAATGTCCATCATCCTGCATAGGAGTACAACACTTTGTGTGTGTGTGTGTGTGTGTGTGTGTAATTATATATATATATATATATATATATATATATATATATAGACACACACACACACACACACCACACACAGGGTGTCCCAGCTTCCCGTGCCACCCCCCTTAAAATCGCCAATTGCGTTAATAAATGGCTGAGGCTTGATGTGGCAGAATTGTAGCTCCTGAAGAATCAGATTCAGTCTAAATCCAACCTCGTAACCTTCTCCAGTACTTCTCCAGCGACCCTGACATTGGAATTTTCAATGGAATGTCATACTTTTTATGACGGATTCTTGTAGAAAATCAAACTCTAAAACGAGTTTATATCTGTAAAATTTTCGATTTGACGCACCCTTTAGCCGTAAAATGCAATAGCCTATATATATAAACGATTATTTAATCTTTTTTCATAAAAATAAAGACCACGATAGCTGAAATATTTAGAGGGGAGGTTTCGAAAATTCGAATTATCTTCTTTATTATACGTCGGGAAAAAATATTGTATAGAACAAATCTTATAGCGAGTGTAATGGTTAAATATATTGTTATATGCGTATTTTCTCTATCATGTATATTAGACGTGAAGATCTCGAATATTTGCACTTTTTAGTTTTCAGCCTTTAGTAAAACTACCACTCTTACTCATGTCATATACACAATAAACTGTTATATCATTCGAAAATTCATAATATTTCCGTTGTTATGATTCGTGCCGAAAAAGGTTATAGAACCAATCTTATTTCATTATCGATTCTCTACAATTGTTGTTACATACATTTTTTTTTGTAACTCAAATATTAAGCGAGTTATTCATCCTTCCTTTTTTTAGGCATTCAGTAAGCCCCTACTTCTACTAATCGCAATTTTACTTAGAAATAGAGAAATTCTGGTGGGATGAAATCACTGAGCAGTTTCACTGAGTACGCGAATTAAAACGGGAATCAAAATTTAAAATGTAATTTAATCAGTGCACTTAAGCATAAATTTCGACATAACTGCTTTTGGTAAGTATTGTAAGGGTTTTGAATTTCTTATCAGAGTATAATTTATGCGGATTTCTTTCAATCGTTTCTAGAAAATCAGTGTTCAAAAATGGAATCTAAACATAATTTGTTGAGATTTTTGATGTTTCAGATGGTATTATTAGATAGTATAGGTTTTGTTTTACGAGTAATAATAAAAATACACTCTTATCCTATTTGATTAGGAGACATGTGAAATCCTTTAATAGGAGACAGAAATAATAACATCAAATTTGTTGCTGAAAATAAATATGTTATTTAACAACGGTAAAAACTTCTTTTGACACCACAGGGTTACATACTATAAATAAAATAGTATTCATTAGTATCACGATATATTTTTAATTCAAGAGGCCTCTGGAGCTTTGACTTGGTAGATATTGATGGAATTGTGAATTTTTTCCACATTGGTTTGTCAATGATTGAAAGTGAAGCAAATACTGTGAATGCTATCGGCTGTGGGAAATATGGTATTGTCAATGATACTGGTAACGGTAAAAGGTATAGGATAAATATACATCATGTTGTATGGTTTTCGCTGTACTCTTGGCCCTGTTAACATGAAATCGAATAAAGCTTTCAAGATAAAATACACCATAATTGTAGGTTGCAGGCCAGCTATATTTGTACAGGCCTGGCTATTCTAGGTTCAGTCTGCAACAATCGATTACAAGTCTAACTGAATAGAAACTACGTACTTGAATTCTTTATCGTCATTTCCATGAAACATCCTATACTGGTTTGCAAACAAAGATCTCAGAAATCCTTTATTAAAAGTTTCTAGAGAAGCTTATAATCAAATAATTTAAATACATACGTTATGCCGCTATTGGTCAAAATAAGTTAAGAGAAGGTCAAAACGGATAATTCTCAAGACTGCAGTACTTCCTTTACTTCGTACAAGGAAGTAAAAAACTGTATCAAGTGCAGCATTCCGGTTACAAGAAGAAATATAAAGTTAGTCAAGCCGGTATGACACACTGGTCACTCACCACATAATCTATTCACTACTTCTCACGTAATAAGGACGCCTCTACCAGAAATTGGAATATGCTAAGGCAATACAGTAAAAATCAGAGAATAATGAGTGAAGGGGGGGGGGTCTACTAAGGCTGAAAACGAATAATACATATAACTCCCTTAATTTTCAGGATCAGAAATTAAATGTACTTAACGACAATTGTAGAAAATTAAAATTCCGGCAAAATTGGTTATATAAACTTTTTTCGTTCAACTCATAGTAACCCAGGTATTTCCAATTTTCAATTACCCCCCCTCCCCTGAACGTCCTCTCAAATTGGTCCGATTTCAGCCATTAATGAACTTGACCTTTAGTTTTGCATGAAACGCTCATATATCGTGTGTGTGAGTGTGTGCGTGAGTTGTGAGTGTATATATATATAGTTTTGAACGTACCTCATTTTCGTCATCTCCTGAACAGGATCGATGGACATTAGAGGAGAGTTTTCGAATCTGCTGAAACTGGAACATTGTCATCGCCTTAAAAATAAATGTTTGGCGGTTTGGCGTTAATGACAAAAATGGTTGACACGCCACAAAAAAAATATAAATAAATAAATGTCATCTTATTATCAATCAATTATCAATAAATCTCTACAGAATTTCTTTTAACAACATATACGTCAGAAAGTTGGTTCTAAATCCCAAGGACACTTTAAAATTATAGATAACTATGAAGTCAATAGAGCGGCATTTGCTGGGTATCACTTAGCCAATAAGAAAATAAATTATTGAACTAGGATATATATTGGGATTCCAAATACTATAAAGTGTCCGCATAACCGTAAGTGGAAGTGGCTGGATGCACAATTAGCAGTAAGTTTATAAAATGTACCAAACATAATATAAACTACTGATTTCCCATAAGGTAGAAATTATAAATGTCTCGTCTTATCGAAAGCCCAGTAAGGCTGTGTGTTGGGAGCTAATGTGCAGCGGGAAGGAAAGCTCTAGGAGAGGTTGATGAGAGTAAAGGCATTGCTCGTAGAAAAGATGGAGATATGGCGCGTGCCTGATCAGGAGGCTACTCACGTAAGCATACATAGCCCGCCCATGTGATATCCAACAAAAGCAGAAATAAAACGAAGATGGCATAGCAATAAAGGAATTTTGCATTTGTGGCGTGTGAGGGCTTTTTCTCCCGACCTCAGATATACTCAACGAATAAAGCAGGCTTTAAGCACTAGTGGAATGCTCATAGTGCTATGAATTTATCAAATCAACTAATACTTTCTCCCCATTTCCTTTAGTTTTAATAAATTCCTTTAAACCTGATATAATATTTCGAACAGTTAGAATACAATACTTATTTATCTGATTTTCCTTAAATCAGCTATTGATATAGGCACGAGTCTAAGAAACAAGCACAGGACACAAATTTTAATGACACTAAAAACAAATGTAAAACTGTTTCATGCGTTAATAAATTAATAATACCTTCATCGACTAGCTTTGAAATTCAATATTTTTTGTCACTCATAAAATGTAATCTTCAGAAGATAGAGAGATTAAACTATTATACAAGTAATATAGGAATTTTCGGATGTCAACAAGTGCTTGTAAAAAAAGGCAATTTTACATTAGCTGAGTTAATTAATAGTTAGAGAGGGCTAAGTGGAAGAAATAGGGAGGGACGAGTGAAGGAGAAAAGGGGGTTGGGAAGGGTTGATAAATAAGACAGGTACTCAGAGAAAAAGAGAGAGAGGGATGGGGCGGGGATGGAGAAGAAAGAGAAAGATAGAGGAAAAGGGACGAGAAAATGGGAAACACGGAGGGTGCATAAATAAGAAAAACTGGGGTGGGGGAGAAAGAGAAAAGAGAAGAAACGGCATAGCAAGAAACGGGGAGAGTGGATAAATAAGGCGAGTTAATGAAGAAGGAAGAAGGAGATAGGTGAGGGGAAGAAGAGGAAGGCATGATGAGGAAATGGAGAAGAAGGAGAGAAAAGAGAAGAGAAACAGGGAGAGTGGATAAATAAGACGAGTTAAGGAAGAAGGAGATAGGTGAGGGGAAGAAGAGGAAGGCATGATGAGGAAATGGAGGAGGAGAGAAAAGAGAAGGGGGAGTGGAAGAAGAATAAAGAGTGAGGAAGGGGAATAGGAGAGATAAGAAGACTGGTAGGGAGAGGGTGCGTGGAAAGAGAAAGAGAAGCGAGGAGAGGGAGTGGAAGAAGAATAAAGAGTGAGGATGGGGAATAGGAGCGATAAGAAGACTGGTAGGGAGAGGGTGCGTGGAAAGAGAAAGAGAAGCGAGGAGAGGGAGTGGAAGAAGAATAAAGAGTGGGGAAGGGAAATAGGAGAGATAAGAAGACTGGTAGGGAGAGGGTGCGTGGAAAGAGAAAGAGAAGCGAGGAGAGGGAGTGGAAGAAGAATAAAGAGTGAGGATGGGGAATAGGAGAGATAAGAAGACTGGTAGGGAGGGGGTGCGTGGAAAGAGAAAGAGAAGCGAGGAGAGGGAGTGGAAGAAGAATAAAGAGTGAGGATGGGGAATAGGAGAGATAAGAAGACTGGTAGGGAGGGGGTGCGTGGAAAGAGAAAGAGAAGCGAGGAGAGGGAGTGGAAGAAGAATAAAGAGTGAGGAAGGGGAATAGGAGAGATAAGAAGACTGGTAGGGAGAGTTTGCGTGGAAAGAGAAAGAGAAGCGAGGAGAGGGAGTGGAAGAAGAATAAAGAGTGAGGATGGGGAATAGGAGAGATAAGAAGACTGGTAGGGAGAGGGTGCGTGGAAAGAGAAAGAGAAGCGAGGAGAGGGAGTGGAAGAAGAATAAAGAGTGAGGAAGGGGAATAGGAGAGATAAGAAGACTGGTAGGGAGAGGGTGCGTGGAAAGAGAAAGAGAAGCGAGGAGAGGGAGTGGAAGAAGAATAAAGAGTGGGGAAGGGAAATAGGAGAGATAAGAAGACTGGTAGGGAGAGGGTGCGTGGAAAGAGAAAGAGAAGCGAGGAGAGGGAGTGGAAGAAGAATAAAGAGTGGGGAAGGGAAATAGGAGAGATAAGAAGACTGGTAGGGAGAGGGTGCGTGGAAAGAGAAAGAGAAGCGAGGAGAGGGATGGAGAGCGTGAAGTTGGTGCAATAAAGCTGTAGTTGTGACAGTGACAGGAGCGGGAGGGGGAGGGGCAGAAGGCCCCTGATCCGCTACTATCCGTCTCCCAGTCAATTTGACCTACCTGTGATTTCTCCTTCCATTTAACTTGAAGGCCTCAGCCCTCTCCTATCCTGCCCTATCTAGCCCGGACACTATTCCCAATCCCTGTCTAATTTGTAGCAAAGGGCTCAGCACTCCTTTATTCCTCTTATCTTTTGTCTTGCCTACGTACTATCTTAGCAGCTAATCTCTTATGTCATTCACTTCTATTGTGGGAATTCTTATTCTAAATTAACGATTAACGTCATGATGTAGGGGATGTATGGCCGTAGCATACACCTGTATACCATTCTTTTACCAGCCTTATATGCAAAGGATGTCGGCATCACGAGTGATACAGAGAGATAAATTATTATATACATGATTTCCATTTTATTAATAACAATCTTCCTATCTACCATTGAACAGAGGTGTCGATGCAATATTTTGATAACCATATTCGGATGAATGATTATGAATTCTTTCTGGAAATAAGATGATAATAATATTATGTACCTGCTATTGGTGCTTGTTCACACGTGGGGCTATAAAACAAAACACTGCAGAGAACGAACCATTTCAAAATTTCCTTTCCCACCTGCAGTCCAATATTTAAAAAAGTCCATCACGCAGGGGTTTCGTAAACTAAGCAGATTTCCCATGTGATGTTTTATAATATAGAAATTTCACAAGAGCCGAATATTTACGGAAGCGGCCGAACTAGCTTTTGGCGGAAACTCTCGACTAGAACCGAAGTTAGCCGATCTCATCTCCTCCGTTATCCGTACACACTTATTAAAAATGCAAGTATCTCGGTTAATATTCAAGATAGAGAATAAATGTATATAACAATATTTGTAGTAAATTTAATTTGCAATAAGACTGATTCTATACTGATATAATTTTTCGATCCGACGTATAGTAACGGAGATATTTCGAATTTTCGAAAATCCTCCCCTCTGAACCCCCCTCCTACTATCCGATTTCAGCCATTAACGAACTTAATCTTCATTTTCAGATAAAACGTTTAAATATCGAGTTTGGTAACGATCAAACGAAAATTGCGACCGCTAGATCGTTAACAGAGACACACACACACACTCATATATATATATATATATATATAATTTTGAAAAGACCTCATTTTCGTGGGGTCGATGGACATTTGAAGAAATGTTTTGAAAATGGCGTCATGAGTAAGACCTCAATAGCTGATTTCCCTTAGAGAAATCTTCTAAAAAATGACGAAATGATTGATGAATCAAACCCAATTATCCTAATTAATAAGTCATAGAGAACTCCGGTTATGAGCCCATGTTGAAGTAATAATACTTAAATTACAGTATTTTCTCACATAAAGATTCCTCTTGAGATAAATGAAGGTTTAATTGAAAAAAGTAACTTTCGTTGTATTTTGTTTTGTATTATTGTATTGTGTATTTTTATCCTTATCAGGACCCGTCAAAATGTTACCTCTGCCTATTGGAAATTGTTTTGTTATATTCCCTGGAAAAGAATTGAAGACGGTTATAAAAGATGTACCTGTTATTTACCTGTACTGTACCTTTAGCCTGTGAATGTTATTTCATTTAGTATACTAAGACATAACATTTTTCATTACAAGTTTCATAAAACTCTGGAAAACATGGGGGATGATCAATAGCGATTGGGATATTTTAAAGTTTCAAGAAAAACACAAAGTTAATTTCGTTGACTGCCAAAATCGGACCAGAAGTGGGAGTTTAGGGAAGAGGTGAAATGTATTGGTTTGGAACATGAAACGTCAATTCTTAGGTATGAGGAAAATGGAAGGAAAAAAAACTTCAAAATAGCTTCAGTTAGATTCAATACTTTTCACCCAGCGGCCAACAATGTTATCCTTTGTTTAAAGAAACTTGTCTGGTTTGAATAACAAGTTTTGAATTAAGAAATTGAAAATGTTACATCGTTTACATTTTAAAATGTTTATTTTTTCTTATAATGTTTCAAACTCCTAGAAAAAGGTAGATATTCACACACGACATCCCCTGTTAATAAGAGGTGAGTCGTTTTATTTAATAGTATCCATATTTCAGTTGTCAGTGGCCCGTAGAAGTCCCACCAGTTTTACAAACATTATAATGAATTGCAGGAGTCATGCAACAGCAAGCTGCTACCAATAGCCTTCTTGGCTGCATTGGTGGTTTTCCCACTAATCAAGACCGTTGATCATGGTCCAACCTTTGCCTGTTTCTTTTGCGGTTATAATTTAAAAACCATTCTTTAACACAAGCTATGACGCGATTCCAAAATGATACAGTTTCACTCTTAGACTCCATTGATTGCTCACTACTTGTCAAATGTGGATTTTACCCAACCATAGCCTAGTTTTTTCCCTTGCTTCCAAGTTTTTTTCCTTGCCCTCCAAGAGCTTATTGTTTTCCCGAATTGAAACCGACGGACCATAATTCTTTGAAATATACAGTTGTTTCATTTACCATAGCTTTTGATAGATAAATGTACTGAAAGCCTTCTGAAGAATTTCGTCCAATTTTAAGTAAGTTGAGGTTAATGGAGTAATTTCTCAAATTCGATTCATATTAAAACATTACAGTCGTGAACATTTTACAATAAGCTGTAAATTGTGGGAGTGTGAAAAGTGTACTGAATAAAAATTATACAATAAAATTTTCAACAAGACACGTAATACCCATTGTAGCAGATTTCCCCTCAGGTATACGAGTATATATATATATATATATATATATATATATATATATATTTACTCAGATACCCGGCTTCGCCCGGGAATTCGTTTGAGGCTGAATGGTGATGGTATTTTTTTGGCAAGGCTTTACATTGCACAATATTTTGACATTTCCCCGTCCCAGTGTAGGGTCTATACCCGTCGTTGCTGTGGATTTTTTAATAATAAAGTTAATTTTTTCTGTAACACTTCACAGTCCTCCATATTGCCACATTTCCCGTCACATGTGCATTGTGCATTGATTTGAATTAATTTTTCCAGGTGAAGTACTTGGTAGTCGATTTTAGAAAGAATTGTTGAGCATATCAATATTTCTAAGTAAATTACTTGCTTCATACATTGTTCCCGAAAAAATGTATAAGACAAAAGTTATTCTAAATAACAAAGTAAACAACTTTTGTCATGTGCACGTTTGTCGAAAAACAAATAGACAATGAAATGTCGCGAATTTTTATTTACGGCCCTCCCTTATAGCCCCCATTCCCGTTCGAACCTAAAAATTTTAATATAGCTTATAATCAAGAAAGAATTAATGCTAATTGACATACCGAGTTATATTTAGTTCGGTTAGTCTTTTGTGCCAAATAAAATTGTTCACTTCCCCTATAGGTTTTAGCGTATATCTCGTTTATAATTCGGTATACGAAAAAAGTGTATATAAGAAAAGTTACTCTAAATAACAAAATAAATAACTTTTGTTATGTTTATATTTGCCGAAAAACTAATAGGAAACGAAATATCGCTATTTTTAATTCCAGGCTTTCTTTACAACCCCCACTCCTGCTCTTCTCAGAGAATATTAATATAGCCTAAAGTCTAATTTGGATTAGTAGTAATATCCATACCAAGTTTCATAAAATTTGGTTCAGTCGTTTATACGTGAAAAGGTAACAAACATACACGAAAGAAACAGATTGCAGATATGGTGTCTATGGCATGAGAGACGAAAAGTTATAGTGAAATTTCGAGACAAAAATCAATGTACAGACAGAGGTTACGATTTTATATATATATATATATATATATATATATATATATATATATATATATATATATATATATAAAATTGTAACCTCTGTCTGTACATTGATTTTTTTCGCGAAATTTCACGTTAACTTTTCGTTTCACATGTCATAGACACCATATCTGCATTTTGTTTCTTTCGTGTATGTTTGTTTGTTTGTTTGTTTGTTTGTTTGTTTGTTACCTTTTCACGCATAAACGGCTGAACCGAATTTCATGAAACTTGGTATGTATATTACGACTAACCCAACTTAGACTTTAGGCTATATTAATTTTCTCTGAGACGAACAGGAGTGGGGGATATAAGGGAAGCCTGAAATTAAAAATAGCGATATTTCGTTTTCTATTGGTTTTTCGGTAAATATGCACATAACAAAAGTTGTTTATTTTGTTATTTAGAGTAACTTTTGTTATATACACTTTTGTCGTATACCGAAGTCTAAATGCGTCATACGCTAAAAATTATAGTGGGAGTCAACAATATTATTTGCCAAAAAAGACTCAACCGAACTAAATAAAACTTGGTATGTGTATTAGCAGTGAGGCCTTCATTGTAATAAGCCATACCAACATTTCTATGGACGGGCAGGAGTGGGGGTTATAAGAGAAGCCTGAAATTAAAAATAGCGATATTTCGTTTCCTATTGGTTTTTCCGCAAATATAAACATAACAAAAGTTATTTATTTTGTTATTTGGAGTAACTTTTGTTATATACACTTTTGTCGTATACCTAAGTATAAATGAGTTATACGTTAAAACTTTAGCGGGCACTAACGGCTGAACCGAACTTCCATTGTTCGAAGACTGCGAATTCTTAATGATTATAATTATTAGCTCCCACGGCAATGGGTATCAATCCTAAACTCTGGGACGGGTAAATGTCAAAATATTGTGCAATGTAAAGCCTGCTAAAAAAATACCATCACCATTGAGCCTCAAATGAATTCCCGGGCGAAGCTGGCTATCTGAGATAGTATATATATATATATATATATATATATATATATATATATATATTTGTCTGTTAACGCTCTAGAGGTCTCAATTTTGGTTTGATCGTAAGCACACTCGGTATTTAAACGATTTATGTAAACCTAAAGATCAAGTTCGTATATGGCTGAAATCCGACCAGTTGGAGGGAGGGGTTAAGGGGTGGAGGGGGGGGGGGGTAATGTGAACTGTTAACGCACATGGATAGTGATAATTAGAACGGAGGTAAGCGATTGGTTAATACTATTATGCCCTAGAGTGTGTGTAACAGTGGAAGGTGAGTGCCCCTTCTCATCTAATACTGTACCCAACATCCATCTGTAATGTCCGCTCCCGTTCAGCTTATTCTAATCCTCGCCGTTTTCACCGCTAGAGAGCAAATATTGGCAAAATGCTATAAAGGGCAATAGATTCATCCCTTTGTTGTACTGATGGAATTTTAAACAATTAAACAAAAAAGACCGTCACTTAGGGGCTGCGTTAAATGAGCATATTTCCCACGTGTGTCACGTATTTGCATTTAACGTTCAAAACATAAAAGTTCAATGAGAACAATATTTAGTATTTACGCTGCATATAATGTGCTTCAGAATATAACACCTTACAGTCAATATGACATGAGTAGGAGTGGGGGTTTACTGAAGACCGAAAACTAAAAAATGCAAATATCTCGGTTAATAATCCAGATAGAGCAACGTACATAACAACGTTTATTGAGCATTACATTTAAAATTATTTCGATCCGACGTATAGTAAGGGAGATATTTCGAAATTTCCCCCTCTAAACCCCACTCCCAATGGTCCGATTTCAGCCATTAACGAACTCGATCTTTCTTTTTACATAAAACGATTACATATCGATTTTGGTAACGATTTAACCAAAATAGCGACCGCTAGAGCGTTAACAGACAAATATATATATATATATATATATATATATATAGGGTCTATAACATTTTTGATTCGACTCACAGTAACGGAGATATTTTGAATTTTTTAGAATTCTCCCTCAAACACGGCCGCGTCCAACTTCAACCATTAGCTAATATGATTGATCTTCAGTGTTAAAAGAAAAAGTTAAATATTTAAATCAATTAATTTAAATAATTGACGACGTCCTTACTCTAATTATTCGCATGTGTTTCATGTAATAAAGTTCCGTTAAAAACAATATTTTGCATTTAAGATAGGAATAAGGAAATTCGTGGCATAACTGCTTATTGTAAATATGAAATGTCTAATAGCAGAGGTTTACAGAAAGCTGAAAATTAAAAAAGTCCGTCAATTTTTTGTATTTATCTCAAAAATTAAAAGTTGAATGAAAATAATATTTGGTATTTATGCTTCAAATAAAGTGCTTCATAACATAAGAATATTGTTAACATGAAGTGAGTAGGAGTGGGGGTTTACTATAGACCGAAAACTAAAAAATGGAAATATCTCAGTTAATAATCAAGATATTGAAAAGTTGTACGTAACAACATTTTTAGAACATCAAATTTGCAATACAAATGTATCTATACAATTTTTCGATCCGACGCATAATAACGGAGATATTAAGAATTTTCGAAATTTTCCCCCTTTAAACCCCCCCCCCTCTCCCTGGTCCGATTTCAGCCGTTAACGAACTTGATCTGTCTTTTTGTATAAAACGATTATATGTCAAGTTTGGTAACGATAAGACAAAAATTGCGACCGCTAGAGCGGTAACAGACAAATATATGTATATAGATATACAGTTTTGAGCAGTCCTCATTTTCGTCATCTCCTGGGTAAGATCAATGGACATTTGAAGAAAAATTTCGAAAATCTCGTCATGATTACGACCTCAATAGCTGATTTCCCTCGAGGGAAATCTGTTAAAATGCGTATGTCAATTTAATTTAATTTAATTTACCTTGATCCTCAAGGGTTGATGGATTTTCGATGAAAAATTTAGAAAACTGATTAATGGGTACAATCTCAATAGCTGATTTCCGTCAAGAGAAATCTCCTAATAATCGCCTAAGAAGGAGTGGGTGTCTGCTCAAGGGTGAAAATGCAAATCGGCATCAACATCTAAAGGCTACGCATTGTAGTCGTAACTATGTATTCGTTCAGCTGCAGCTCTTTCGAATTACTATACTCATTGTGAGTTGTGTGAAGTCATCGAAAAATGTTATTCTGAACCTCCCACTATCCCTATGCCCAGTAATCTTAACTTCAAATACATTTGTTATGAATCATCAAGTTGTGACCAAGATGATTCAACCTCCATTTTTCCATGCCTTTTATGGTACTTCATCATACAGAACTTCAGCGTTGGTTTTAGCAGATTTCCTTTAAGGGAAATCAGCTATTGAAGTCATACTCATGACGTGATTTTCGAAATTTTTCTTCAAATGTCTATCAATCCTACCGAGGAGATGAAAAAAATGAGGTCCGTTCAAAACTGTATATATATGAATATTGTTATATACATTTATTCTCTATCTTGAATATTAACCGAGATATTTGCATTTTTCAGTTTTTAGCCTTCAGTAAACTCCCACTTCTACTCATAAACAATACTCTGTTATATAATAAACCACATTATTCAAAGCTTAAATAAAAAATATTGTTTTCAAGAGACAATTATTATACGAGATACACGCATATATGATCTGGTGACCCCCCCCCCCCCCCTTCTTACGTTTTGATAACTTAAATTTGATTGATTCAGATAAAAATTATTCTGATTCATTATAAATTCTAGTACTAGATATAGTAAATAGTTTTCAATCAAATTAATAAGTTATATTCGGAGATATTACAGTACCTAATTGTTTTTCTTTCCGGTAAGAAGTTGGCAGAACTCTTTGTCTACATTTGAGACGCTTGACGCCGGGATGGGAAAGATTTCTTATTACCGTTTATTCACTTAATTTTCACGGTGGTGTTGTGTTAGCTGTAGGTAGATTTATCTATTATTAAACTTCGCGAGGGAAATCTGCTTAGTTTACGCAGCCCCTGCGTGATGGACTTTTTATTTGGACATTATTATTTCGAAAATTGAAATATCTCTGTTACTGTACGTCGGATCGAAAAATTGTATACAAAAAATCTAATTGCACATTACATTTACTATAAATATTGTTCTATACATTTCTTTCGTATAATGAATATTAACCGAGACATTTGAATTTTATAGTTTTACGCTTTCAGTAAACTCCACTCCTACTAGTGTCATATAAATGATAATAAGCTGATATATAATGAACCACTTCATTACAAGGTTAAATACCAAATATTCTTTTCAACAAAGCTTTATTTTAAGAAATACAAACAAATACGTTCTCTTAACGCCCCCACCTTCTTTTGTTCTTGGATTACAAAAATCTGAGTGATTCAGATAAAAACTATTCTGATTCATTTCAAATTACTCCACTAACTATAGTAAATAGTTTTCAATAAAATTAATATGTTATATTCAGATATATTTCTTTAATTGTTTGTCTTTCCGGTCTATCTATCTATTCAGCGCTACGAGGTTGGCTGGCCTGTTTGTTTACAATTCAGCCGCTTTCTGTTTGTTTGTTCTTTGTTGGATATAGGGCAAAAGACATCGCGGTTATCAAAGTCCCAACATTCAGTAGACTGTATTTCAGTTCCCCTTGGGAAATCGCAGACGCTTGCAGATTTTAGCAGATTTGCCATAAGGGAAATCAGCTATTGAGGTCCCAGGAGATGACCAAAATGAGGTCCGTTCAAAATTATATATATATATATATATATATATATATATATATATATATATATTTGTCTGTTAACGTTTTAGCGGTCGCAATTTTTGTTTGATCATTGCCAAACTCGATATTTAATCGTTTTATGTAAAAAGAAAGATCAAGCTCGTTAATGGCTGAAATCGGACCTGTTGGAGGGGGGGGGTTAGAGGGGGAATTTTCGAGAATTCGAAATATCTCCGTTATTTTAAGTCGGATCGAAAAATTGTATAGAATTAATTGTATTGCAAATTAAATGTACTGTAATTATTGTTATAAACATTTATTCCCTGTCTTGAATATTAACCGAGATATTTGCATTTTTATTATACAAGTGTGCGCGGATAACAAGAGATGAGATCGGCTGAAGTCGGTTCTAGTTCGGCCGTTTTCGTAACTATTCCGATCTCGTGAAATTGGTTTACAGACTCGTTACTACTACTGTTATTAGCAGGCAGATTTCTCTATTGTAAATCTTTACGCGGGAAATCTGCTTAGTTTACGCAGCCCCTGCGTGACAGACTTTTAATTACGGGAGAAATAGAGAATAGATTTTGGAACGGCTTCATCAGAGTAGTATTGCAAATGGTAAAAATGGTTTTTAAACCGTCATGTAGAGGATCTAAAAAATAAATAATCAAGGTTTTAAATTGTTACCACGCGAGCTCCAATAGTAGCTTACACCCTAAAGTGTGACAATAAAACGAAAGGCCGGGCGAATGAAGGAGAAAGCGGGAAGGAGTCAGCAAACAAACTGGCAACAATATAATAGAGTGAGTACTAAATCGATTTCTGTTAAATAATTCCATAAATGTAATCGACCGATTCGTATTTAAGCAGTAATTACAACTCTCCTCAAGACTTATTAATTATATTTTAATAACGGATCCTCCTTAGTTTGGATCGATGATGACAGGACCGTGGGACTTCCGGAGGTGAGGCCTCGAGCTGGCGTAACTGCTCCAAGATTCTAAATAAAATATGAATGACCTAAAATAAACAGGATCCTCCTTAAAGTTTGTCTCTTCAACTGTAAATAAACATGATTCCCCTCGCTTGGCTCCCTATTTAACGCAGTTTATATTCAGTTTCCAACAGTCGCTTCCAAAAGTACCCGGAAATCACGAGAAATTTATCAAATAAGAAATGTAAGACCTTGAGACATTTCTTCAAAACGGCATTGGAGTATTTATTTTTTTATTTAAAAACTTTCAAATAATATTATTATTTTTGTACCGGCGTATTACTTTATACTATTTTTAGTTATTTCGTCAGTTCTCCACTAATTACCCTTGCCAAATACAAAGAGTATATTATCAATGAAGTTAAATAATTGTTCACTTTTTGAGGGGAAATAATCTCCGTGAAACTTTATCAATGTGGAGTAAAGAAAGTCCGTCACGCAGGGGCTGCGTTAACTAGGCAGGTTTCCCACTTGCGTCACGTATTTGAATTTATCTCATGACGTAAAAGATTAATGACAACAATATTTGTTATTTACGCTTCAAATAAAGTGCTTCTTAATATAACAGCTTATTGTTGATATGGGATGAGTAGGAGTGTGGCTTTACCGAAGGCCAAAAACTAAGAAATGCAAATATCCGCATTAATATTAAAGATAATGAAAAAATGTGCTTAACAATATTTATAGAACATTACACTTGCAATAACATTGGTTCTATACTATTTTTCGGTCCGAATGGAGATATTAAGAATTTTTGAAATTCCCACGTCCAACTTGTCAGATTTCAGCCATTAACGAATTTGATCTTTAGTTCTACATAAAACGTTTAAATATCGAGTTTGTTAACGATCAAACAAAAATTGCGACCGCTAGAGCGTTAATTGACAAATATATATATATATATATATATATATATATATATATATATATATATATATAAAACGGGTTTTTAATGTTTTTGAAGGAGCTCATATCCCGGGAGGATATCCCTCGATAGCTGATTTGCCTTAAGAGATCTGCTAAAAATTGCCGAAGAAGATTGCCGAATATATATATATATATATATATATATATATATATATATATAGTTTTGAACCAACCTCATTTTCGTCATCCCCTGAGTACGAACTCAATAGTTGATTACCCTCAATCAGCTAAAATTAATATTAATTTATATAGTAACTAAATCATCATTAACCAAATGATTTATTCAATGTTTATACTTATCTATATTTTATTCATTATGCAAAATATGTGAAACTTACTAAATCCTTACTTATCATTTAATGAATTATAGGGTCTCCCTATTGAAATTCGCGGACCTAGGAAATTGTCAGAACTGGTAGAACTAAGATGATCAAATCGTACGACAGTTGTTGCAATCGATATCATTTCAAGGTTACAGCCGTTACCGATTCCCTCTCCCCGTAAAAGACATTAAGATGACAAAAGGAGTGATAGAGCTGCATTTATCTCCCCTAAAGTATAATGGGAAGGAATACTTATGTGAAGTTCAGATTTTGTTTCTGATCATATCATTACATCTAGGGGGATTGTAGAGGGAATGGTGGTGGGGGAGAAATTGGACAAACTTTCCCAGAGCCCCCCTCTCCCATTAGCTATCTCCTAAGGAAAAGGCCAATCTTTCTAATGACGTCTAATGAGCTACTGCAAAAGATTACAACTCATAACGAATTCAGGGCAGAGGTCTCCGGGAATAAGTACTTCTTAATTCTCCCCAGCAGGCTTCCTTAATGAATGCAGACGCGTACATTTTTATCACCGGAGTTTTCGTTCCGAAAAATTGGATTAGGACAGAGGGGAGGTGCATTGAGCCGGCATTTTTATCTGTTCCCTAACAGAGTTAGTCCTCTTCTTTCTTCGTATCGGCACAGTTCGTTATCCAAGTCCCTCCCATTCCCTTAATCTCTTAACTACGCCTTTCCATAGATTTCTGGCCTTTTTTTCTTTCCGTCATTTATTGTCTCGTTTATGTTCCTTTGATTTATGGCCAAAGTAACTTTCTTTATTTCTTTTTGAGTACATACTGAAAGTGTTTATATTTCCTACTCCAATACCTCAGAAGCTTTGAGAAAAGTTATTGTCATACCTCTCGGTGGAGACCGTCGTCATTGGCTGATGGTTGAGTACCGCTGGCAAGCGCTTTCGATGCGATGGCATCATCTTCAAGCCTGTTGATAGTGTACTGAGTTGCTTGTCCGTCAGTCAGTGGGTTTTATGCTCTGTTCACCGTATTAGTTGTTTACGTTTAGTCCAGATCTGTTTACTTACCATTAGGATCTGTCACACGAAAAAAGTAGTTATTAAAAGACGACTCCTTACTGTCCGGCCACTAAGTGACAATTTTAGCAGATTTCGATTAAGAGAAATCTGCTCAGTATTTTTTAAATATGTCCTCAAATTTCCATCGTTCCTACCCAGGAGATGCCGAAAATGAAGTCCGATCAAAACTGTATATATAAAGATATGTATCGTTATTATGCGTCGTATTGAAAACTTGTATAGAACCAATCTTATTGCAAATTTAATGTTCTATAAATGTTAGTATGTACAGTTTTTTTTCAATATCTTAATTATTAACCGAGATATGTGCATTTTTTGTTTTCTGCCTTCAGTAAACCCCCAAAAATGACATATTAAAAAAAAAAAAAAGAAGTCAGGGGACTGCCGGTAGAAGTGAAAACTCCTTTAGCTTTGATCGCTCAATTTTGGCATTGCTGAGAAATTTTTTTTACGAAGTCTTATTTTAAAAATATTTTTAGTTATTTATCAATAAGTAACAGTTATGTTCTATTTTACATGAAAAAATGAAATGACAAAAATAATAGTGATAAAAAAAAATAATGTAACACGAATTGTTTTATTTATCAATATAAAATACTATACATAATTATTTCAGTTATTTTACATAAAAGAAAAAAATTACATTTCAGAATTATTACAAATGCTTTACAGAAATAAGTTAAGTACACTCAGAAAAATCAATTTCTATCCATAATTTCAACAACTCTTGCACCATCATCACTGCCAGCATCATCACCAATTTCTAAAACTGATACAATCGGTATATGGTAGCTAAAGTAGGATACAAACAGTTTTGATTCGAATTTATTTAAATATCGGAATTTATTTAAATATTCGAATTTATATATTTAAATATTCGAATTTATTTAAACTTCGGATTAAAATATCTATGAAAGTAAAAATGGTAGATATATAGTATCTGTGAACGAAATGATGCTGGTTTTGTCCTCTTTAAAATGGTATGCGTAAACTCTAGCTAATTTGGTTCAGGAGTTATGAAGAAAAGAAGCTCCTTTAGCTTTGAGTTGAGTACTAGCGGTGGCGGTGGCGGTGTCGCGATTTCCTACTTTTTTCCTCTCCCGCAAATGCTTCCTTACGGGGTGCACAACGTGCCTAAAGAAGTTTTCACTTCAATTGTAAATAAACTATCAAATGATTAGGTTATAAAATACCATATGATTTTATTTCTAAACCTTAGTACTAGCTGTGGCGGTGGCGGTGTCGCGATTTCATACTTAAGGTCCTAATCGCGCATGGGATACCTACAGTGGCGGGTTCGAATCCCGCACTGGGCAGTAGAAATTTATTTAGTGGCGGGCTCATTAAATAAACTCCTTGTGCCCATCCTGGCTAGAAAAGGATGTTAACCTGTAGATAACCCGTCCCAATTAGCCTAGTAGCATAAAATGGATGTTAAAAAAAAAAAAAGACTCCGTCACGGAGGTGCTGCGTAAACTAAGCAGATTTCCCACGTGAAGGTTTACAATAGATAAATTTGCCTAATAATAACAGTAGTAGGAAGGTATCTCTAGACCTATTCACGAGGGAGGAATAGTTACCAAAACGGCCGCCAGAGCTCTCGGCGGATAGTGCCGACCACACTCACAATACAAATGCAAATATCTCGGTTAATATTCAAGATACAGAATAAATGTATAGACCAATATTTATAGTACTTTAATTTGCAATAAGATTGATTCTATACACTTTTTCGATCCGATCCATAATAACGGAGATATTTCGAATTTTTAAAAATCCCCCCTCTAAACCCCCCTCCCACTAGTCCGATTTCAGCCATTAACGAACTTGATCTTTCTTTTTACATAAAACGCTTAAATATGAAGTTTGGTAACGATACAATAAAAATTGCGACCGCTAGAGCGTTAACAGACAAATATATATATATATATATATATATATATATATATATATATAAAATTTAGAACGGACCTCATTTTCGTCATCTCCTGGGTAGGATCGATGGACATTTGAGGAAATTTTTCAAAACTCGCGTCATGAGTACGACCTCAATACCTGATTTCCCTTAAGGGAAATCTGCTAAATAAATAAATAAATAAAAAAAACAGAACTTCATTTTACGTGTGTGGCATCGTGAAAATATTAAAAACGTCCGTCACGCAGGTGGTACATAAAATAGGTAGATTCCCCACCAGCCCATGACGTCATCCCACATTTCATTCTCTGTTTCTCTCGTAGCTAGAAGCGTGTGTAAAGTGGAATTAAAATTTAATTTGTGCATGAGATGTTTTGTGGCTTAGGAATTTTAATAACAATTATTAGTTGTAATAAATTACAAATGCTTTTGCAATGGCCATGACGATACGATAGACTTCTAAGGTTACGAATTCCGTTCTAACTATTTTATGTGTTTTGTAGAAATTGCCATGTAAATTGTAAAGTTAATTAATGTAATTACAAGTTTATAATGAACTATATGATTTAATTCCCACTAAAATGTGAAAAGGCCTAACCTGTTTAGAGCGCATCCCAGAACGCAACTTATTAGAAAACTCAACGATATAAAATCGTTTCAAAACTTTCATTAAGAAATCATCATTAAAATTATGTCATTTCCATTGGTTGAAGGAGAAATGGCAGAAAGCCAATAGATTAAAAACACATGAGCTATCTCCAGGGATTTATTTTCCTCTACATGTTCGCTTCCTCCCTGACGCCTCTTCAAAAGTAATGCACTATTATAAAAAGATACGACCTCACCGCCTCGGCAGTCACGTCAAGATTAACAGTAACGGAGAAATACCTCACCACTCAGCTGATAATATCGATACATTAAAATGATGAACAGCGTAAAAAATCGATTACCTACAAACTTTCAAGTTTTGCAAAATCGATTCTAGCAGAAGTACAGCTATATCTACATCTAATCCACTTTATTTAAATATTT
The DNA here is from genome assembly GCA_019009955.1 of Riptortus pedestris. Lineage (NCBI taxonomy): Eukaryota > Metazoa > Arthropoda > Insecta > Hemiptera > Alydidae > Riptortus > Riptortus pedestris. The sequence goes on along the minus strand of CM032233.1, from coordinate 64,728,800 downwards.
GATAAAAATACCATGTACATTTGTTATCTCATTTTTCTTGTTCACAACATATTGTTTGTTTTTAATAATGTGGATATTATCTTTTAACTTCCGCTTGGTTACGTTTTTATCATTATCTTAAGTGTCAAAGAATTGTCGGCCAATGATGTTTCTAAATAATCGACATTTCTCCATTGCTGTTTCAATCTTTTCTCTAAAGTCTGCGATGACTCCTCTATATAATTTTTTTCTAAGGAGAACAGTTTATTCTATCAATATTGTATTTTTCCCTTGTTTTTTTAGTTTATCTTTAATACAACTGAAAAATTTACTGATTTTATCTCGACATGTCCAGGCTATTGGACCAACATCCTTACAGATTTTCTTAACTACGCGAATTAATTCTTAATTAAGCACATATGTTCTAATTCCCATATGTGAAATGATATTATACTCATATACAATATATTCTTTATTGTGGATGTGAGAGTGAAAAGGTAATCTTGTCTGAATAAAAATCCATACATTGATACGAAGTGTACTAAATTCATATAATATAGCACAATACAACAAAACAACCCAAACCATTAGTTTGCATAGCAACTGATTAAGTTTATGGACTACTTGAACAGTTAAGGCTTTGGGGATCCTTAGTTAAAAAATGCTCGATAGAAAACTTTGTCAAATGCATTTGGCATTTTCTTTTATGCGTTTAATTAAAAAAAAAATCTCATTTACTTTATACTTATAAATCAAATTTCCGTTGGCAATAGAGGAAAATTCCACTTCTGGGTTTAGATCGATATCCAATTTTTTACGAATAATTAAGGGAGCTCCGACCAACCCCCCCCCCCTCCGGTAAAAACCTTTCCCTGATACAACGTGACAGTAATTGGAGCCGGGATTTATTAGTATAAGAAGGATCAGCCTCATTTAAAAGTGTTTCAGGTAATTAGATTAACACGGGGAGTAGCAGGTTTTCTTTAAACTTTAACTAATATAAATGAGAAAAATCCTGTACAGTCTGACAACAATATTTCCTGAATAATACATCTTATGATCATACAATTTCTTTCAGTTCTGAGTTAAACTCTGCAAATCGTATCCCCTTGTAAATACTAGATAAGTCGAATAAAATTTGAGACACTAGTTGCACAACCAATAGTATAATTTTAGGGTGGTTTGAATAGGAGTATAATTTTAGCATAAAAAAATTCCATCACGCGGATGCTGCATAAACTAAGCAGATGTCCCATCTAGAATACAATATATTTAATACAGTGTGTGTGTGTGCGTGTGTGTATACACATACAGAGAGAGAGAGAGAGAGAGAGAGAGAGAGAGAGAGATTTGACTGCCAACTCTCTAGTGTTATCTATTTTTATTTGATTGTTACCCTAGATATTTAACTGATTCATTCAACGCTAAAGATCATATTAGTTAATGACTGAAATCGGATGAGGACATTGGCTTTGAGATGATGTCCTCGTCCGATTTCAGTCATCTCAATTAAATGTAACTCTAATATATAAATAAAAACATTATTATACAAAACTTTAAATGATGAAAAAATTAAAATAGAATAATAATAATAGTATCATAAATGAATGAATGAGTGAGTCTTCTTTATACAATAGAAAATTATTTATTCTATCAACAACAAGGTTTTTAAGAGCAATTTTAGATGTAAAAAACGCGGTTATACAAAACGCTCTATTTACAAATGTCATGTATACTTATTATTAGAAAAAATCTGTTACTTTCCAATCCCAGCATAAACTCAAATATGCACAAATATAGATAAATCGACTCACTGATGTGAACTTAAAATTTTACAAATCCACATTTTAAATTTATTTTATGTAAATTTAAACAACCATTAGGAAATAATACTTTATAAAAATATCCACTATATCAGCTAAACATTGTTCCCAACTAATGCATGATGAATAGAAGCTCACAATGTTATATTAATGTCTTTCCAGCCAGTTGAATAATGTTGATTAACTTAAATGGTTTTTAATTGGATTTCATGAATAATTAACGTTCACTTTATAAGTAAACATGATAAACCTTATAGTGGTATAGAATATGTAGAATTGAGTAGAGTATAAATAAATTATTTTGGAAGGTGTTCCTTTTTTTTATATATATATATCCTCATAAATTGTTAAAAATGCATCGAGCGGGCGTTTATTTAATTGAGCATGGCTGGGAGGTGTGAGGCTTCTAGGTCGATATTTTCAATTAGTCCTTCTTTTATTATTAACTCATTAATATTTCTGCTGTCAATTTTTCATGTTAGTAATGGTATTTTTCTTTTACTTCTACAGATATCAGTTTGTTAGTTTTTTTATTGTTTAAATCACCAAATTGTAAGGGGACATAAGTGACAACGTCTAGACCAGGTTTTCAATTAATGACCAACTTTGCCCGAGCTCTCCATAATAATCTAATCCACAGTCAATACTTATATAAATGCAATTCTGGCTATCAAATATGTTTTAATACAATTGTTGCTTCATTATTTTTCCTGTAATCGTGACTTTTTATATATATTTTTTTTCATGTTAAATTAATATATAAGCAATTACAAATTAAATTATGTTTTGCATAATAACTAAATTATGAATAATGATTTAAAAATAACCATTCATATTACAGGCAGAAGCAATATTAAATGTATATCCATATGTCATATTAAATACATTGTTTCGGATAAGGCGTAAGTACTACCGACACAATACATAATTGGAACAGAGAATGGACGACATGTAACAAATCTTACAGCTTACATCAATACATACCGAATATAACTCACAACAACTACAACACAATGAAGAGTCACAATCACAAATGCACACAATTTCTAACTGGACATGGACAGACAGGATATTATTTAACAAGATTTAAAATTCAAGACAATGACAAATGTACTTGCGTCTCACAGACAACACTAACGTTTTTACGTGTACTCTACGACTTTTCAACATTTAATCGAAATAGATCAAATTTAATAATGAATATAATTTTAAAAGGAGGTAATTGGCCAGAACCACATCATATTATATTTAACAAATATATTAAGGAACTTATAAAATTCACCAAAAGTATAGATACGGATGTAGCAAAAATACATTAGAATTTAAAGTTGATTGTGAGGAATGGGAATTATAATTCAATATATTTACATTACATAGACTCGCAAATTAAACATCGGTTGAGTTTAACTTTAATTAATATGTTTTTTGTTCTCATTTTATTTATTTACTTTTTCATGTCATTTATTAATTTTATTTGTAATTATCTTACTTATTTTAATATTTTATTTTATGATTACTATTTCTTTTATATAATATTTGAGTAGATAGTCGACTAACGTGTATATATTGTAAACTAAAAATGTATTTAAACATAATCATACATGTAATATGCCATGCGGCAATGGAACATGTATTCAAATAAATAACTCCTCAAAGGGTTACTATGAGGAGAAAAAAAAATAGGTGTAAGTACGGAAATGAGTAGTACCCGGTACAAGGGAATATTATTAATAATGCTTTAATTATTAATGATTAGCAAGCCTAGCCCCAGTCTCTTTTGAATTGTGTATATCTGTAGATAAATAAAATTAAAATGATTTAGCAAAATTCATGTATCAAAAACTACGCTAATTAAAGAAAAGTCTGTATGCAGGGGCTGCATAAACTATGCAAATTTCCAACGAAACACTATTAATTTCACATCAACATATATACTATATTTTAAATTTCTATGTAAAGATCCGATGAGTAGAAGTGGGGGTTCATTGAACATTGAAAACAAAAAGGGTACGAATAACTATCTAAATATTTGAGTTATGAAAAAATGCATAGGACGAAAATTGTAGAGCATCAATAGTTTAGCAAGATTGGTTTTATAGCATTTTGCGATACGACTCATAATAGAGGAGGTATTGTGAAATTTTGAATTCCCACCCCTAGAGGATATTGTGTATAATTTTGAACGGACCCCGTTTTCGTCATCTCCCAGGACATTTGAGAAATAGGTTTAGAGGCGGGAATTCTTAATATCTCCGTTATTATGCGCCCGATAATTATAATTTTAATAAATAAATTTTATAGAAAAAATCTCATTGCAAATGTAATTTTCTGTAAATTTTGTTGTGCATTTGTTCACTATCTTTAATATTAACCGACAGCAGCCAATATATTCCACAAATACTAACATAACTAAAACACATCAACATTTACAAAAACATATAATATAAAACAGAATAGGTCTACAGCATACCTAAAAAGATTTAAAAGGGTAAACTTTTATTATATTCTTTAGACAAAGCACGGATATGAGCAAGAAAAAGACGTTAAAGAAATATTTTCCATAATATAAAAGTACAAAAAAGGTAAACATATGAAGGAGTAAATATATCATCCTAATAATGCAACCACCATCGCTATGGGGCACAAAACTAAATAAATAAAATAAAAATGTTAATATAAATGTACTAGTATATAGGAATAACATAATTTTTTTATTAAAACCATTTTAAATTGTTGTCTTTATTACTACTCTAATGTTTGTTTATTTTTGTTTATCTAATGTTTATTTATGTTTGTTTATGTCTTATGTTTATTGTCTTTATTACTAGTATTTAATGATTATTTGTTGTATTTAATTTTTTATTTGTTGTTCAGTTTTTGTTACTTTTCTATAATTTTCTTTTCATTTTACATTGTGAAACTTTGAGCCAAATCGCCAAGATGCGGGTGCTCCTGTATAAATAAATAAATAAATAATATTAACCGAGATATATACATTTCTTTGTTTTCGACCTTTAGTAAACCCCCTCTCATACTCATGTCATATTAACAATAAGCTGTTATATTAAGAATCACAATGTTGTTCTCATTGAACTTTTACGTCTTGAGACAAATGCAAATACGTGACGCACGTAGGAATTCTGCTTAGTGAACGCAGTCCCTGCGTGACGGAAGTTTTGTGTTATGGGAGATACGTATAGGCGTCAAATCGACTAGAGCATAAAGCCCGTCACGCAGGGGCTGCGTAAACTAAGCAGATTTCTCTCGTGAAGTTTAGAAATAGATAAATCTACATACTGGTAACACAACACCACCGTGAATAAATACAAATGGAAATAAGAAATGCTTCGTCCAATTTCAATAACCTGCCGACAGGAAGTGTTAGATTAAAAATGTAAACAAACGGGTCTGCCCGCCTCACACCGGAAAGAAAAACAATTACTGAAATATATCAGAATATGACATATTAATTTTATTGAGATCTATTTACCATATTTAGTACTGTAATTAATAATGAGTCAGAATAATTGTTATCTCAATCAATCAAATTTTAGTAGTCCAAAACCTTAAGACAGGGGGGGGGGCACCAGGACACATTTGCATGTATCTCGTATAATAAAGGTCTCTTCAATACAATTATCGGTATTTAAACTTCGAATAATGTGATTTATTATGTAGCAGAGTATTGTTTATGTTACATGAGTAGAAGTGACGGTTTGCTGATGGCTGAAAACTGAAAAAATGCAAATATCTCGGTTAATATTCAAGATAGTGAATAAATGTATATAACAATATTTATAGTACATTTAATTTTTAATAATATTGGTTCAATACAATTTTTCGATTCGACCTATTGTAACGGAGATATTTCGAATTTTCGAAAATCCTCCCCTCTAAACCTTACCCTACCCCTTTCCCGATTTCAGCCATTAATGAACTTGATCTTTCTTTTTACATAAAACGACTAAATATCGAGTTTGGTAACGATTAAACAGTAATTGCGACCGCTAGAGCGGTACAGACAAACATATAGATAGATAGATATATACAGTTTTGAACGAACCTCATTTTCGTCATCTCCTGGGTAGGATCGATAGACATGTGAAGAAATTTTTCGAAAATCGCGTCATGAGTACGACCTCAATAGCTGATTTCCCTTAAGGGAAATCTGCTAAAACGGGTCCAGCAAGAGTAAAATTCCGCTCAAATCTTAAAAACGGGAGTTTTTCGAAAGATAGATAATATATTTATCTATCTTATTATATATAAAATATTTCCTTTTCTTCTATAAAGAACCAGATTTGTATTAAGGCCTTCAAATCCAATAAAGCAAAATACTATATGTATATGCATCTATATATATATATATATATATATATATATATATATATATATATAGATATAAGCAAATCTGTAATTAAGTCGAAGACAGGAAGGAGAAAACAAATAGAATGCTCTCTGTTGCCTGGGCGTAAGACGTCCATCTCCCCTCAATTAAAACTTGAACCATTAGGTGAGAATTACGGCTCCGTTGGCTGATGTTACTGGAGATAAATTCTTATAGGAACTCCCAACACCAAACACACTTAACAAGTTTCATTTTAGTGTCCTACAACAATTAAATTGCCCTTTTCACAATGTACTCAACCTAACACACTTCCCACACACCAGCTATTTCATCACATTTACCTAATACCTATAGCTAAATATTCAATAATACCAATAGCTCGCCTAAAGTAATTATTCATTTCTAGCAACGAAATTACACAATTATTTTAATTCAATTAAATTTTTTGTTCAATAGAAATAAAATCATAAGGAGAGAGCCAAACAGATACTTATTTTTTATTTCCTTGTACAAAGTTGAAAGAAATTATCAGTTTCGACCATTTCTGTACCCATTTTGACAAGTTTCGGCTTATTCTCTCTTAAGTACATGTCAAAAAATGTAATACAAAAAATTTATAAATTTCTTTATGATAAACCATGATGAAACAATGGTTTTAAATCAATTTGGTTATTGTCTTCTGATAGGGAAGGCTAAATTGGAATTTCTTTGTTTTTCTCCTTATTCACCAACTTTTACGTCTTAGATTAGAAGAGAAGAAGTAGTTTTAACGAGGTTGAGAATTGGCCATTCACGACTGACTCTGACTTACCTACTTACTGGAGAAGACGAATCCTACTGCCAACACTGTAACTGTTGACTTACTATAAAACATATACTTACTGACTGCTATTTAAGGACTCACATAGACCTGCCATACACTTGACATGACCGTAGCCCGTATATAGACCGCGTATTACACTACTTGAAACAAAAGAACATTTTCAAAAAAATATAATGTAGGGCAATACTGAAAATATTTGCAGAATCGAGCACACTTACGTAAATATAATAATTATATGTTATATGTTAATTATTATGTTCGATGTTAAATAACTGATTCGTTACTAAATCGCCCCAGTTGCGAAATGCGATTATTGTATGAATAAATAAATAACAGTTTTACGTCAAAAAAAGAAGTGCACAACTAGACAATTGAAGGCTTGAATATGAAACTTTGACATTTTAAATAAGTCTAGCAATTTTTAAGTAATGTGTCCATATCCGTAGGACCCCCACTGAAATTAGTCAAAAGTCCGACAGGCAGGGGCTGCGGAAACTAAGCAGATTTCACGAGTGTTTGCATTTAACTCAAAATGTTAAATTTCAATGAGAACAATATTTGGTATTTATGCTCCAAATAATGTGCTTCATAATATAACAGCTTATTGTTAATATGACATGAGTAGGAGAGGGGGGGGTACTGAGGAAAATGTAAAATTATAAACTGCAAATATCTTGGTTGATAATCAAGATAATGAAAATACGATCATAATAACATTTATAGAACATTATATTTGCAATACGATTGGTGCTATACAATTTTTCGATCCGGCGCATAATAACGGAGGTATTTAGAATTTTCGAAATTCCTCCCCTCTAACCCCCCCCCTTTCTACTGGACAGATTTCAGCCATTAACGTACTTTATCTTTCTTTTTACATAAAACTATTAAGTATCGAGTTTGGTAACGATCAAATCAAAATTGCAACCCCTATATACAAATATATATATAAATTTTGAACGGACCTCATTTTCGTCATCTACTAGGTAGTTTCGATGGACATTTGAAGATACTTTTCGAAAACCGCATCATGAATACGACCTCAATAGTTGATTTTCCTTAAGAGAAATCTGTTAAAATGGCACTAAGGAAAGTCAAAACTCCGTTTGTTATCTGAAAACCGAAATGTTTAGCGATTATAATACTTCCAAGTCATACAAGTAAGTAAAAAATAGGCCAATTACTAAAATGTTGTGTTAGTTATACTTGCATTCCGGAGAGGATAATAACATTCGTAAAGAACGCCGAAACACCAAATAAAATACAAACATTTCAGATTGAAAAATAAAATGTATTATAATGTGTTATAATATGTCAGAATCCGACAATCGTGATTTGGAGGAAAAAAACGAGGAAATTTCCGCAATATAATTAATATTTAATTATTTAATCAACGCAGGTCCGAATTTTAATGAGGTAGGGGAGTTAGTAATTATTTTATTTCATTTTAGATTTTATATCGGCCCTAATGATGATTTGTTGCTTTCACTCATAAAATACGTAAGCCTTGATAAAGGCCTTCTTTTCAATAAATAGAGTGTAACGAAGAAGTGTACGAAGTAGCTTACAATAAATAAATAAGGGGCTGCGTAAACAAAGTAGATTTCCAACGTGCCCCGCGTATTCGCATTTATCTCAAAACGTAAAAGTTCAATGTGAACAATATTTGGTATTTATTCTTCAAATAATGTGCTTTATAATATAGCAGCTTATTGTTAATATTATATTAGTAGGAGGGGAGTTACTCAAGGCCGAAAACTAAAATATGCTAACATCTTGGTTCAAAATCAAGATACTGAAAAAATGTGTTTAATAACATTTATAGAACATTACATTTGTAATTAAATTGGTTCAATGAAATTTTTTGATCCGACGCATAATAACGGAGATACTTAGAATTTTCGAAATTCCTCCCCTCTAAACCTTTTTACTAAAAAACGAATAAATATGGAGCTTGGCAATGATTAAAGCAAAATTGCGATCACTAGAGCGGTAACAGACAAATAAATATATATATATATATATATATATATATATATATATATATATATATATATATATATAAAATTGTAACCTCTGTCTGTACATTGATTTTTTTTGCGAAATTTCACGATAACTTTTCGTTTCACATGTCATAGACACCATAACTGCATTTTGTTTCTTTCGTGTATGTTTGTTTGTTTGTTTGTTTGTTTGTTACCTTTTCACGCATAAACGGCTGAACCGAATTTTATGAAACTTGGTATGTATATTACTACTAACCAAACTTAGACTTTAGGCTATGTTAATATTCTCTGAGACGAACAGGAGTGGGGGTTATAAGGGAGGCCTGAAATTAAAAATAGTGATATTTCGTTTCCTATTGCAATTTCGGCAATTATGCACATAAGAAAAGTTGTTTAATTTGTTATTTAGAGTAACTTTTGTTATATACACTTTTGTCGTATACCTAAATATAAAGGCGTTATACACTAAAAATGATAGCGGAAGTCAACAATTTTATTTGGCACAAAAGACTCAACCGAACTAAACCAAACTCGGTATGTGAATTAGCACTAACGTCTTCCTTATAATAAGCCATACTAACATTTCTTGGGACGGGCAGGAGTGGGGGTTATAAGGGAGGCCTGAATTTAAAAATAGCGGTATTTCGTTTCTTATTGCATTTTCGGCAAATATGAACATAACAAAAGTTGTTTATTTTGTTATTTAGAGTAACTTTTGTCATATTCATTTTTGTCTTTTAACAAAGTATAAACGAGGTATACACTATAAACTAAAGCGGGAGTCAACGATTTCATTGAGCGCTAACGAGTAAACCGAACTTCAAAAACTCGGTATGTCAATTAGCATTAATTCTTCCATGATTATAAGCTATATTAAAATTCTTAGGTTAGAACGGGAGTGGGGGATATAAAGGAGGCCTGAAATAAAAATTCGCGATATTTCATTGTCTATTTGTCTACGGGAAATACGACAATTTGGAGGACAGTCTTACATAAAAAATTAATTTTATTATTAACAAATGCCAACAACGGGAATTAACACTAAACACTGGGACGGGTAAATGTCAAAATATTGTGCAAATTAAAGCCTTGCCAAAAAAATACCATCACCATTCAGCCTCAAATCAATTCCCGGGCGAAGCCGGGTATCTGAGCTAGTAAATATATATATATAGAATTTTGATCCGACTTCATTTCGTCATCTTCTAGATAGAATTAAAGAACATTTGAAGAAATTTTTCGAAAATCGCGTCGAGTATGGTCTCAATAGCTGATTTCCCTTTAGGTCTGCTAAAAGCCATAGTGTGTTTTATTAGCTTTACTTGACTACAGAAATAGCGAATTTAAGACTTAGTATAAATTACAAATGTAATAGCAAAGAGTTTACGCATGCCAAATTTTATCCAATAGATAACCTCTTGCAATCATGGTTGTAATAAAATTATTTTTTTTAAAATGTATATAATTTTCAATTTTTTAAATTCCCATGCTGATAGAGCCTTCTTATTATTTGAAAAGATGGAGATTCATTTATTTACATTCCTCATATTCTTGTTTTTCTCTATTTTCTTGTCAAACGATAGTGTCCAAGATCTTTAATCTGAGGTGATCAAAAGGTTTAACAATGATTTTCCCACCAAATTAAACGTTTAAGCCAGTTAAAAATTCCAAAGGGGCTCAATTCTTTATAATTCGGGAGTAATAAAGACAAATTTCTTCAATGTTCAAAGAATTCTACTCTTTATTAAATATGACAATGAACATAAAATTTCAATCATTTTCATCGAAGTACTTCATTTTTAAAAAGTAATTTAATTAATTCAAAATTACCCATTTTCTATTGTCGGATTACCAAAGCCAATGGAAGAGGAAAACTAGTAGTTTCCGTAACGCAAATTATGGTTTTACATTTATGGTACATATGATGGAAATGTGTCAAACAAATTCAATGTAAGAAAATATAATACAACTCTTATTTATTATTTTTTTACATCTTAAAATATTTATTTTCTTTATGTACGAAATATCACGGGTAATTACTTTTTAATTGAAATCCCTTGATCAATACGTTCGCAATGAAATCTATAATAATATTATATTATTAATTACTTATTATTCTCAAAAATAAATTAATTTAGTTAATTAGGATTCATACTTCACAATACATATTACTACGATATTATAATTATTTGTAAGAGCATAAATCAAACAGATTTCACAAAAAATGTATATTGATCATAATAGAAAATAATATTAAGTTAAATATGAAACATGGTTCAAAATTGAAAAAGACAAGGTTTCATGATAAGAACAAGAGAATGATATATCTTCTGAGCTAACACTGTAAATGGTGGATGTTTAGAGATGTAGGTAGGTTTAAAATATTTTAAAAATTAGAATAGTTTCGAAAATCGCAGATCTCCTAATTTATTTTTGTTTTTTAGGCCTTTTAAATAATAAATTAAAGAATTCGGTTTCAATTTTCATAAATTCCATTTAATTGTCAATTTTAAAATAAAAAAAACTGTTTCAGTTTTATTTGTTGTTTTAGTGTTAATCATGAACTAATTGTTAATTGGAATGTCACATATGCTGATGGTGGCTAATAGGATTTCACTGACATTTATTCTAATCTACTTTAATATTCATAGTCATTTGCACTAACAGTCCACCAGTATCAGACTAGTTCATTTCCCTGAGTTTGAAATGCAATAATAATAAACTCATAAATTTCTCTTAGATTGTTTTTCAGCTGATATTCTTCAATCCAAATTAGCTGTTGGGTTTGTACTCAAGAGATATAGGGAAAATAACTTTAAAGATCCATCGACCCTGTAGAGTTGATAACAAAAAATAAAGGGGCCCGCTAAATTTCATATATATATCCTCACAAATGTAGAGCAAACAAACATACGCTCATGTAATGTCATACTTTAGCGGGAAAATTTTTTTGTGACTCTTACCAAAGGAATATTACTGAGAAGCTTATGATTAAGTTTGATATTAGTTTGAAATCAGAAGTAGGGGGCAGTATATATATCACGTGGAAGCAAAGGGTCAAATTTTAAAAGTAATTTATATTTTCGAACTAGACTGAAACACTGGTGATCTCATCTCACCATGTGGAGAATCTGTTTCTCCCGTAGCAAGGAAGCCAATGTAAACGGGAATTAAAATGAAAGCTAGACATGTGTTATTCAGTGATACCGTTACTCAAAGTAAAAATCAAGTGATTAGAAATGGGAGGTAATGAAGGCAGAAAAGAAGAAAATTCAAATAACTCTCTTACTATCCCAGATACGAAAACACAGTACAACCCCCCCCCCCCTCATTCTTCCTGGTGGAATGAATACCATCTTTAGTGTTGCAATACTCAATATCAAGTATGATATAGTACATCAAGTATGATATAGTTTTAATAACGTTTTCGAGTCAGGAACGTAAAATATTAATTCAGGGCGTAATATACGGGTGTCCCGTATAGCACATGAGAATGTATCTGACATAGTAAAGACATAATGGTTCATTGTAAACTATATTTGATATTTAAGCTGGAAATATGACGTTTCAGCATTTTATTAATATGAGATGGGGGGGGGGGTACTGAAGATTAAAAACTAAAAAAATCAAATCTATCACTATATATTTGACATACTTTAATTTTATTTATATTATTTTATTTAGAATAGTACAGCCTGCATTTAAATGCATTTGGTAATGTGTGATATGTACAATACAATAGTCCTCCATCACTCTTGACAGTAGCCACACCCCTTCACCACAATGAGAGGAGCAGCCTCTCCCTGCCTGGCAAGGAAGTCAAGAGCTAAGGAGGAATGGCACTTGATAAGAAAATAGCCACTGCTATCACTTCACTTTACACTTCTATAGGAGATCACTGGGCCATTGGCTCTTGAGGAGCCGTGGAGGGGAATATGGATGAGTGGCGCTGGAAAGGGCTAGCACTTCTGGATTAGGATGATTGGACAGCCAGCTGTGGAATACATATTTGAAATACAGGAAAAATGTTTAGAGCAATAATTATAGAACGTTGAACGTTCAACAGGATTGTTTCTATACAGTTATTATGGTTTTACGGGATTATTAAGGAATATTTGGGCATTCGCTAAATGAAAGCCTCAATACTTAATTGATGGAAATCTGCTAAAACTGATTCAGTTGAATGTAATGGAAAATGTTTACCATAAAATCCTCACATATATAAATGTTAGAACATCAACTAAACACAATTCAATCATATTATTTAACTTTTAATGATATCTTTATATTTCGTCGAGAACCCATATTTATTTCAAACTCTAATGGAGAAAAAGCTTTACATAATACTCTCTAGTGCGATGAAATTAGTAGTAATACTTAGATGAAAGACTCTTAAAAATGAAGTAAAGGGATAGAGTGTTTGGCGAGGATGGAAGAACAGGCTAGGGTAAATATGACCAGAAGAAAGAGAAAAATAGAACATTAAGAAAGCTTGTTTAAGTGGGACTAAAGAAGATTTTAGCCCTCTCATCTTTCCTTTTTTTGTAAACTCCCTAAACCGGTAAACCTCATCCCTTACCAAGCTATCCACCTAAGCCCTCCAAACCAACCATAGACTTTCTTCTTACAACTACTTATTTTACATACATATGTTTTTGCAACAAAGAGTTTAGAAGATGGTGTTTTCCCTCCCTTCCACACGTTTTGCTGGCCCCGGAGAACATTCCTCCTCTACTACCCATAGCTTGGACCTCAAATCCTAAACCGTCACTCTTATATTGTTCGTTACACATCTATGTTAGCAGATTTCCCTCAAGGGAAATCAGCTATTGAGGTCGTACTTATGACGCAATTTTCGAAAATTTTCTTCAAATGTCCATCAACAATTTTGGTTTAATCGTTACAAAACTGGATATTTAATCCACAGAGGAGAGTTGGCTACCTGAGGGCACCTCGTTTTATGTAAAAAGAAAGATCAAGTTCGGAAATGGTTGAAAACGACCAGTGGGAGGGGGGGGGGTTAGAGGGGAGGAATTTCAAGCATTCTTTATATCCTAATCCATCGATGACGAAAATGAGGTCCGTTCAAAATTATATATATATATATATATATATATATATATATATATATATATGTATATTTGTCTGTTAACGCTCTAGCGGTCGCAATATTTGTTTAATAGTCTCCAAATTCGGCATTTAATAGTTTTATGTAAAAAGGAAGATCAAGTTCATTAACGGGTGAAACCGGACAAGTGGGAGGGGGGGGGTAGAGGGGAATTTCGAAAGTTCGAAATATCTCCGTTACGATCGAAACATTGTATTGAACCAATCTTATTGTAAATTAAATTTACTAAATATTGTAATGTACATTTATTCTCTTATCTTGAATATTAACCGATTTGCATTTTTATAAAGTGTAACGGACGCTATTCATAGCTCAAGGTGTCATATTTTCCACCAAAGTTTCGCTAGTCATGCTGAAATAGAGAATGCCTATTCAGTTTCTGGTATTGATACTCTTCGTATATGATTATCGATTACATGACCTGCTGCAACGATTCTAAGAATGAGAATTGTTCTCTTCATCCTTTGCTTTACTACGAAGTTATTACTCAGTTATTCCGTTAATGCCGACTGTCTTGATCATCCAGTCTAAACAACTAGATTTTATTTCCTGAGATCTTAATCGTCTTCTTGATTAGAACTCTTCAAGTAGGTTGCTATTCCGAATCTTTCTCTCATGACCACTACCCTGGTAATTTTTAATCTTCTTTAAATTGCCTCTGCTGATTCCTTCTTGAGAAGTGATTGGCACCCGCTGATTTTGGACTCACAAAAAAATGTGTCATTCAGTGGGTTTCAATTCTTCTTATATAGTGATATCACATTTTACAGAAGACGTCCACCATTTACAACCTTGTACTTTCATAGGCTCTCGTGAAAAATACTTTTTGTTTAAAAAAATTTAAAGGACGTCATGTATGACGGATCTTATTCTACACAAGATGAATACATTCAGAAATGTTCAATTATTAAATAAAACTACTATATAGTTGTCATAAATGCAGATTTAAAATAATTTCTGATCAGGTGGGACAAGTTTCTCATCATTTATAAAACTTGTCATAGCTTAATTACTTCGCATGTCAACAAATAAAAACATTTATGTTTTAGAGTTGTAATACATTGTACATATTTAGAGTTACATTAAGATTGTTAATGAAACTAATTTATTGTATATAATTATTTAAATTGATGAATTTCAAACTATGTACTCTTAGAATTTGACGAATGTTATATCAGTATAAATGCAATTCAATAATTTGTAAAAAATTTAATTGGCATAATATTAGAAAATTGTTTATCAATATATATATAAATGAATGTTCGTATGTCCTTTATAGAATCGTAAACGGCTGAATCGAAGTTTATGAAACTTTATATGTATATTACTACTAACCCAGGTTAGATTTTTGGCTATATTAATATTCTCTGAGATGAACAGGAGTGGGGGTTATAAGGGAGGCCTGAAATTAAAAAAAGCGATATTTCGTTTTCTAATGGGTTTTCGGCAAATATGCACATTACAAAAGTTGTTTGTTTTGTTATTTACAGTAACTTTTGTAATATACACTTTTGTCGTATAACAAAGTATAAATAAGTTATACGCTAAAAACAATAGTGGGAGTCAACAAAATACTCAACCGAACTAAACGAAACTCCGTATGTGATTTGGTATTAACACCTCCTTGATTATAAGCTATATTAAAATTTCGAGATACTATCAGGAGTGCGGGTTGTAAGGGAGGTCTGAAATTAAAAATAACGATATTTCGTTTTCTATTGGTTTTTAGGCAATTATGCACATAACAAAAGTTGTTTTTTTGTTATTTAAAGTAACATTTGATATACAAACTTTTTCCGTATAATGAAGTATAAATGAGGTATACATAAAAACTATAGAAGGGGTCAACAATGTTATAGGACATCAAAGACTAATTCGAAATCAACGAAACTCCGTATTTTTGACTATAAGCTATATTAACGTTTTTAGGAACGAACACGAGTGGGGGTTGTTAGGGAGGCATGAAATGAAAAATTGTCATATTTCGTTTCCTATTGTTTTTTTTGGCGAACGTGCACGTGTCAAACGATGTTTAATGTTTAAGTAGTTATAATAATTTTTATTATATAGATCTTTATCATAATTTAGTATTTTAGTTGGTGGCATAGCAACGCGCGCAGGGTACAGCTAGTAGAAAATAAAAAATAACTATTTTATGTATCCTAATATTTTATGATACCATTTAATGAAATAAACACATTTGAATGAAATGAAAAAGTAAGTATACCTTATACATAAATATGTCGAAGAAACGCTCCTAAGGAGTAAGAAGGTTTGAACTCCCCGTGCCCACACACTAATTTTTCTTTATCTGTGCGATAAAAAGCTTTGAGGAAGAATTTCTATCATTTCTCTCTTCATACACTCAGCATTGTACAGCAATTAGCAAATATTTAAATAAAATAGTAAAGTAGCTTTGGTTTTAATGCTTTAAACAAGGTTATCAATCGGGCAACTTAGACTTCCTATCAAAGCTTTCAGCCGTTCTTAGAATACTTAACAAAGTATTTCATTTTTGTATAAATACATCACACGACGTAATTACCAACCTGATTGAAGCATGATTTAAACAATTATATACCGTTATTGGTGCCACGAAAAGACATTGAAAAACATTGAAATGTGTGAATAAATTCTTAGATATGAATAAGGGGCATAAAGGAAGTGTATTACGTGCTTGAAATAATCTTAGAGGAAGAAAAATGGAAATTCAAGAAAAGATTATTTTTTTTCAATTCCATCTTCATTGACAATGATTCCTCCCCTATTTCTTTATAACAATGCATAACGTGCAGCATGTTGAGACACTTAACCTAAAAAATAATTTTTATAATTTATTAACCCAGCTTTATTTTATTTAAGAGGCAAGTACAAGTGCCTTAACTATTACGAGCTCGTAAAAATATACGTCCAGTTAGATAAGTCAGTCACGAAATAATATAAAATACAGAAATAGCACGAGATGAATTTTTTTCGTTTTTTTTTCCAGCACGTTCCCCAAGGCTAAGATTGTAAAAGAGATGACTGAGATCCAATTTTCTCAAGGCTTCAACTTCTTAATTACTGGAACATAATTATAAAAAAAAGAAAAAAAAGTTAAATGAAAGCAGATACCTACGTTCTGGAATGGCACGCAGACAACGTTGTCTGAAATTCGATTTTTCTATTTCTGGAGTAATAAAAGGGCTTTGTACAAACAACTTCATGAATTGATGAGTGATGATATTACTGATAAATCTAAATCCCATAAGTAAGAGTAGGATTTAACAGAAGTCAGAAAAAAAAAAATGAAGACAAATTAACCCGCTTTATATTCAAATTAGGAAAACAATGTACGCGACTACAATTACTAGACGTTAATCGACTATCAAGCTTTATTCTACATATTTCTACACTCCTCAAAATAATGGCGGTATTTAGAATTTTTTATTTTAAGTTCCTCTAAACCAACCCCTGGTCAGGTGACGTCCCATAGATCATTGATAGATCATCAACATGCATCTCGTATATTAAATGTCTCATGATAACAAGATTTGGTATTTTAGCTTAGAAAACGACCTTTCATAATGTATTATCATATTATTAGCATGATGATGAATAAGACATATATTCAAGATAACGAAATAGCTTATAGAAGATTCAATTATCAAGAAGATTGGTCATATCCAATTTTTGATTCGACTCATAATAGCAGGGACATTCCTGGACAGACTATAGCCGTTAAGTTAATCTTTAAATGTTCTATGAACTCTTTTATGGAGTTTGGAAACGATGAAACATAAAATGAGACCGCCAACGAACATACCTCTCTATCTGCGCGGGCACACACGCTCACGTACGTATATATATATATATATATATATATATATAGATATCTATGGGGGGGGGGTTAAGGCGTGTGTGGATTAAGGGGTGCTACTACTACCCTGAATATAAAAAAATTCCGTCATGCAGGGGCTGCGTAAACTAAGCAGATTTCCCATGTGAAGTTTTACAATAGAGAAATCTGCATACTGGTAACACAATATCACCGTGATTAAATACAAACGGTAATGAGAAATCTTTCAGTTAATTAAAATAAATTCCCAACTGAAACGGCTTCTGAATTGTAAGAATAATCTATATTTTAATAACTCAAATTTTAGTAGTCCAAGAACTAAAGAAAGGGGGGGGGCGGATGAACAGAACGTATTTGCATAAATCTCACAAAGTAACGAAGGTAAGGTAAGGTTAGAAACTACAGGTAAAGTTACAAGAAGCTTCCACCTGAGCCGAGTACTGACGGAAATGGCCGACCTAATCCGAACTATACCCGACCACAGACTTCATAAAAATGAGAATATCTCGGTTAATAATCAAGATAGAGAATAAATGAATATAACAATATTTATAGTAAATTTAATTTGCAATAAGATTGATTCTGTACAATCGTTCGATCCGACGTATAGTAACGGAGATATTTCGAATTTTCGAAAATCCTCCCCTCTAAACCCCCCCCCCTCCCACTGGTCCCATTTCTGCCGTTAACGAACTAAATTTTTCTTTTTACATAAAACGACTAAATATCGAGTTTGGTACCGATCAAACAAAAATTGCGACCACTAGAGCGGTAACAGACAAATATATATATATATATATATATATATATATATATATATATATATATATATATATATATATATACAGTTTTGAACGGACTTCATTTTCGTCATCTACTAAGTAGGATCGATGGACATTTGAAGAAAAATTTCGAAAATTCCGTCATGAGTACAACCTCAATAACTGATTTCCCTCAAGGGAAATCTGCTAAAATCGGTGCAGGTTCAATCCCTGCCAAGGGAGTAGAGTAGTTCCCGAGTTTGCTACCTGAGCGCGCTGGTGTCGCAGAGCTTATGGATCAGCAGGAGTCTATCGAGCGTCTACAGGAGTATGATAGCCTCTCAGGATGACTACCGATTATGACTCTCTTGAAGAGGAGACAACTCATTCCAGGTCTTCCTTGGCTAATGGGGGTTGTACGTCGAGCTGATCAGTCACTACGAATACAATCCGATCACGAATTCCTCGAATCTCACTCAAGGGCAGCAAAATACCTCAATGGTCTATAAAAGCAACCAAAAAAGAAATAGTACCAATATATAAATATATATATATATATATATATATATATATATATATATATATATATATATATATATAGAGAGAGAGAGAGAGAGAGAGAGAGAGAGAGAGAGAGATAGGTAGATAGATAAATATTATTTGTGACAATATGATCTATTTAACTTCAACTAACCAATTTATGGCGGAAGGTCAAAAAAAATGAAAATCTTGTTCTTTAATGATTGTTAAAATTACTTTTATTTCTCTACTAGTTTCTCGTCCACATGACGCCTCATCAGGAGAAATTATATTACACAAAGACAACTAAACTATCGTCTACATCGTTCTACAGGACCTTCCGCTAGCCGTGCCAGTTAGAGAATTCTATACTAGAAACTTTTTAGTTGTAGATGCAAGTAGATTTTGTGACTGGCATGGCTAGTGGAAGTTCCTATAGAAAGATGTAGCAGGTAGTTTATGCCTTTTAGGAGATTTCCCTAAATCAGCTCCTGAGGTCGTACTCATGAAGCAATTTTCGAAATTTTTCTTCAAATGTCCATCGATCCTACCTAGGAGATGACGAATATGAGGTCCGTTCAAAATTGTATATATATATATATATATATATATATATAAATTATTATTTATTAACGTCCACTTTTTGTAACTCAGGCTAATATATATATATATATATATATATATATATATATATATATATATATATATATATCTGTTACCACTCTAGCGGTCGCTTGTTATTATTGTTTAATCGTTACCAAACTCGATATTTAGTCGTTTTATGTAAAATGAAAGATCAAGTTCGTTAAAGGCTGAAATCAGACCAGGCGTTTAGAGGGTGGGTTTAGAGGGGAGCAATTTCGGAAAATCGAAATATATCTGTTACTATACGTCAGATCGAAAAAGTGTATAGAAGCAATCTTATTGCAAATTAAATGTACTATAAATATGGTTATATACGATTATTCTCTATCTCGAATATTAACGTAGTACATCCTAGCATTTTTCAGTTTTCAGCCTTCAGTAAACCCTCGCTTCCAGTCGTGTTACATAAACCATACTCTGTTATATAATGAATCACATCATCCGAAGCTTAAATACTAAATATTGTTTTCCAGAGACCTTTACTATACGAGATACATGTGTTATAAATATGTTCTTGTAACTCCCCCCCCCTCTCTGTAAGCTCCCCCCCCCCTCTTAAAATTCTTGGACTTCCTAAAATTTTTATTGATTGAAGAGATAAAAAATTAGTTCCCCTGGGGGAAAAATTGTTTTTTTTGATTTTTTTTTTCCCCCCCGACCATTATAAATTACAGTACTAGATATAGTAAATAGCTTTAAATAAAATTAATATGTTATATTCTGATATGTTTCAGTTATTGTTTTTCTTTCCGGTGAGCAGTTGGCTGACCTGTTTGTTTAAATTTGAGACGCTTCCCGCCGGAAAGGGAGGGGAAAGATTTCTTATTACCGTATGTATTTATGCACTTAATATTCACGGTGGTGTAGTGTTGACAATGTGTACGTTTATCTATTATTAAACTTCGCGAGAGAAATCTGCTTAGTTTAGCATTAGAATTTCTGCTGATGAGGCGTCATGTGGACGCGAAATTACTAGAGAAATGAAATTGATTTTAATAATCATTTAAGATTTTTCATTTTTGTCGACTTTCCGTCGTAGATTGGTTATTTTATAGATAAACAGGTAATAGATGCTTAGATAGATAGAATTCTAATAGAAATGTTTTGAATATTAATGCCACCCCAATGGCTCAGATCTCAGATAGTTGAATCTGCTAAAAGCTCCCGAGGTACTAGTGATTGTATTGCTAAATTTCAGCATAAATCCTTAGTCCAGGAATAGCGGAAATTCGATACCGGCGGTTGTAACTTAGTAGAGATAGGGAAACACATGAGGCATGGATGTGTAATAATCATCTGAATTGCGCTCAGCCAAGCATCTTTATGCCTGACTCCGCACGGTCCACTAGCCCATGACCAACGAAACTGTGTCAAACCCACTCACGTTTAGTCTTGTCATTCTCGCAGCCATCTTAAGCTCTCGGATAATTGTTATTCAAGCTGACTTGTATATAAATTCTTCTAATTTCTCATATACACTTTTTGAGAATAAAAAGCTTTTTAGCAGATTTCACTCAAGGAAAAGAACAATTGTGATCATGATAAAAATATTCGATTCTACCAGGGAATTTGAGATTTATACATACATACATACATACATACATACATATATATATATATATATATAGAGAGAGAGAGAGAGAGAGAGAGAGGGAGAGAGAGAGAGAGAGATAGAGAGATATTCAGTGCTCGTTTCCCTTTTACATTACGTTGCGATATTTTATTGCAAAATAGTAAAAAACAATTAAAAGAAAACTAAGATAAAATAAAATTACTACCGTTCTATGATCCGTCAAAGCAGTTTTATTTTCAATGGAACTTATATTGGTGAATCCTCGCAGCTAATGAGTGAAAGGTTAAAGCAACACGTAAAAAGTATAGACGTTATTAACTTTTCTTTTAATTTTTGGTTTACTATTTTGCAAACAAAATGTCGCTACGTAATGTAAAAGGGAAACGAGCACTTCAGAAATGTAATTAGGAATTTATAATTAGATTTAATAAATATATCATAGATGTAGGGACTTACTAATACAATATATAGCAAAAGAATTATTAAGGGATATGATAAACTAATGTTATTAATACATTTTTTATATATATTTTTTTAAAAGGGATAGCCCCTGAAGAGGTGGCAAATAAGCCTCAAATGCTTGCACCGAAATAAATGTTTTTTATGGGAGACCCCAGCCATAAAATTTGAAGAATATATAAATAATACTGGATCCAGAATAAGAAGAATATATATATATATATATATATATATATATATATATATATATATATATATATATATATATATATATATCTTTGGGTGGAATTTTAGACCTTAAAGATCTTTGGCCACCCTAGATTGCTCAAGGAATCGCGACCAGAGTCCCCGTTAGCCAAGGAGCACTTTGATAGGAGCACCTAATTTGTGAGTGGGCTGTCCCTATTCAAATGTTGGGCATCGATATAACCAGGTGGCGGGACGTGGTCCTTCCGCCGAACTTTGCTAGTCTAGGGTATCTAGAAGAGTCAACGTATCTCGTCATTCCGAAGGAATGTCAAACTGATTTACTCACTAGACTGTCGCTATTCGAATACGACGGCTATACTAGCGCACTCCGGCAGTGAATGGGTGTAACAACCCCGTGGTCATCCATTCAAGTACTGACCATGACCGATGTTGCGTGATTAAGGTGATCTAAAGCCGGACACTCTACCACTGATTTATGGGCGCCCCCAGTATATTGTTGCGAAAATCAAATATGTGAATAATTGGCAGAAAGGGAGCCGCGTGTTTGGGGAGTGTGGACGAGATCAAAGGGTGCCGCTAAGTGGTCTAGCCCGTCCTAGTCCTTCCTGCAATAGTCTCGGCCTCATCCTTTGATTTTTCCGCTCCTCTATATAAGTGCGTACAGCTCAGCCTGCAGTCAGTTGATGCTCGGCGGTCTTCGAGTGATGTTCAGTGCTACAGTGCGAATAAATGCAGCTTCGGTAAATTGTTTTTATCTGAAGAACAGTGTTGACCGTGACTGTAAGTAACAGTTTAGTGCCGTGTTTAAGACCGTACAGTGCCGCGAACTAAAGGACAGTGCAGTGCCGTCTTTTTGTGTACTTCAGAGACCGTGAGTGAATTATTGGACTGTGACGCTATCAATGTATACTGTGAGTAGTGATTAAGAATAATTAACCAAGTGTATTGTACATTGTTAAATAAATTGTGCAGTAATAAAAACTGTGAAACTTGTGTGTGTTTAATTTTGCAATCCAAAAGAACTCTTATTAACAACGTTTATTACTGGTATTTGTAATAAAAACGTAACAATATGTATATATATATAAATATTTATATTCTACTTTCCATATTACAAGCTATGTTCCAAGATTCTTTCATTTTCCAATAGCACAATTATTATTCAAGTATCTCCTTCCCCCTCCTAAGGCTAAAGAAAACTACCAATTTAGACCAGACTTCCCTTCCTCCTGTTCTTCGTTATATTAGAACACACTAGACCACTGCAAGCTAAGTTCTACATTACCTCCTTGTTTTGTGACTATTACACGTTAAACCGCTAATGCTGATTTTGATGCAACAAGATTAAGGCAATGAAAGAGAAGAAGACTATTCTGAAGATAGAAGGACAACGAACCCTCCATATTGATTACATTTTCACTCAATGCATGCCCAGGTTTTTTATAGATAAACATATACTCAGCC
Organism: Riptortus pedestris; assembly: GCA_019009955.1. NCBI lineage: Eukaryota > Metazoa > Arthropoda > Insecta > Hemiptera > Alydidae > Riptortus > Riptortus pedestris. The sequence goes on along the minus strand of CM032233.1, from coordinate 64,705,224 downwards.
ATTTTTATCAAAAGAGTTGGCGACTTTCTTAAAAAGTTATATTTTTTAACTTTTAATTAAGTTAATAAAATGATTAATTGGGTCCACATATAATTTATATCCAACCCTCTGAGCATTTCGTTGATTGGATAAAAGCTTAAATGCTCAAACAACGATCAATCTAAGAATAGTGAAGTTGAGAAAGTCCTCAAACCCTTTTAACTGCGATAATAAGCGGAACGCATAATTATTATCGTTTTCGTAAAGCGTTTTACTTTAAAACATGATGTGAAGTTTGACTTGCAGGGATCCCCTCATTAATCACGATTCAAGGAAAGTTCTTGATTATTTGAAACTCTCTAAATTATTCTGAAAGAAGATTAGGGCATGAGGTAATTAATTTATTCCTTAATACTCGTCTCGAATTCATATACATGGGGGAGATCCAACTCATCCCCTGTCCCACTCATTTCACTAGCACTCGCTCAATTTCAGTCTCTCTCCTCTCTCTCTCTCTCACTCTCACTCTCTCACTCTCGCCCTCACTCTCACTCTCTCTCTCTCACTCTCTCTCTCTCTCTCTCTCATGCCTCTCACGCACGCACGCACGCACGCGCGCACACACACACACGCGCGCACGCACACACACACACACACACACACACACACACACGCACACACACACACACACACACCTCTGATTTTATTACAAGTTAACTATCCGCATTTATTCATTTATTTACTACAATATACCGCATCTAGTTTTGTCATTAGCGGTAGGTGGTTCTATATTTCTTAGAACAAACAAGTTACAGTTAAAAATACAAAAAGCCTTTTTATGTCTTCTTCGTCGTCTCTAAGGAGTTCTTTTAGGTTCGGTTTAAGGTTCAAATCTCTTCTTGGAAGATCGTATTTCTTATAATTGAGAAGATGTGAGACAGTAAGATGGGCATTACAAAAATCGTAGGTTGGTGAGAATAGGCCCTTCAATAAATAACTATGTGTTAATTTTTTCTGTCCAATTCGGACACGGGCAAGAACGACCTCCTCTTTAAGGATTTTTCTACTTACAGTATTTCAACGCTCAGTAATTTCTTTGATTTGTTTTCTCGTCCAGTCTGACTTCCACCTTTGAAGTATGAGCTTTTTAATCTCTCGTTTCCAATCGTCTGGGGAGATGAAGGTTACTGTAGTTCCATCTTCTCGAGGACTACGAGCTTCGGAATCCGCTATTTCATTACCCTCCAAACCAAAATGTGAGGAAACCCAAACAAGTGATATGTTTTTTTCAGGGCTTTGTATTTGATCTTTTACTATAGGTCTGTGAGGTAACATCGTGACTTCAGGTTGGCAAGACTTTGGAGTGAGCTGTATGAGTCCTCAGCGATTACGTATGATTCTTGTTGCATTTGTTCTATGTCGATTATAGCTTGGCTTATAGCCATCAACGGTAAGAATTTAATTTACAGAGCTAATACTGCACTTCATTGCCTTGTTCCCAATAATCCGCAAGCATCCACAAGAGGACTTCTTAACTTTGGCGGCATCTGTGAAGACCAAGATGTTACTAGTACATTTTTTTTTTAATTCTAAATATTCATACTTTAAAGCTGGTGGTAACAAATTTTCTTTCTTGTCAGAATGTATGCTGAAATCAATTTGAATTTTAGATGGTTTCCAGGTTGAGAAGAAAGGTCGTTCACATTTTATTGGTCCAATCATTTCTAAATCTGATTCGAAGTTGTATTTCTTATGTGATTCTTGAGTCTCCTTTGGGTTCCAAACACACTCCGGAATGAAGCAAGGTCGGGAAATAGGCTAAGTTTGGAGATGTAAGATATAATTAGGAAGAATTTTCTTCAGCTTAGAGATGGTTCTCCGCTTTCTAGAGCATGTCTATTGGAGAAGTTGGGAACGCTCCTGTCACGATTCGTAAGCAAGAATTATGTATCGTGCCTATTAGCTGTAGTGTTCTGTGTGAGGCAGAATTAAATATCTGTGATCCGTAGTCTATCTTTGGCCTTATTATTGTTTTGTATAGAAGCAGTAGTGTGTCTCTATTTGATCCCCAGTTCCTATTACAAATTATTTTAAGAACATTCATTCGTTTGTGGCACTGATCTGCATTTGAAATAGGGAGGCAAATGTTTTTCTGCCGTTCTAAACGAGAATACTTTACATGGCTTCTGCAGCACTAGATCCTCAATTAAACCTGAAGAGAAACGTGCCACAAAAATGTTTATTTGATCTATACCATGCTCGATATTTAACCATTTCAGTCATCACTAAAGATCATATTTGTTATTGGCAGAAATTGGACTTGGAATAGTAGGGGATTGAGGGAGGCGGGGGGGTGATTCGAAAATTCAAAATATTTCCGTTATGATGAGTGAGATCGTAAAATACTTCAGTAACCCCCCCCCCCCCATGGCCTTCTACTCGTGGGTTTTTGTTACATAGAAATAGGGAATATGGGGTAAGACAAGATCACAAGTTTGCTCTAACAACAGGTGGAAAATCTGCTTCATTTACACAACCCGGACTTTTATTAAATGCTTCAGTTGTACATGTGAAGGTATAAACAACACGGTTAATCCTGCCAAATTTTTGCATGGAACTACCTCTAAGTTGTATAAAAACCAAGATAATGACTAATTTTTGATTTCACTCCTAGAAAAAAACGCGTTAGTGTAATAAAGGTAGAATTTCCCAATGGTGCAGCCATTGTATTATATCAGTGTCACTTGAGTTGGTGGCCTGAAGTTGAAAATTACACTATAAATTTGTACTGCAAACCCCAACTTTTTGTACTGGAAATATATTCTAAATACAGTTTAATATTTCCATTTGTTCGTTAAAATTAACGTAGAAAAATATATTGACAAATATATGTCTAGACTCCAAAGAAAACCATGTTCCGGATAGTAAGTTTTTCTATAGTCATAGATGTCCACCTGGAAATTACGAAAATGAATGATATTTTATTAACTCATAATTCCCCCTGAGCGTGTAGTTACTTTATAACGAACATTTAAAGGTAAGTAGCTCGTTATTTAACATAATAATTGCTAAAACCTTAGCGTTATAGATATCCCACATATTTTAAAAAAACTAAAATAAATAAATATTAATAAAGACATAAAATTCTTTTAAAATGTAATTAGAATCATATCTTCATAAATAATGAGTTATCATTAGTATTATTACTGCTTATATTATTTCAAAATATGATTGTTCTCAGTACCTAAAATTAAACACAGTAACAACTGACACAAACAGCTAATGAATCGCTTGTTATTAAACACAATATTCTATGGTGATTGTTCTTAAGATCATCAATTTGTATTAAATACTTTTTATCGTGATAAATATTAACCCAAAAATATTAGATTATTCTAGTGGCGACCGTCACCGACATCCAAAGGTTGCTTAGACAGCACCATTCATCACTAAACAAAGAAGTAAGCTTGGCTAGTAGCTAAAAGATAAAGCACACTCCAGGTTGGTTATATACCTCTATTAAAGAGGCCTAGAACGACGACATAGAATATTCACCATCGTTCGGGTTGAAACGGAATGAAATGTACTTATTTCCATTATATTTTAACAGAACATAATAGGATATTTCAAATATTTTTATTATAAAATTTTTTCTAATATTATGTCAGTTATTTATTTCCACATTAATGAATAACATACATACTCATATAATAGATTCGTTTTAAAATTAGATCAAATTTCATGAATACATTTTACAAAATAAATATTAAATAATTGCATACAATAAAATAATTTCTTAAACAATCTTAATACCACTCTAAATACTTAGCATGTATTTTTTTAATTCATTGAAATGCAAATTCATTAAAAGATAGCAAGCTTTATAAATGATGAGAAACCTAAAAGACACAATGAACCTGATCATAAATTATTTTTTGACCGATTTTTATGATCAATATTTTGTACTTTTATTTAATAATTGAACATTTTTGATATTATTCATTTTGTGCATAATATCTTTCAGGCATGAAGTTCTTTGATTTACTTTTAAACGAAAAATATGTTTTAATAGATTTAATTCATTCGGGCAGGGGTTAAAGAGTTTTACTCCTGAATTTGATATGCTTTTCTCGAAATACTTTTGTTTCTGGTTGGGGGTTTGAAGCATATTCGTGTATTTTGTTTAATAATTATGTATTATACTACGGGTATTGTTGATATTTTGTTTCATAAACAATATTGTTTGTTACATATACATTAAAAGGAAAATTTATAATATTTAACTCCTTAAATAATAATTTTTAACTCCCGTGGCCGACGGGAATTCTCTCGACTTTCTGCAGAATATATTAAAATATGATATTTTTGAGTTAAATCCCGAAGTCCAATCATTAGAGTTAACAAGTTTCATTTTTATCAAGGACGACTGATGAAGGAAAGTTTTACTGGAAAATTTCAGTAATTAGCTATGTAGTACCAAACAGATTTATATTAGGCCCAGGAATTATTGATCAATTTATAAGTGTCGTAATCGGAAAATAATAACTAAATTTCCAACCACAAGAACAGTTTCTATGGGTTTTCTTGATTTTTAATGCCTTTGCTTTTCATTTATGTTTGTCGATTCCTTAGACTCTTTGAAATTTAAGAAGCTAAAAGTATGCACATATTTAAGGAGAGGATAGAATACTAGGATAGCTCTATATAACAAGTTAAGAATTTTCAATGAAACCAGTCTCAAATAAACAGTATTTGTTTTCAGAGGGGGCAGGCACTGTCATTGCCAAAGCTTCAAATTTACCTTATTAATATTAACTATCTGTTATAATGATCAGAAAATGTATTAAGAAATAACCAGGGAAAAAAAAGTGAATAAGGAAAAATGATCTAGTTTAGAAGACTAAAGTAATTTAAAAAAAAAATTAAATCAATAAAAACTAAAATTGATCGTTTTATTATACATAAGAAATAAATAAAGGAGATTTCAAGTAATGAACACTTTCTCTGTCAATACATTAAAGAAAAAATGATATGTCACTTAAACTCAACCTTTCTATGAAATAACTGAAATATTCATTACTTTCAAACTCTCATCGCAATGGTGCCAGGTCAGAAGTGTCTTTAAGCAAAATTCGACTGCATTAATTAGGGTCTATATTACACAAGGGTTTTTAGTTACCTAAAGAAATAACAAAAACCTTTTATTTCTACGTGAATATATCGTAATATGTCTTTTACATCAAAACTTACTCTTGACAAAAGATGTAAGTAATATGGCACAGAGGAAATCTAATATGATTCCTTGGAGGCATTTCCTGAAGAATAAAAAATCAAAGAAAGCGTTCCATGTAAAGAAATATATTATACTATTTGGTTCAATATAAATGCCAACATTATTAAAAATTTGATAAGAGCTAAATTATTATGCGAATGTGAGAAGAGGAAAAGCATCTTGTTAAATATGTTGTGCTTGAACTTAATTCTATTTCCTAGATGAATGGGGAAAGTAATATTCGAATGTAGTGGGGGGGAGGAAGTCTCTTCCCACCCTCCCCTCTTATACTCCCTAAAAAAATATTTAAAAATAAGAGATAAAAAAAATTCTCCATTTTCCTGAGGCCTACGTGAGAATTTTAAGAGAGGGTAAATAAAATATTCTGATCCTAAGTTATAAAAAAAAAAAAAAAAAAAGCTAAAGAGAAAAAAAATGGCTCAATCCCTCTTTTATTTTCTGGCCATCCCACTTAATTTGCATTTCCGTATTTGCTTGACAATTCTATTCAAGTCAAATGAAATTCATTATTTTATATGTGCTCCTGCCCACTTGTCGTGTAAAGGCTTTATACAACTGAATTCTACAAAAAAATGTACCATCTCGTTATGATTCTATTGGTCGTCATGGTAAGTTTTATGTAGGTCCCGGTTTCTATTTACATATGCTATTGTCACACTAAATGTATTCAACAATGAAGTAAAAAACAATGTTTACAATTGTTACCTGTGTATTATAAAACACAAGAAAATGCTAAAGCAATTAATTACACATTGCTTTATAAATATTAATGCATTGTATAGTATTACTAAAAAAGAAATAATCTAGAAGCAAATTAAACAAGGATTCTAAAAATTACAAAATTCTATTATATAAGATAAAAGCACGGAGTAGAAATCCCGATGCCTGGATGGTAAACCTATATAAACTTAAAATATTTTTGAGTATTTTTAAACTATTTGAGAGTCTCCAATCAAAAAGTCTAGCAGCCGTTTATATGCATTTCCCAACGGCTCCTCCTCAGCCCTCCCAAAGCACAAATGTTTTATTGCTTATGTCTATATTTTGGGTCTCTTCAGACCGTTTTTCCTATAATCTTTAAGTTTTTCTATAATGTCACAAAGTTTTCCCCACTCCTCCTGTAGTCTCTATATTTAGATATTTCCCATTTATTGCAGTTTATTTTATCTTCTTCGTTTACTGTATTTTATTCCTTTGTATTTATCTAATTAATTTAATTTTGAATTTTATTATATTTTTTTCTTTCTACTATATTTTATACTGTTAATTAATTATAAATGTTAATAATGCAAGACTCAAGTTATATAAATCAAACCCTACATGGAATATGTCCTGTGACAGGGGAACATATATATAACTAAATTTAGCTTAACTTATGAGAAGAAAAACAAATAAAATAAAACCTGAATATTTCAGCTTTTGAATCGAGTACCGCCAAAATAAAGTGAATCTGCCAAGCTTTTTGGAGTATCGTGATATATGTTTCCGTCCATTTAAAGAAATATATGCATATTCGTTTTACTAAGTCCTTCCCTCTGGTGTTCAAGCAGAAATTAACATCTAAGTAACCCCTTCCTTCGTTACTACACTTTTTAAGAGTCTAATTAGCTCGTGTGTGTGTGTTTGTTTGTTTGTGTGTGTGTGTGTGTGTGTGTGTGTGTGTGAGAGAGAGAGAGAGGAGAGAGAGAGAGAGAGAAGAGAGAGAGAGAGAGAGAGAGAGAGAGGAGAGAGAGAGAGAATATGATTGTGAATGTTCATGATATTAGGAAATTTTATCTACATTTTATTTATGTACATACTAATTTTTATGTATTTCTTTTTAATTTTAACAATTGAACATATATAATTCTTATTAGTATATATTCGTAATTTGTTAGTCATTGCAGTTTTTAATTATCTGGTTCCTTTATAAGATATTTTTTATTTTTGAATTTAATGTTTCGTTTTCGTATTGTTTATTTTATTATTTGTTGATTCGTGCTTTTTTTGTCTCTTTTGTTGCATTGTGTGTTTGTTTCTTAGATTGTCCTGTTCTAATAGTAATGCTTAATTTTTTCTGTTACGGTTTTCAATATTTTTATTTATATCTGTTCTTTTTTGATGAGCAATATCGCCTCGCATCAAACACTCCACAACAAATTAATAATAATTAGCTCACATCAATACTGTTCAATTTATTATATTAAATCTTTTTACTATGAGGTTTAGTCCTTTTAATCGAATGTACTTTCCACATATCCAATCGTAAGTATCTATATTCCTTTAGTTTACATAAATTCTCATGATTTTTCTTAATTTATTGTTTTTTATTCGATATTTTGCTAATATTCTTCCATCAGCCATTTTGCAAACTTACTTGCGATTCGTAATATGTTTAATTCAAAATATCTCTGTTATATTAACAGAGATAGAAAAAACAAGTTATAAAGACGGATAGAAAAATTGAATACAAATAATCTTGATGAAAATGTAATTGTTTATAGACGTCATTCTATACAGTTTTTTCTCTATAATAAATATTATGGAAGATATTCGTCATTTTGATTTGATTTTATGCCTATGAGAACATCAAACCCACACCTTAATGGTATGCCATAACTACGTGGATAACCTGAGTCATGATACAGGCTTTAGCATTTATTATTTTATTAAGAACATTACAGTCTGCATTTAAATGCGTTTGGTAATGTGATATGTACAATTCAATCGTCCTCCATCACTCTCGACAGAAGCTACACCCGTTCACCACAATGAGAGGTCTGGCCTCTCCCTGCCTGGCAAGGAAGTTAAGAGCTAAGGAGGAATGGCACTTGATAAGAAAATAGCCACTGCTATCACTTCACTTTACACTAATAGGAGATCTCTGGGCCATTGTCTCTTGAGGCGGCGTGGAGGGGAATATGGATGAGTGGTACTGGAAAGGGCTAGCACTTCTGGATTAGGATGATTGGATAGCCTGCTGTGGAATTTTCTGAATCTTAAGGTAATTAGGTCCTTTACAAATGGGTTTATTAAGATCTTTATGAAGAGTGTGCTTTGTAATATAATATGGAGCATCTACTATGGTGCGCAGGACTTGGGATTGGAAAGTCTGGATGCGTCTGATGTTCGAAATTTTGCTGTACCCCACACTTCTATAGCGTATATCCATATTGGTTTAAGTAGTAACTTGTATATTGTTAGTTTGTTTTCGGTAGACAAATGAGATGCTCTATTTAGCAGTCCATAAAGTTGTCCGAATCGTCTTGTTAAGTTCCTGTCTTTTAGTTATTGTGTGGGAATTTCAGCATTAATAGCAAAAACCGTTTAAAGGAGGCATATATTGGACTATATTACGGAAGTTCGTATTCCATCTGCTAACTCAAAATTTCACTAAACAGAATAAAAGGTTACTAAGAGTTAAAACACACTTTTTTTTCTGTCAGAGGTTTCTACGAAAACGATTGGAGGTAGAGCTGAGTGGAGGTTTCACAGTGAACAATAGGATGAGATGGTGGACGTTGGGTGGACGGGGTGGAATTTGCAGCAAAGTTACAAACAGGTAGCATCTCCTTTGTAGTAGGTCTAGTTATCCAACTGCAGGCTACATGCAGTTGGAGCTTATTACTGTTTCCTTCAGCTCTCTGGGTTTGTTCACTCAACTATTCCATTCCCTTCATCATTTCCTCATCAGACAAGATCAATTTGCTCCATTCTCTTACGTGGGAGATAACAATCGATTCTGTATTCAATTTAAATTGACTGAATAATGTCCTAATGAATTCCGGTTCAGAATTTACAGAAGTCATTTGAGCTTCGATTTTTGTATGTCACTTAAAATTAAGAAATAAGAATCCTTCAAGCATAAATCAGCAACATAGCGATACATTTTTTCTTAGTTGTTGAAAAACAATTAGCATGTTGGATGACCAAGGCGCGCTTAAATATACAGCTACAAATTCAAAATGTTATTAGAATACTTGTACAAAACAAAAAAAATTAATAAAGTTGAATATACGAAAAGGTCAATAATTGAAGCTTTCCATTAGCGATCCAAGTAAAAACATTGAGGAAAACAGACATGTTCATACCAGCAGCCCAACTTTTCCAATCGCGTAAAAAAAGTCAGTCACGCAAGGGCTGCGCTAACCAAGCAGATTTCCCACTAGCATCACGTATTTGCATTTATCTCATGATGAAAAAATTCAATGAGAACAATATTTGTTATGTACTCGTATGCTTCAAAAAAAGAGCTTCATAATATAACAGCTTATTGCTAATATGACATGAGGAGGAATGGGCGTTTACTGAAGGCCGAAAACTAAAAAAACGCAAATATCTCGGTTAATATTAAAGATAATGAAAACATGTACATAACAAAATGTATAGAACATTACATTTACAATAAGATTGGTTCTATACAAATTTTCGATCTGACTCATAATAACGGAGATGTTAAGAATTTTCTAAATTCCTCACCTTTAAACCCGCCCCCCTCCCATTGCGTCGGATTTTGGTCATTAACGAACATGATCTTTCTTTTTACATAAAACGTTTATATATCGAGTTTGGTAACGATAAGACAAAAATTGCGACCGCTAGAGCAGGACCAGACAAATATATATACACAATTTTCTGCTAAAAGCGGGTAAGGGAAAGGAAAGGATGGTAGACGTTTCCATTGACAATACTGTTCATTTATGTCTGGAATAGAGGTACAATGCAATCATAAAACATTTTAATGCCAATCATAATGATAGTTCACAGGAAACCAATTTGTCTATTTACTTACAATAAAAATACTAATGATGGTCAGTGCATTTGGCAGTATTGTGCCCAAATAGTCATGGAGTGGGACAGAGCTACTTATTTGTCACGGCTCCACACACTAAATCAACTCTATCCAGAGCGTGATATATTCTCTTACAGTTCACCATGCGTTTACATAATTCCCTCATGTGCATCCTATCATATATCTTAATAATAAATTCATTCACTGCTCCGTATAATGCATCAACAGCCTTGGGACACATAAATTCTTATCAACCAATAAATTGCCACCAAGGTTATACATCGTAGCACTTACTTTCAAAGTAAAAAAGCAGATATATAGTTTTATTTTTTCACCTCTTGAACAAACACCTACACATCTAATAATTCAACAAGGCGCCACATGGACTTAAAAGTTTATAACTGTATATGAAAAACACTTATCTACTAAACTAATTACATAGAAAATGCAAAAAAAAAGGACCCAAGGAAAGCTCTGTGTGAGTATGTTCGGGTTTTATGAGTGTGTGTTGTGTGTGGGCGTTTTTTTTAACGCGAGTATTGTTGATTGCTTGGAATTAAATACATTCAAATCTGAGAATCACGTGGATTGCTTGTAATCCTATTAAATTAAATAAACAAAATGTTTGGTTGTATTCATTTCAAAGAGGTCCTGATTCGAAAAATGTCATAGAACATAACCAATCAATTTTTTTTATAATCAAAACATTTCCTATTCGTTTTTTTTTGTATCTCTAATAGGTATGGAGAAATTCGAAATTGTGTATATTCGCTCTTCTTATCAACCCCCCTCTCCCCATTATTCTATTTTGATCAAAAGAAGAGGTGCACAACTAGACTATACATCCCAAATATGAAATTTGAACATTCTGAGGCTCGCTACTTTTAATTTAAACGAGATACGTATATACGTTCGTACACACAATCACAGAAAGGGTGCAGGGAGGATAAATACGGATAATTCCATTGAAATGTATTAGATTATGTGGTTAATTATAGATTAGAATAGTTCCATTACATTGTACAAGAAAGTAAAATTGAAGATACGTACATAAACCACTGGAAATGAGTAAATAATATTGAGTATTTTTGTATACAAAAACGTATGTTATGATAACCTGAGTGGTTGGACGAGAAAATACATTTAAGACATGTTATCATCCGACATTTTAACCCCTTTTTAAGGTTATAAATGTTGAACAAAGCTTTAAAAGGCAAATATGTACATAATTTTGATCTCATTTTCGTCAACTCCTGGATAGGATCGATGGACATTTCAAGACATTTTTCGAAAAAAGCTAACTTCCCTTAAGGGAAATCTGCAAAAATCCAAATACCTCGGTTAATAATCAATATAGTGGGGAAAAATATATAACAACATTCACAGTACATTCGATTTTCAATGAGATTGGTCCTACACATTTCTTTGATCCGACGTATAATGATTGTCAAAATTCCTCCATCTAAACCTGCCCCACCCCCCTCCCACTGGTCCGATTTCAGCCATTAAGGTACTTGATCATTATTTTTACATAACACATAGATTGGTAACGAGCAAGCAAAAATTACCATTCTCAAACCAGTCGATAGTTGTACTGGTTAGTCCCTAGACATTTCCAGCATTCAATTAGCCCAGTAATCAGCTGTGCCTTCAAAACTAACAACGCGATCAGGCTATCACTTACAGACAACATTAAGAATAGAAAAATATACGAAAAGAACGGGGTATATTAAATTAAAAGCACATGTAAAAATGCACATACAACCATAAACAAGAAGAAAAACTAAGATGATATATAATGAGCATATATGCTCCTTCAGAGGAGCGTATATATATTATGTGTGACATTTTTTCACAATTTTCGTACCTATCGCCATCTACAGGTATGCCAATAGTGAAAATTATTTCATTATTTACATCAGATTTTTACCTGCAGCCATTTTAGCAGATTTTCCTTGAGGGAGATCAGCTATTGAGATAGCAATCAAGGCGGGATTATCGACAAATTTCTTCAAATGTCCGTCGATTCTATCTACGAGAAGAAGAAAAAAGTTCGTCAAGCAGGGGCTGCGTTAACTAAGCATATTTCCCACGTGCGTCATGTATTTGCATTTATCAAAACGTAAAAGTTCAATAAGAGCAATATTTGGTATTTAGGCCTTAAATAAACTGCTTCATAACACAATAGAATATTGTTAGTAGGAGTGGAGGTTTTAGTGAAAACATCATTACGTTTGCAATAAGACTTGTTCTATACAATTTTTCGATCTGACGCATAATAACGGAGTAATAGACACACTCACACACACACACACACACACACACACACACACACACACACACACACACACACATACACATATATACATACATATACATATATAATTTTAAAAGGACCTCGTTTTCGTCATCTCCTAGGTAGGATTGATGGACATTTGAAGAAGAATTTCGAAAATCGCGTCTTCAGTACGACCTCAATAGCTGACTTCCCTTAAGGGAAATCTTCTAAAAATGAGGTCCGTTCAAAATTATATATATATATATAAAAATAGTTTTGAACGAACCTTATTTTCGTCATTTCCCGGGCATTTGAAGAAACTTTTCAAAAATCGCTTCAAGAGTACAATTCACTTGATGATTTTCGTTAAAGGAACTCTGCCAAAATGTAAAGAGAGATATGCATAAATTCAAATGGTCCTCATTTTCACCATACATCGTACTAGAAACGAATGGTGGATATTTGAAGAAAGTTTAAGTAGGAAAAAAGTCGCGTAATTAATACAGCATTAATAACTGAATTTTATATAGGAAAAATGCTAAGTAAAATGCATATTTATAGAGACAGTATCTTCTTCTATTTGTACGAAGAAAAGGTAAAAAAAGGCTATTAGACGGTAGGGAGAATACTTGAAATGAGCGACGTTCATTGGTAGCAATTAAGGTATGGTTGGTGGCTGGAAGAGATACGATCCCATGTAATACAGGAACTGTGGAAGGCATTCCGTGTTGCAGTGGGCCGCCAAGGATTGAAATCACATATTCATCGTTGGCACAAATCTCGACGGATGGGCCTCACGCCAGCCCCCTCCCTGTTCCTCCCCTACGCCCTCCTTTCGTGCACGCAATTATCAACAGCTCCCTGGAATGAATGATATCACTGATACGAATCACCGCGGGACTGTAGTTTCCCAGAAAAAGCCCATAAATAATATCCATAGCATACCTTCCCTTATTTACATGTGTTCCCGCTATATTCCTGTCTCAGTATAAGCAGATTGCCTTTAAGGGAAATATGTTATGAGAAGATGTTTGCAGAACACTATCAAATCTCAACTGATGCTACCTAGTACGACGAATATATATATATATATATATATATATATATATATATATATATATATATGTATATATATATATAAACACACACACGTAAATTAACAATGATATATGTATATATCTCATGAACACCTTGAAATGTAGTTCATTTCTTCTAAATGAATAATTGTACATAATATTTTTAATTTTTCATAATGTTTTTTATAACTGTCGTACACTTTTTTTTCACTATGTTTACATGAATATCGTATTCATATTAATATCACATATCCTATTGATGGTGAATGGAATAGAATTTTATTAGACATAACTTTGAACGTAGAAGGGTTTCTATTTAATTTACTTTTTCTGTAATCGTTGAATAATGGTAACATTACTAAACTGAAATGAGTGAAGAAAGTGAAACATTTTGCAATAGAGTGAAGAAACTAATCACTTTCTTCACAAGTGAAGAAAGTGAATTGCCTTCTTAATTTGTAATAAGTATAAATTAAAAAATAATTTGAAGTTGGAAATTAAATGCTTTTAAATGTTTCTTAACATTGTAAGAATTTATTTTAACAAAATAAATTGAAATGTGAATGAATTATTGGTGGCAATAATCAATATATTTTAAAATTTAAATATAATAATAATTACCTTCCTTGTTTATAACCTGCACTTGTTTATAACTGCACTACTTCACAATCATCACTAGTTGTTTTATAACTATGCTTATAACCTTTCACAACCATGCTTATAACCTACCAACAACATACCATAGTCTTCACAACATCCTAATTTTGTTCATATTCTGGTTAGATCTGATCATGTATTACACGATTACAGAAAAAATTTAATATTACACTCGTGACGAAAGTAGAATTTACAACTCTCGTGAAATTCATTCGCTTCGCTCATGTGGGTAAACGTTTCACTCGAGTTGTAAAATGATCTACTTTCGTCAATTGTATAATAAATAACTATTCTTCTTACTTTAATTTAATTTGTTGACCCTCTGCTATGTTAAGTGCAGTATTGGAATAGCAATTGGTTCGGTCTGTCGCCAACCTTTCCGGGAATATATGTAATAAAAGTCCGTCACGCAGGGGCTGCGTAAACTAAGCAGATTTCCCACGTGAAGTTATACAATAGAGAAATCTCTATACGAGAGCCGAGCAGTTACGAAAACGGCCGAACTAGCTTTTGGCGGGAAACTCACATGTGCGTTATCGGCCCATATGTAATAAAAATGCAAATATCTCGGTTAATATTCAAGATAGAGAAAAAATTTTAAAATATAAATTTAATAAATGGCAGAAAAATATTTTTTAAAGTTATTTGAGTTAATAATAGTTTTTAAAACTTATGGACAGCAATAATAAATAAATAATACTGAAATATCATGGCCATTTTAGAATCCCAAAAAACAAAAATATATTTCACGAGAATAAAGCTCATAAGTAATAATAATGCATTTACGTGTGTGATATGCTTATTAATACACAAAAGTCCGTCACGCAGGGGCTGTGTTAACTAAGCAGATTTCCCACGTGCGCTACGTATTTACATTTATCTCAAAATGTAAAAGTTCAATGAGAACAATATTTGGTATTTAATCTTCAAATAAAGTGTTTCATAACATAATGGAATATTGTTAATATGAGATGAGTAAGAGTGGGGCTTTACTGAAGACTGAAAACTAAAAAATGCAAATATCTCAGTTTATAATGAAGATAGTGAAAAAATGGACATAACAACATTTATAGAATATTACATTTGCAATAAGATTAGTTCTATACAATTTTTCGATCCGACGCATAATAACGGAGATATTAAAGATTTTCCAAATACTCCTTCTCTAAACCCTCCCCCTTCCCCCTGGTCCGATTTCAGCCGTTAACGAACTTGATTTTTCTTTTTGTATAAAACGGTTATATATCAAGTTTGGTAACGATAAAACAAAAATCCCGACCGCTAGAGCGTTAACAGACAAATATATATATAGTTTTGAACGGACCTTATTTTCATCATCTCCTGGGTAGGATCGATGGACATTTGAAGAAACATTTCGAAAATCGCGTCATGAGTACAACCTCAATAGCCGATTTCCCTTAAGGGAAATCTGCTAATATAATTACAAGATTTCAAATAGAAACTCTATTTCTCTTACATTCTCTATTCTTGGGATATAATGTATGCTAAGTGTTTAAATACTTTTTGGAATAAGTGCGAAAGAAACTGCGTGACGTTGCCCCGGTATAACGGATGGGAGGCAAATATTTGTGTGGATTAGGATAAGCATAAAGTTGTAGGCTGCAAGGGAAGGGATATGAATGGAGAGCTAATGTTGGAATTGGGGGTGGCTGAATGCCCTTAGAGCAGGATTGAAATCAGATATTCATCGTGAGGGAATCCCCTGAGCCCTTCCATCTGGGGGACCTGCTTCAAACCGCCCCCATAAAATCTTATGAAAACATCCCTGACTTGGGGCCCATAACCCCCACCCCCTTACCTAGCTAGCTTTACAATATATGGGAAGTTATGTGCTCGGCCTTTTTGTCGAGGACCTTCCAGAGGAAAACCGTTTCAGATTTGAAAGTGATCCCTTTATACAGAAGAAGCAGAACGATATATACGGGCAACAAAATATAAAAATAAGTCCGTCACGCAGGAGCTGCGTAAACTAAGAAGATCGCTCAGGTGCCAGTATAGTACACCACTGATCTCTTCTCACTATATATATTTTCTATTTCTAAGTAAAAATGCGATTAGGAGAAGTGGGGGTTTACTGAAGGCTGATAACAAGAAAATGCGAATAGCCTGCTTAGTAGTTGAGCTAAGAAAAATATATAGAACAGTAATTGCAGAGCATCAATATTTTATATTGGTTCTGTAACATTTTTCTATAACGAAAATATTTTGAATTTTCGAGTTACCCACATTTACCCCCCCCCCCCTGTTCCTAGCCCAATTCACCCAATAGTGACTATGAACTTTAGTGTTGAAAGAGCTGCTAAATATTCCGGTGATGGTATAAATCAAATATACATTTTGAAGTCAGAAAGTAAAACCTTAATTGAATACTTGCATGTATCTCACACAGTAAAAGTTCAATGAAAACAATCTTTGGTATTTAAGTTTCGAATAAAGTCGTTCCTGTTATTATATCTTATGAAATAAGTAAGAGCGGGAGTATGCTGAAAATGGAATTTCTGGGTTACTATTCAAGAAAGAGAGAAAATGTATATAGAACATACACATTTTTCAGTTTGGTAAGGAACCAAAAAAAATTGCGACCGCTAAAGCGTTAACATATATAAATAAACAAATAACAAATATATATATATATATATATATATAATACATATAGTTTGATGGGATGTATCGAATATCCCGTCATGAGTTTAGTGTCATCTACTAATAATCCATAAAGATAAAATACTGGTGCTACTACTAGTATTGCTTCGTTTCGTATTGCGATCATTTGAGTCGGGGTCTTAGTGTGGGCCCCATGTAATCGCCCAAAGTATCACGAAACTTCCTTAATTAGTTTGACTAATGAAGTCTGTGGAAATACCTCGCAAGTATATTACATTAACCAGCGCATTTTCCTTTCCTTCAAAGGACATTTTGTAGGTTCGAACTGGATTTATAGTCTCGAAAATGGTTGAGAGTCCTGTAAGACAAGAATATATACTATGCAATACTAATTTACGGCAGAGAAACAGCGATCCATGAACACACCATGGAAGTAGCACGTACATTAAGCTCATCTAGTACATAATCACTTTATAATACATCCTTGTACAAATTAAAAGAATTATTACAATTGTTTTCAGATTTCAACGCAATTACCCGTTTCGACCCTCCCTGAACTCATTTTAATATATATAATTTTGAGCGGAATTCATTTTCGACATCTCCTTGGTAGGATCGATGGACATTTGAAGAAATTGGTCGAAAATCATGTCACGAGTACAACTTCCATAGCTGATTTCCATTAAAGGATATCTGGTAAAATACCTAGTTTTTCCCTGGCTAGAAAAGAGTGATAGCCTGTAAATAACCCATCCGGATTGGCCATTGTTATATTTAAAGAACGTTAAAATCTAATTTTTAAAAATGATATATCAAGTGTCCTTTTAAATGACCGTTTACAAGGAATTATTTCTCCCTGTCGGAAAATTTTTTGGCTTACCTCGAATTACCGCACGTGATAGTTTTAAGATTAAGCGGATACGTATCTCAGTGTTCTCTGCCTCAATGCAAACACCTTAATAATATACGTGGCAGGTTCAAAGGTCTATCAAGTGTTTATTATAATTAAGTTTTTGCTCTGTCCTACAAATCTCATATTATCAGAGCCGTAGTACCAAATATGAAAAAAATCAATCTAACCATCAAGATAAGTAACTATATACTATTTTCTAAAGGTTGGAAGAAGTGTTAAACGTTTGTGTTTTTAAAGTTTTATCTCGATCTTTCTTTAAATATACGTGGAATGTCCTCCTAAAAGAAAAGACTAATTATCAAATAAATCTCTTATTTTTAATGATTTTTTAGATTTTCGTGAAAGAGAAACTATAGGATTAGGAGTTAAATATATACATTTAATTGCACAATTAATGTAATTTAGGAAAGAGATAGTAAACAATTCAAATATATGGGTTGAACTTTTCCTTTCATTTATTTTTAGCACATAAAATTAATAGTATTACGAATATTTTTTGTTTTAATTTATATTTATACTACTGAAAAAAGGTTTAAATGAAAATCCGCAATCAGTTTAGAAAATACTTTTCAAAACTATTGGGCTTTTTATAAAACTCCTTCATTTTGAGTGCCGAAATCACTTATAAACCCCCCAAAAATGTAATAACGTTCCATGGAAAGGGAGAATGAGAAAAGTGTTAAATTGTTAATATGGCATGAGCTGGTGTTGGGGTTACTGAAGATCGAAAACTAAAAAAATGCAAATATCTTAGTCAATAATCAAGATATTCAAAAAACGTACTTAGCAACATTTATAGAACATTACATTTTCAATAAGATTGTCTCCATACAATTTTTTGATGAGACGCATAATAACGGAGATATTAAGAATTTTCGTAATTCCCCCCTATAAACAGTCATTAACGAACTTGATCTTTAGTTTTGCAGCAAACGTTTAAATATCGAGTTTGGTAACGATCAAACAAAAATTGCGACCGCTAGAGCGTTAAAATACACACACACACGCATATATATATATATATATATATATATATATATATATATATATATATACACACACATATAGTTTTGAACGGACCTCATTTTCGTCATCTCCTGGATAGGACTGATGGGCATTTGAGGAAATTTTTTGAAAGGTGCATCATGAATACGACCTAAATAGCTGACTTCCCTTAAAAGAACTTGAGAATGTTTACTATACTGGAGGCAAGGAATCAGGGCCTATTTCTAATAAAATCTAATTCAGTGGATGACATACAAACACAGTGCCAATATGGGGTTGATATGGAGAGGCAAAAGAAATAGACGTAAAAAGTATGTTTACTCACGTTCATCTGAGATGACTCATTTGCATAATCTGAAATAAAGTTTGATTTATATAAAAAGGATTTCTCATTTTCTAATCCGATAAATCCAGTCCCTTCTCTCATCTTTACTTAAGAAGCCTGCCAGTTTATTTTTAATGAGCATAATCTTTTGCAATGTAATTAAAGGAACGAGAAGAGGCATTAGAGAAGCATTTTCTTAATTTTGTACGAGAGGAAAAAAAAGGCCATTTGTCGAGGCTGAAATTCCCAGCCCTCGCTACTTCTAAGATGTTGATGCTTAGCATAGCATTTTAATACGCACCGTTCCTTTCAACCTGCATAAATGGCACAGCATTTTGTCAATTAACCCTCAGTATTTATAGCATTTAAGAGCTCATTATATTAATAATTCCTTTATGGTTTTAAAGACTTTTTTTTATTATGTTTTCCATTAATTCGTCGCACGTACTATTTTAGTTTTACGAGTACAAGTAGTTGTATTAGCATAATTGTACAATGCAAAACTTTCTGCTCTATTACTGCTTCGTATTTTCCAACAAGTACTATGATGTACCATTTCAAAGAAAAATGTGTATCTAAAAATATTTTAGCTTTTTTAATTCGAGTTTTACATTGACCATTTCAGACAAACCGTTCCTATAACAAAATATAAATGTCAATGAAATAATATGACTCAATAGTCTGAACATATGAAATAATAACGCCTAAAATTATAATTCATTTGTCCCGCTTTTACAAAGTTCAAAGCCGAAATATAGAGTCGAAATTTAGTTTTAGCAGATTTTACTTAAGGTAAATTATGTATTGCGCTTGTACTCATGACATGAAACTTCGCAGAAATCCTCCGAATGTCCATCAATCCTACTTATGAGATAACGAAAATTACGTCGAATTAGTCTCTAAATGAGTATGCATTTATCTCATTAACGCACTATCGTGCACAATGTTTGTTTAATCATTCCTAAACTTAACATTTAATAGGAATGAATTATATAACAAAACTTTTTATCCATTTCATGTTCTGCAATTGTTGGTCTATACATATTTTTCTCTAGCTTAAATATTAACAAAGTTAAGTTTATTTCTTTTTTATGGTCTCAATCGTACCCATTCGATTTTATCAGATTTCAATATATATATATATATATATATATATATATATATATATATATATAACTGTTAATGCTCTAGCGGTCGCATTTTTTGTTTACCGTTCGTTACCGAACATGATATTTAATTGTTTTATGTAAAAAGATCAAGTTCGTTAATGGCTCAAATCGGAATAGTGGGAGGGAGATGGGGTTTAGAAGGGGGAAAAAAGGATTTGAAAATTCGAAATATATGTAACTATATGTCGGATCAAAAAATTGTATAGAACCAATCTTATTGAAAATTGAATGATATATAAATACTATTTTATACTTATTTTCAATATCATGAATATTATTCCTACTCATTTCATGTTAATTATAAACTTTTACTTTGTGAGATATAAGCATATACGTTCTGTTGGTCGCCCCCCCCCCCTCCCTTCTTTTGTTTGTGGATTACTAAAATTTGCGTGATTGAGATAAAAATTATTCTGATTCATTACAAATTACAGCACTAGCTATAGTAGATAGTTTTCAATAAAATTAATATGTTATATTCAGGTATGTTTCATTGCTTTTTTTTTCTTTCCGGTCTAGAATATTTCTATCTATCTACTCAGCTCTGCGAGGTTGGCTGAGCTGTTCGTTTACAATTCAGATACTTTGGGTTGTAGAGATTTAGAGTAAATTGACTGAACGCTTTCTCATTACCGTTTGTATTTATTCACTTAATATTCACGGTGGTGTTACCAGTATGTAGATTTATCTGTTGTTAAACTTCACGAGGGAAATCTGCATAGATTACGCAGCCCCTGCGTGACGTACATTTTTTACTTTGAACAACAGGGACCGTTAAACATATCATTCCCATCTTAAATTCCGACTACTGTTTACGTAAACGTCTTTTTTGAGGTGAATTGGAGACTAGATGTTGAGGTGAGACCGCAGTCTTAAAGAGACTATCCATCGGCTTTACTCATGTTTTACAACTGTGCCTTTCCGCTGATGGCATTGAAATGACATTATAACTTTTGATGACTTTTAATACTAGTTTTAACAATGAGCTACTACTTGCCTATAGTAAAGAAGGCAGCTTAAACATTTTGACCGAAGGCAGCCCATACATTAACAACATATTTTCATACCTACACAATATTCAAATATACGACAAAATTAAACATACAAATTAAGTTTGTAGTGTGTAACAGGATTTCAAATGCATATATTAATTGTATTAGATGCGTTTGCACACATGTATGTGTATTTACCCTGAAGAAGGAAATTACGACAATTATTAGCAAAAGTACCATTTTCAGCCATTCATTTCCTATTAACATCCACCAACTATTCTCATCACCAATATTTTTTTCTTTATGTTCACTTATAAAAAGTTTGTCTATTTCACTTTTGTTATTTCTCACTGTTTTTTGTCATTTGTTGTTATCTATTTTACTTTTGTTATTTAACTTTGTAAAAGTTTTGATTTTTCAAAGGGCAAATTACCTTTGATGTGATGCTCATAAATAAACAAATCATTAAACCAATCAAGATGTACTATTAAAAGATGACTCCAGAGAGCATGCTCATTTGGGGCGTAAAACTGAAGAAGTCCATTTTCTGAAATTTACAGGAGAGAAAGGTTTTAGAACGTTATTTTTAATTAATGAAATTTTCTTCTGTTGGAATTTCATCTTACCATCTTAATTTATATAATAAACAAACAACATATGAGACGATTTATTAAATTGAAAAACGTAGTATGCGTATTCATAATAGAGAACTTGGGCTTACGACATTTATCATGATGCGAATGTTTGAAAACAACTCAGTGAAAGCAAATCTTTTTCTTTTTTTTACTCTTTTTCAGGGGGAAGCTTTACAAAAATGATCCCGTTGAAATTCCGAGAATTTGTAATACAAATAATTTGCATTTCCTGGTAGCTTGACATCACTTCTAATTAGGCGTATCACGAGTTAATCATGGTTTCGAGAACGAAATAACAACCTTTTCAATTCACCTGAGTCAGAGCTGCACCTATAAAAAAAATTGGACAGTCATTCTGTCCAGTGAAAGAATAATCTATTTCATGAGTATTTAGAAGTCATTTTTAATTACGAAAATGGCCTATTCAGATTTGATGAGAAATTGATAACGTTAATTGGACTTCTAATCATTACTAATACTGTTATCTCATTTTTGACAAGAGGGGGTTTAGGAGAACGCCACATTTATAGCAGATTTCCCTTCTTCTTCAGAAAAAGAAAATTTCTTCAAATGTCCATCGATCCTACCCAGGAGATGAAGAAAATGAGGTCCGTTCAAAACTATATATATAGTGTTGTTGTTTTTTAGAGTTTTGGTCAGTGTCGGTGAAAAAATCTGAATTCACTCCAATATTTCGAGAATATTTATTTTCTCTTCTTCAGGGTAAGACTAAAGATACTTAAAAATTATTGTACATAACTGTTGTACTTCTGTTTACATTAGGAGAAGATAAAATAAATATTCTCGAAATATTGGAATGAACTAAGATTTTTTCACCAAAACTGACCAAAACTCCACAAAACAACAACACCATGGATATAAAACCTGGTCGAAAACAACAACACTATCTATATATATATATATATATATATATATATATATATATATATATTTGTCTGTTAACACTCCAGCGGCAACAATTTTTGTTTAGTCGTCACCAAACTCGGTATTTAATCGTTTTATGTAAAAAGAAAGATCAAGTTCGTTAACGGCTGGAGTCGGACCAGTGGGAGGGAGGTTCAGAGGGGGGGATTTCGAAAATTCGAAATATTTCCGTTACTAAACGTATGATCAAAAAATTGTATAAAGCCCATCTTATTGCAAATTAAATTTACTATAAATATTGTTATATACATTTATTCTCTATCTTGAAAATTAACCGAGATATTTGCATTTTTATTAAGTGTGTGCGGGTAAGGTCGGTTCTATTCGTTTCAGCCCAAAAACTAGTTCGGCCGTTTCCGTAGCTGTTCGGCTCTCCTATGGAGATTTCTCTATCTCTATATGTGGGAAATCTTCTTAGTTTACGCAGCCCCTGCGTGACGGACTTTTTTTCAATCAAGCTGCCTAGAAATGCAGGATTATTCGAGAAACACCAGAGAGCCCCTTGAAGTATCTCAATTACCGTGCAGAATAATAAATCCGCCAAATATAAACAAGAAGGCTTGTGAAGCATAAAAAGGTTATAGTGAAAAAGCGGTAGAGTAGAGGGAGGGGGGGGGAGATTTGAACTGAATGTTAGGGTAATGAAAGGACGGTATTGGAGTGAAGCTGTTCAACCGGCGGTGAATAATCCATGAGCACTTTTCAGAGCAGGCCACATGTGCCGCTTAGAAAAGCATCTCGTCAGCCGAGCCCAACCTACAACAATCCCTTAAACCACCTGAAACAATAATCATCTCAAAACTAAATTTGGTCTTGCATAGCTGATTATTGCCCTCAATTATCCAACCTCTCCTCTCTCCACTTACTCTCCTTGCTGATTCCATTTGGGGAGAATAAGCTACGAGAACAGTTGAGCGCTCAACCCATATTTCCAGAAAGCATAAAAAAACCATACTCAAAACGTTATAAATTCAACATTGACTTCTCATTTTTAGCAGATTTCCCTTAAGGAAAATCAGCTATTGAGGTTGTACTCATGGCGCGATTTTCGAAAAATTTCTTCAAATGTCCATAGATCCTATCCAGGAGATGACGAAAATGAGGTCCGTTCAAAATTTTATATATATATATATATATATATATATATATATATATATATATATATGTCTGTTAACGCTCTAGTGGTCGCAATTTTTGTTTGATCGTTACCAAACTCGGAATTTAATCGTTTTATGTAAAAAGAAAGATCAAGTTCGTTAATGGCTGAAATCGGACCAGTGGGAGGGGGGTTTAGAGGGGGGATTTTCGGAAAATTCAAAATATCTCCGTTATTATGCGTCGGATCGAAAAATTGTATAGAATTAATCGTATTGCAAATTACATTTACTATAAATATTTTCCTATACATTTATTCTCTATCTTGAATATTAACCGAGATATTTGTATTTGTATTCTGCACTGGTCGGCAGGAGTGAGCTGGTTGGTACTTTCCGAAGAGAGCTCTGGCGGCCGTTTTCGTAACTATTCGTCCCTCGTGTATAAGTTTAGTGATCCTTTACTACTTACTACACTTGTTATTGGGCAGATTTCTCTATTGTAAAACTTCACGTGGGAAATCTGCTTAGTTTACGCAGCCCCTGCGTGACGTACTTTTTAATAACGGATAAGATAACTCCGTTTCGATCAATTACATCGAAACTCCCGGAACTGTGTGTTACAACAACCATAATTTACGGATCTTTTTATGATCAAACAAAAATTAAATAGTCGAAGGGAATAAAATTCACATAATTATGAAATTTTCACTGAATTTATAATGCACTTATTTTTTTTTCTTTTAAGACGTTAGAGGCGGAAAATGGAATGCAATTAGAATTATTAATATAGCTCTATGAAAATTGAATTGTTCATTTAGTATTAATTATATTAGACATGCAATAATTATAATTTTTATCCCCGTGTTTTCACTGAATAATAATTTGATAGTTAGGAATCAATTAAGTGGTATATTTTAAATTACAGTTAGATTATATATTTCTAAACTGATGAGCTAATCTTACTTAAACGAATTCTACTGGGTTGGTCTTTTTTTGCATTCAGTAATATAGTCTAAGTAATATGGAAAAAAATATGGACGCGTTAGGAGCTGTGTTGTGTTAGTGAAATGTATTTAATTCAGAAGATAGGCCTTCGCCGATATATAGCTTAGAAAATATGAGCGAAGGAATTGGGGGATGGTGGTTGGAAGTTCCCATATATTCGGCCCCTTTTCCTCGGAACTTTTGCTCATTATACATTATTATTATTGTATCTGTGCGGATGTTATGAACTCTCCCAAGCTAGCCGTATTGAACTGCTTCAAGTTATGGTGATATGGCCTCCTAACAAAACAATATTATTCTCTTCAACCTTTCATTTTATTACAATTGGTTCTTTCCAAAATATCTGATATCATAATTTTTGAAGTCTTCGTCTAATATTTCGATTGGCAACAGAAAGTATATTTTAAAGCATTTATTCCAGATAGTTCATGCGAAACTGTTCCTTTCACCCTTCCAATTATTAATATTTTATTTTAGCAGATTTCCCCTGAGGGAAATGAGCTATTGAGGTCGTACTCATGACGCGATTTTCGAAATATTTCTTCAAATGTCAATCGATCCTACCCAGGAGATGACGAAAATGAGGTCCGTTCAAAATTATATATATATGTCTGTTAACGCTCTAGCGGTCGACATTTTTTTTTTTATCGTTACCAAACTCGATATTTAATCGTTTTATGTAAAAAGAAAGATCAAGTTCGTTAATGGCTGAAATCGGACAAGTAGGAGGGGGGTTTAGATTTTCGAAAATTCAGAATATCTCCGTTACTATGCGCCGGATCGAAATATTGTACAGAACCAATCTTATTGCAAATTAGATTTACTATAAATATTGTAATATACATTTATTCACTATCTGGAATATTAGCCGAGATAATTGCATTTTTATTAAGTGTGTGCCTGATAACAGAGTTGAGATCGGCTGAAGTCGGTTCTATTCGGGACTTTCCGCCGAAAGCTAGTTCGGCCGTTTCCTTAACTGTTCGGCTCTCGTGAAATTGGTTTAGAGACTCGTTACTACTACTGTTATTAGTAGGCAGATTTCTCTATTGTAAAACTTCACGTGGGAAATCTGCTTAGTTTACGCAGCCTCTGCGTGACGGAAGTTTTTGAGTAACCGAGGTCTTATGCGTAGTCTTTAATGACTTTCAAAAACGCAATATTTATAACGATAAGACGTAGATTGATGTAATTATGCATGCATACAGTTTGACTATACTTTAGCAGATTTTCCCTAGGGGGAAATACAACTATATAATAAAAAAATAGTAAAAACTGTGTAAAGCCTAGTTGAAAAATAAGCTGGATGAGAAAAGTGAAGTGACTCAATTACTTAAAGTAAAAATCGGATGAGTAGATAGCCTTTGGGTGTCCCTATTACAATATTCTATATCTCTGTATTTATATAATTTTGTCCCTCTACACTATTCGTTAATCCGAAACATATTTATTTTAGGCACACTGCTATTTATGGGCTTGATATTCTATTTATATTTTTGTAGAATAAACAAGTATGTCCGCCATTTTTCTAGATAGACTTACTAACAGGCATGTGTACAAAAATATCAGATCAATAAACTGGAGTTTGCAGTTATGGTAAAGGTCAACACAATGTTTCCTCGAACTCGATTCCGATGGAAACCAACTGACGGCGAAATTAGCGTTAGATATTCTTGACTTGTCCTCTGTAGAAGAACCTCTGTTTTTTTAATGTAGTAGATTTATAGTTTGGGAAACTTTGTATTAAATTATTAAAGTTACGTTAGGGCGCGTTTTTTGACCTGAAATTATAGAGCCAATTGAGTAATGAAGAAGAAATTTATATTTTTATTTAATTTACATATTGATGCGTTGTGTTTATCAATTCATTTTGGATGAAGGCTTTAAAAAAATATTAAAACCCTGTCCTTAAAAATACAAACGCCCTTCCACAAAATTCTAAAAGTCCGTCACGCAGGCCTGCTGCTTAAACTAAGATTTCTCTCGTGAAGTTTAACAATAGACAAATCTACATACTGTTAACAGAACACCACCGTGAATATTAAGAGAATAAATAAAAGGTAATAAGAAATCTTTCAGTCAATTTTATTAACCTCCAGACGAAAACCAGAACATATTTGCATGTATCGCGTATAATAAAGGTCTCTTGAAATATTTGGTATTTAAGCTTCAGATAATGTAGTTTATTATATAACAGAGTATTGTTTTTGTAATATGAGTAGAAGTGGGCATTTGCTGAAGGCTGAAAACTGAAAAAAGAAAATATCTCGTTTAATATTCAAGATAGAGAATAAATGTATATAACAATATATTTAGAAAATTTAATTTTTAATAAGGTTGGTTCTATTCAATGTTTCGATCAGATGTATCATAGCGGAGATATTTCGAATTTCCTAACCCCCCCCCCCACTCTCAGTATTCCGATTTCAGCCATTAACGAACTTGATCTTTCTTTTTATACAAAACAATTAAATATCGCGTTCGGTAACATGATTATGAACAAAAAAAATTGCGACCGCTAGAGCGTTAAAAGGCAAATATATATTGTTACGTTAATACCAAAATCAGTATTAAACGTTGTTAATAGGAGATATTTTGGATTGCAAAATTAATCACACACAAGTTTCACAGTTTTTATCACTACACAATTTATTTAACAATGCACTACACACTTAATTAATTATTCTTAATTACTATTCACAGTCTGCACTGATAGCTTCACTGTTCTTCTATTACACAGTCCAATAACTCACTCGCAATCACTGAAGTTCAAAAAAGCAATACGGCACTGCACTGTCCTTCACTTCCTAAACACGGTACTATAGTGCTACTTACAGTCACGGCACAACACTGTTCTTCAAATAAAAACACATTACCGCACTGCAACTAAGTCGCACTGTAGCACTGAACATCACTTGAAGGCAGCTGAGAACGAACTAAACTGTCAGGCGAGCTGTACATACTTATCTAGTGGAGCGTCAACATCAAAGGAAAAAGTACTGGACTCTTCGAGGTCTGACTAGAACTGGCGCGACCATACGGTAGCACCCTTTTGATCTCCGTACTCCCCAAATACGTGACTATCTCTGTTTAATTTTTATCAGATTTTCCTTAAGGGAAATCAGCTATTGAGGTCGTACTCATGACGCGAGTTTTGAAAAATTTCCTCAAATGTCCATCGATCCTACCCAGGAGATGACGAAAAATGAGGTCCGTTCAAAATTATATATATATATATATATATATATATATATATATATATATATGTATATATATATATATATATATATATATATATATATATATATATATATATATATCTATATATATATAAAATTGTAACCTCTGTCTGTACATTGATTTTTTTCGCGAAATTTCACGATAACTTTTCGTTTCACATGTCATAGACACCATATCTGCATTTTGTTTCTTTCGTGTATGTTTGTTTGTTTGTTTGTTTGTTTGTTTGTTTGTTTGTTTGTTTGTTTGTTTGTTTGTTTGTTTGTTACCTTTTCACGCATAAACGGCTGAACCGAATTTTATGAAACTTGGTACGTATATTACTACTAACCCAACTTAGACTTTAGGCTATATTAATTTTCTCTGAGACGAACAGGAGTGGGGGTTATAAGGGAAGCCTGAAATTAAAAATAGCGATATTTTGTTTTCTATTGGTTTTTCACCAAATATGCACATAACAAAAGTTGTTTATTTTGTTATTTAGAGTAACTTTTGTTATATACACTTTTGTCGTATATCGAAGTTTAAATGCGTTATACGCTAAAAATTATAGCGGGAGTCAACAATATTATTTGCCGAAAAAGACTCAACCGAACTAAATAAAACTCGGTATGTGTATTATCAGTGAGGCCTTCATTATAATAAGCCATACCAACATTTCTGTGGACGGGCAGGAGTGGGGGTTATAAGGGAAGCCTGAAATTAAAAATAGCGATATTTCGTTTCCTATTGGTTTTTTCGCAAATATAAACATAACAAAAGTTGTTTATTTTGTTATTTGGAGTAACTTTTGTTATATACACTTTGGTCGTATACCTAAGTATAAATGAGTTATACGTTAAAACTTTAGCGGGCACTAACGGCTGAACCGAACTTAACAAAACTCGGTATGTCAATTAGCATTAATTCTTCCATGATTATAAGTTATATTAAAATTTTTAGGTTCGAACGGGAGGGGGGTTATAAGGGAGGCCTGAAATAAAAATTCACCATATTTACATGTATAAGAGACGGGAAATATAAAAATTTCGAAGATTGTGAAGCCTTATCGAACAAATAATTCTATTATAAGCAAATCCACGGCAACGACGGGTATCAATCCTAAACACTGGGACGGGTAAATGTCAAAATATTGTGTAATGTAAAGCCTGCTAAAAAATACCATCACCATTCAGCCTCAAATGAATTCCCGGGCGAAGCCGGGTATCTAAGCTAGTATATATATATATATTTGTCTGCTAACGCTCTAGCGGTCGCAATTTTTGTTTGATCGTTACAAACTTCATATTTAATCGTTTTATGTAAAATGAAAGATCAAGTTCGTTAATGGCTGAAATCGGACCAGTGGAGGGGGGTTTAGAGGGGGATTTTTGAAAATTCGAAATACCGGATCGAAAAATTGTATAGAATCAATCTTATTGCAAATTAAATTTTCTGTAAATATTGTTCTATACATTTATTCTTTATCTTGAATATTATCCGAGATATTTGCATTTTTATTGTGTGTGTGGTCGGCAGGAGTCGGCTATGCTCGGGAGTTTCCGCCGAGAGCTAGTGCGGCCGTTTCCGTAACTATTCGTTCTCGTGAATAGGTTACTACTACTGTTATTATTAGGCAGATTTCTCTATTGTAAAACATCACGTGGGAAATCTGCTTAGTTTACGCAGCCCCTGCGTGACGGACTTTTAATGTATTTCATTTTCGCAACAATATATATATATATCCTCATTTTCGTCATCTCCTGGATAGGATCGATGGACATTTGAAGAAATTTTTCGAAACTCGCGTCATGAGTACGACCTCAATAGCTGATTTCCCTTAAGGGAAATCTGCTAAAATCCGTAAAGCAGAGGCTGTGTAAACTAAGAAGATTTCCCTCCTGAATTTTCCCAACAGATAAATCTACATACTGGTAACACTTAACACCAACGTGAGTATTAAGTGAATAAATACAAACGGTAATGAAAAATCTTTAAGTTAATTTGAATAACCCTCTCCCTAACGTAAAGAGTCTGAAATGTAATCAAACAGGTCAGGCCACCTCTCAGAGCTGAGCAGATAGATAGCAATATCCTTCACCGGAAAAAAAAACAATTACTGAAATATATTTGAATATAACATATTAATTTTATTGAAAACTATTTATTATATATAGCGCTGTAATTTATAATAAATCAGCGCTAATGTTTATCTCAAAGACTCAAATTTTAGTCGTCCAAGAACTTAAGGCGGGGGGGGGGGTCAACAGACCATTTTTGCATGTATCTCGTATAATAAAGGGCTCTTGAAAACAATATTTGGTATTTAAGTTTCAAATAAAGTCATTTCTTATATAACAGTATTGTTTATGTGACATGCGTAGAAGTAGGGGTTTGATGAAGGCTGAAAACTGCAAATATCTTGGTTAATATTCAAGATAGAGAATAAATGTATAAAACAATATTTATAGTACATTTAATTTGCATTAAGATTGGTTCTATACCATTTTTCGATTTAACGACTAGTAACAGAGAAATTTCGAATTTTCAAAAATCTTCCCCTCTATAAACGAGTTGTGTTGATCTTTTACCACAACTGCAAACTCCAGTTTATTGATCTGATATTTTTGTACAAACGCTTGTTAGTAAGTCTATCTAGAAAAAGGCGTAAGTTATACAACACGTAAAGTTATACAATAGAGAAATCTCCATGCGAGTGCCGAACAGTTACGGAAACGGCCGAACTAGCTTTTGACGGAAAACTCTCGCCCTCATTTAATAAAAATGCAAATATCTCGGTTAATATTCAAGATAGAGAATTCGACGTATAGTAACGGAGAAATTTCGAATTTTCGAAAATCCCCCCCTCTAAACCCCCCCCCCTCCCATTGGTCTTATTTCAGCTGTTAACGAACTTGATCTGTCTTTTTACATAAAACGTTTAAATATCGAGTTTTGTTACGACCAAACAAAAATTGCGACCGCTCGAGCGTTAAGAGACAAATATATATATATATATATATATATAATTGTGCTGATGTTTTCGACCAGGTTGTATTTATATAGGGTGTGTTATTCTTCTCGGAGTTTTGGTCAATGTTGGTGAAATAAATCTTAGTTTGTTAGCAATAAGAATGTATAATAGTTTATAGATTATTTAGTCTTGGTAAGTAATAATAAGAAAAAAACACTCTTTTACAATAATGTGTAATAACAAAG
Source organism: Riptortus pedestris (assembly GCA_019009955.1). Taxonomy (NCBI): domain Eukaryota; kingdom Metazoa; phylum Arthropoda; class Insecta; order Hemiptera; family Alydidae; genus Riptortus; species Riptortus pedestris. Next base: position 64,674,021 of record CM032233.1, on the reverse strand, counting down.
TGCAATATTATAAAGTAGTACATGTAATTTTACAGCCCTGAAGAAGAGAAAGAAGAGAATGAGATAAAGATTCTCGAAATATCGGCATAAACTAAGATTTATTTCACCAACATGGACCACAACTCCGAGAAGAATAACACACCCTATATATAAATATATATATATATATATATATATATATATATATATAATTTTGAATGGACCTCATTTTCGTCATCTCCTAGGTAGGATCGATGGACATTTGAAGAAATATTTCGAAAATCGCGTCACGAGTACGACCTCATTGCTAAAAGTAACTGGCGTACTTTAAGTAGAAAAGACCCGAACTTTGCTAATACAAAGAGCATGTTGTTATAGCATCCTATAATTTGAAGGAAGAATTTTTTGATGAAAACAAAATTTCACAATTTATCTTAAGCCACCATTGTAAGCTATATCTCGAATTAAATAGAATTTTAAACATATTTTACTCCGTTGATGTTAGATTTGCTACTTCTCTAGACTCGGTATAAAACCTTTGTCAACAAAACTCATAATTGAATTTGGACCGTAGGAAGGAAAGAGGAAACACCTTAAAGGATTGGTCGGATTATCCAGTTGGCCGGCACTGTATTGGAGCCAAACATTTTCTGAAAGGCCAAGCTAAGTTTCGGTCCTCCGCTAGCCCATGGTTTATTCATCACCATTTCACCTTTATTCCATCCGATATCGACAGACCATTATATTAATCTCCACATAAATTCACTCATCCAATATTCCATTCCCAAACAGCTTTCCCTCATACATAAATTAAATGCAATTAAAAAATAACAAACAGGAAAAATTTAATTTATTAAAATAAACAATTCATAGTTTATATTATACAGAAAACCGCGAGAAATCTTCTATTGTAATTTTAAAACATCTAACTAAACTTGAAAAAGCGAAAGAATATAAATAATTATACTATAACCTCGTTCAGGTTGTTTTGTTATCATAGCGTAAAAATGAAATGACTGTTTCAATAAAGAAGTCTGTAAGCAGGAAAGAATTGGATCAGCCCATTGAAAGTCCTAACTCTTCGGTACAAAATAAAACAAAACAAAGTCCGCCACGCAGGGGCTGCGTAAACTAAGCAGATTTCCCAAGTACAGTTATACAATAGAGAAATCTCCATACGAGTGCCGAACAGTTACGGAAACGGCCGACCTAGCTTTCGGCGGGAACGAATAGAAGCGACCATAGCTCGTCCGTAACACTTAATAAACGCAAATATCTCGGTTAATATTAAAGATATAGAACAAATGTATATAACAATATATATATATATATATATATATATATATATATATATATATATATATAGTAACTTTAATTTTCAATAAGACTGGTTCTATACAATTTTTCGATCCGACGTATAGTAACGTAGATATTTCGAATTTTCGAAATTCCCCCATCTAAACCACCTCACACTGGTCCAATTTCACACGTTAACGAACTTGGTCTTTCTTTCTACATAAAACAATTAAATACCAAGTTTGGTAACGATTATACACCAATTGCCACCACTTGAGTGCTAACAGACCTAAATTGCGACCGCTAACAGTACTGGTAACAGACAAATATATATATATATATATATATATGTATGTACAGTTTTGAACGGACCTCCATTTTGTCATCTCCTAGGTAAGATCAATGGACATTTGAGGAAAAATTTTGAAAATCGCTTCATGAGTACGACCTCAATAGCTGATTTCCGTTAAGGGAAATCTTCTAAAAACACAGTTCAATATAGGGAAAACATGTACGTAACAACATATAAAATATTACATTGGACATAAGATTTACTTAAAACAAATTTTCAATCCGACGCATAATAAAGGAGATATTTGGAATTTTAGAAATTCCCAGCTCTAACGCTCCCTCCCCCACTCCAGTCCGATTTCAGTCATTAACAAACTTGATCTTTACCTTTTAAAGAAAACGTTTAAATCTCGAGTTTGGTAACGATTATACACCAATTGCGACCACTTGATATATATATATATATATATATATATATATATATATATATATATACTAGCTCAGATACCCGGCTTCGCTCGGAAATTCATTTGAGGCTGAATGGTGATGGTATATTTTTGGCAAGGCTTTACTTTGCACAATATTTTGACATTTACCCGTCCCAGTGTTTAGGGTTAATACCCGTTGTTGGCATTTGTTAATAATAAAATTATTTTTTTATGTAAGACTTCACCGGTCCTGCATATTGTCATATTTCTCGTCTCCTGTGCATTATGCATAGATTTGAATTATTAAGGAGAAAATATTGACATACATTTGAATTAATTTTTTCAGGTGAGGTACCTGGTAGTTCATATTGAAAAGAAGTGTTGAGCAAATTTCTCTAAATAACAAACAACTTTTGTTATGTGCATATTTGCCAAAACCCCTATATGAAATCATTATTATTAATTTCAGGCCTCCCTTATAACCCCCACTTCTGCCCGTCCCTAGAAATGTTAGTATGGCTTATTATAAGGAAGGCGTTAGTTACTGAGTGTTTTATTTAGTTCGGTTGAGTCTTTTGTGCCAAATAAAATTGTTGTCTCCCGCTATAATTTTTAGCGTATAACGCCTTTATACTTCGGTATACGATGATAGTGTATATAAAAAAAAAGTTTCTCTAAATAATAAAATAAACAACTTCTGTTATGTTCATATTTGCCGAAAATGCAATAGGAAACGAAATATCACTATTATTAATTTCAGGCCTTCCTTATAACCCCCACTCCTGCCTGTCCCTAGGAAAGGTTAGTATAGCTTATTATAATGAAGGCGTTAGTACTAATTCACATACCGAGTTTGTTTTAATTCGGTTGAGTCTTTAGTGCCAAATAAAATTGTGGACTCCCGCTTTAGTTTATAGCGTATAACTCATTTATGCTTCCGTATACGGCAAAAGTGCATATAACAAAAGTTACTCTAAATAACAAAATAAACAACTTTTGTTATGTGTATATTTGCTGAAAAAGCCATAGGAAACGAAATATCGCTATTTTTAATTTCAGGCCTCCATTATAACCCCCACTCCTGTTCAGCTTAGAGAATATTAATATTGCGTTGAGTCTAAGTTGGGCTAGTAGTAATATACATACCAAGTTTCATAAAATTCGGTTCAGCCGTTTATGCGTGAAAAGGTAACAAACAAACAGACAAACAGACACGATTGAAACAAAATGTAGTTACGGTGTCTATAACATGTGAAACGAAAAGTTATCGTGAAATTTCGCAAAAAAAAAAAATCAATGTACAGACAGAGGTTACAATTATATATATATATATATATATATATATATATATATATATATATATATATATATATATTGAATTGGATCAGCCCATTGGAAGCCCTAACCCTTCGGTACAAAATAAAATACACTGTTGAAGGTACAAAATGTGTATTAGTAGTAATTTACTACGAAGCCTAAACGAAAAAGATCATTAAGCAAAAACAAGAAAAAATGGATCGTTGAAAAATCCAAATGACGCAAGGAAGAACATTAAAGCCAGACTATAAGGGTAATTACCGCAGGACACAGATCCTGGAAACGAATTATTGCAATAAAATAGTCACCGATGTTTAAAAGAATTTAAATTTATCTCTTGTTGAATTCAATTCATTTTTCAACTGTTTACAGGAGTCCCCTTATCACAGTGGTAGTACGACCGAAACAATAACTGTGAATAACAGTGAGAGTTTATAGAATATATCACATAAGAAAGAAAGAAGTAAGGGGAGAAATATCAAAAGATAACAAAGAAAAATTATAAGATATCTACACATTTAAAAGAGTGATTAAAAAAGAGTGCTACTATATTATTTCAAATAAGAGGAATGAATATAAGCTCAAACCTTTTCTATACGAATCTCCTCTAGACGAAATTCAGTAGAACGAGGAAAATACTGTTCAAAACCCACTTAAGCTCCTTAACGTTTTTAATGCAATACAATATAAACTTTTTTGTCTGCTAATGATTCTCCGGGTAGGAGCAAAATAATCATAAATAAATCCTAACCTTAAAATTTTGTATGTTATCAAAAACATGAAATAAAATATTAAACACAAAGAGAAAATGATTTCGATTATTCATTGAGTAAAAATGAGTGTAGTAAAATAACAAAATGTTTTATATGGGTAGTGGATGGAGATCTAAAGCGACAATGTAATAAATTAATGTCTATAATATCACTGAGGGTTTATTGCCGATACGAAGCGTAGCCTGGACAAAACATCAATATGTGATATATATTAGCAGATTTCCCTTAAGGGAAATCAGCTATTGAGGTCGTACTCATGACGCGAGTTTCGAAAAATTTCCTCAAATGTCCATCGATCCTACCCAGGAGATGACGAAAATGAGGTCAGTTGAAAATTATATATATATATATATATATATATATATATATATATATATATTTGTGTTTTTGCGCTCTAGCTCTCGCGATTTTTGTGTGATCGTGACCGAACTCGGAATTTAATCGTTTTATGAAAAAAGGAAGATCAAGTTCGTTAATGGCTGAAATCGGACCAATGGGCGGGGGGTATAGAGAGGGGATTTTTGAAAATTCACAATATCTCCGTTATTATGCGTCGGATCGAAAAATTGTATAGAATCAATCTTATTGCAAATTAATTTTTTTTTAATTTACTATAAATATTATTCTCTATCTTGAATATTAACCGAGATATTTGCATTTGTATTCTGTGTGTCGTCGGCAAGAGTCGGCTATGTTCGGGAATTTCCGCCGAGAGCTCTGGCGGCCGTTTCTATAACTGTTCGTCCCTCTTGAATAGGTTTAGAGATACCTTACTACTACAGGTGTTATTGGGCAGATTTATCTACTGGATAACGTCACATGGGAAATCTGCTTAGTTTACGCAGCCCTTGCGTGACGGACTTTTTCTGCTGCTATTGGTGTTACATAATGCGCGAGTGACTATGGGGCCTTTAACTTTAACCAATAATTGCTGCATGTTCGAATGTGGGAAATAATTATGGAGTTGAGCCTATATATAAATAGGAAATGATAGACCATTTTATCTCTTGTTAAGCCAATTAACATTTATGTTTAAGTCACAACTGGAAATAACAGATATTAATAAATTTAAACATTATTAAGTTAATTACACGAATCGTTTTTTGAGCACAAAGAACCTTGTATATACTTTACAAGGTAAAACATTATCCAAAAGTTAAATTCTTAACAACGGTATAACTAATCAAAACATATATTTAATAATCACGTAAGAGGAAAATGAATGACGTAAAATAAAAAATTCACGTTAAAAAGTTATGTGACCAATTTTATTTATATATAAATTAAGTTGTTAAGTATTCATTGTTTTTAACAGATTTCCCTTAAGGGAAAACAGCTATTGAGGTTGTACTCATGACGCGATTTTCGAAAAATTTCTTCAAATGTCCATCGATCCTACCCAGGAGATGACGAAAATGAGGTCCGTTCAAAATTATATATATATGTCTGTTAACGCAATTTTTGTTTGATCGTTACCAAACTCGATATTTAAACGTTTTATGCAAAAAGAGAGATCAAGTTCATTTATGGTTGAAATCGGACCATTGGGAGGGGGGGGGGGGTTAGACGGGGGATTTTCGAAAATTCAAAATATCTCCGTTACCATACGTCGGATCAAACAATTGTATAGAACCAATCTAATTGCTAACTAAATTTACTATAAATGTTGTTCTATACATCTATTCTCTATCTTGAATATTAACCGAGATATTTGCATTTTTATTAAATGTGGGCCGATAACGGAGGAGTGAGTTTCCCGCCAAAAGCTAGTACGGCATAACTGTTCGGCTCTCGTATGGAGATTTCTCTATTGTATACCTAAACGTGGGAAATCTGCTAAGTTTACGCAGCCCCTGCGTGACGGACTTTTATGAAATAGATAATGGTGAAAAGTGTTTATTAATGGAATACCTCCAGACATTATCAATTTTATTATTTTTTGTATTCTTGGCCTTAAAATCTTAGTTTACCATTTGAAAGAGCAATAAATATCCCTTAAAATGGTGCCCCAAGCATAACCAAACACCATAAAAAGGAATACTCAAGGGGTTTAATGAGAATAAGTAACGACATTTTCTTTCTCTGTAAACTTTATTCTTCAATTGCTCCACAATCTGAAAGATAAGATTTTAACACTCAATCTTCAGAAAAACGGCATCATTTACGACTGCAGCAGAAAACTTTAGTAAGCTGCAAATCTTTCCTTATCGTTTTTAAATCCCAACAATATTCTTCATAGCAAAGATATTCCAAATAGCCAAAACGGGTTTTATTTCAGCACTACTGAAACTGAACTAAACTGCTCAAAAGTGAAAGGGATATATATTGGCTGTTTTGTAGTATGTATGGGGCCTAGCATATTTTTTTTTTTATTATAAATATCATTAATATTTATTAGAAATTATTGTATTTTTCCCCATAAAAAAGAAATTTAATTAAGATCGATTTAATTAAAATTAATAGGATAAGAAAAAATAACCAATATCCCTATTCATTTTTGAGCAGTATATTTAATAACATGTGTTGTTATCTACCAATTGGACCTCTAATAACTGTGATAATACAGTAACTAAAAAGAAACAACCTTGTTTGTTAAAATAAATAAAACTTTAAAAAGTCAATCCAGGTTTCTCGCAAAAATAATGGACGGATGAGGAAGTACTAGTGTTTTAAGTGCACTTTCAGAATTAGCCCTACATCGTCAGTCCCTGCTGACAAACAAAACGTCCGTCACGCAGGGACTGCGTAAACTAAGCAGATTTCCCACGTGAAGTTTTACAATAGTGAAATCTGCCCAATTACAACTGTAGTAGTAAAGGATCTCTAAACCTATTCACGAGGGACGAACAGTTTGCGGAAACGGCCGCCAGAGCTCTCGGCGGATAGTCCGAACATAGCCGACTCCTGCCGACCACGCACAGGATACAAATGCAAATATCTCGGTTAATATTCAAGATAGGGAATAAATGTATATAACAATTTTTATAGAAAATGTAATTTGCAATACGATTGGTTCTGTACAATGTTTCGATCCGACGTATAGTAACGGAGATATTTCGAATTTTCGAAAATCTTCCCCTCTAAACCCCCCCCCAACTAGTCCGATTTCAGCCGTTAACGAACGTAATCTTTCTTTTTACATAAAACGACTAAATATCGAGTTTGGTAGCGATCAAACAAAAATTGCGACCACTAGAGCGGTAACAGACATATATATATATATATATATATATATATATATATATATATATATATAGTTTTGTTGTTGCGTTAACAGACATATATATATACAGTTTTGAACGGACCTCATTTTCGTCATCTACTAGGTAGGATCGATGGACATTTGAAGAAAAATTTCGAAAATTCCGTCATGAGTACAACTTCAATAGCTGATTTCCCTTAAGGGAAATCTGCTAAAACCCTAAGACTAAATAACAAACATAGCATGGCCAAAAGATTAAATACAGTTACTAAACAAATACAGGATAAAATAGAAAATTTAAAAAATAGGTAACAATAAAAAAAATAAAAACGATAAACGTGTGTCATAAAGATAAAAAGTTAAAAATTATAGACTATACCCGTATAAATTAAAAACAGAAGACGTATTAGTTAAGAAAATTATATTTACATATCACAGCGGAGTGAAAATCCTCCTGAATGCACACCAGACGAACTATAGTGAAAATGATAAACTAAAAATAAAACGCACAATACTAATAATAGAGAGGAGATGTAGATGGTGCCTGATTAAAGCAGTGTAGCCTGGACCAAAACCGCTTGGCGACTGAATGTCTGCCCCCGTAGAGACGACAGGGCCCAAGATTAATCCCCAGCTATGTTCTCTATTTAGTCTTAAGGTTTTTGTTTACCAGCAGCCACCGACGATGGAGCGCTGACTCTGAAAGTGTACTTTGCATAAATTAAAACACTAGTAGAGGACAAGGCCTTTTCATTGATCCTGATCAATCGAGGTTATTAAAATTAATTAAATTAACCCACTGAGTTTCTGAATACAGACAACTTATTTGTTCGGATACTATATAATTGTATCAGAGCATATATGAACTTTTTTGTTGGAAATTGTATCTAGAATCATCTCTCAAAATTTGCGTACTATGCCTGTTACACCCTGGAAACATTATTTGCTTTGCCTATCATACTAGAGGATTCATGGTCATTCTTTCTATTCCTGATGATTACTATGCTCAAGGTACGTGTAGTCGGCAGAGCGAAACAATAATAAGTAATATTTAAATATTCATGATTGGAAATAAATAATATAACATTAAAAACTTCATTCCCTAAATATTTCGTTAACTCCTAAATGAATGCCTAACTAACATTTTCAAAAATCCCAAAAAGGTGAGAAAACACACAAATCATAATACTTTGTAATGAAGCACAGGCCAATTTCATTGGGGACCCCAGGTAAGGATTCGGTGATTTCATTTTTTTTTCTTTTTTCGGAGTCATCTCTCATTTCCCTTTTTAATTCGATTTTCTGGTATAAAACGCTTGTGCTGTCATCACACCACATATTCTTTATTTATATGTAGAAACCCGATGAGTAGAAGAGAGAGAGAGAGGGGGGGGGTTACTGAAGACAGAAAACAGGAAAGTACGATTAACTCGCTTAATACTTGAGCTACAAAAAATAAATAGAGCAAAAATGATACAGCGTCAACAGTTTAACAAGATTGATTCTATAACATTTTACCATCCGCTATATAATAACGGACAAATTTTGAATTTTTAATCTCCACCTCTAAACCCCCACTATTCCAGGTCCAATTTCCGGCAATAACAATTACGATCTATATTTGATTTGACTGAAACGGTTAAATATTAAGTATGGTATAGATCAGATAAACATTTTCGTGTAAAGAACGAAAAGTCTTAATTGATGACTTCATCACATATCTCAAAACCTAAAAGTTCAATGGAAACCATATTTGGTATTTAACTTTAAAATGGAGTGGTTCATGATATAACAGCTTATTGTTAATATGACATGAGTACGAGTGGGGGTATATTGATGGCCCAAAACTAAAATATGGAAATAACTCGTTTAAAATTCAATATAGAGTTAACATGAACGTAACAACATTTATAAAAAATTACATTTGACATAAGATTTACTTTATACAAATTTTCGATCCGACGCATAATAATAGAGATATTTGAAATTTTAGAAATTCCCAGCTCTAAACCCCTCCCCTCCCTCCAGTCCGATTTCAGCCGTTAACAAACTTTACTTTTACATAAAACGTTTAAATTTCGAGCTTAGTAACGATATATATAGACCAATTGCGACCACTTGAATGTTAACAGATATATATATATACATGCTACAATAAATAATCCATATACAAATTATTACAAATAGTTTATTTGACAAGATACTTTTATATAATTGCCATACGTAAAATAGATTAAACTCAACTAACTTTTTTTCTGGATATTACTTCCCCATTCGAATCGGAAAGTCTGCGCCATTGATATTTTCAATCTTAAATGATCGATCTATGAATATCTTAATTATCATAACGTCATATTATCAAGTACAAATATATATTTGACACACTCTAAGACCCGCCACAATTAATTATTCATAAATAATCACTAGGCTTGATAATATATAGTTGAAATCGTGCTTTTTAATTTAAGTTGTGTAACGCCACACATTACACTGTTTATAGAAAACAAGTTAAAATGACAGAGCGTTTGTTAATTAGATTCTTCATGAGTAATTATTGAAATTTTGGATGGCAAAATTTCAGTCTATGATTATATTCTGAACTACAGAAGGGTTTGAATATAATACTTAAGTTAAACTGACTTCAATTTGTATAAATGAAACAAGAAATAAAGGTGTATACTAGTATACAATGAGGTAGGCATGAAACAAAACATAACTAAACTTGTAAGCTTACAAATATATCATTAGCATATATATCAAATTCTGATAAAGATTTTAGGTGAAGAAAGAATGAACATGAATACGTAATGGATGACTATAGATCAAAAAGGACGTCTTCATTCTTCCTGAATTGTATTTTTTGTAACTCCCAACAAGAATATTTATTACATGACTGCAGAGTTATTTAAACTTTTTTAATTATAAATTATGTTTTGACTATTTCTGTCTCTTCTGAGGAGCAAGCTAAAATAATGAAAACGAAATCTCACGGTATTTACATCAGGAATATAAACAAAGTAGTATAACTTCTCATTCATTACACTTAAAACGCTAGTCAATATATTTCAAACATGTATATGTTAAAAATCAATAGAAATTGCAATCCGTTTCCAACCATACTAAGAATACATCTAATAAAAACGTCCAGTGTAATGAGACAACCAATCTTCTTTCTTCTGAGCGTATCTTCTTTCTTCTGCTTCTTTTATGTAAATAGTCATAAATTAATATATTTACCTTCCTCACTCTGAAAATGATCAACTATTCTTATCCACAACAGTGAAGCCAGTTAACATTAATATTATATTCATAGGTTATGTAAGTAATCAAAGTGATAAATAAAATGCTAAGTCTAAAAATAAACCAAAAACATTATTGTTCAAAACTAGAAACATGGGCTCATCGTGATTGCTACGTGAAAAAAAAAAACATTGTAGTATTTGAAATACTTGAAAATACAATAAAATATTTATTTTTGTGGGTATCAGTGTGACAAGGTAGATGCACATCATTAATAAGTTATTATTATTATTAAAGAAGCTAACATTTCTTAATGATGTCTTCTTAACGTCTTCTTTATTAGCGTGAAACAGAAAAAAAAATTTCTTATTACACTTTACAATAACCTAATAAGATACTTTGAATACTTACATAGCATATTGGGAAAGGGCTATATGTAAGTCTAAAAAAACTTAAATTCTTGATTTTGATTTAGAGTAGACGTTTTTATTATACAGCACATCATGATGAACATTTTGATGTAACATGAAGAATAATCTCAAAATATTTGAGTAATTTTCATTAAAATTAGTAAACATCGTGCCAAACTAACATAACTTGCATCAGAATTTAATTTTGATGATGTATTTTTAATATAATAGTATACACACTGATCTAAAGTAGTATCAGATCAAATTAAATAGTCTTAAAGTACATTGTCACAATACTTATGTCATTCGTTCTCATGATCATATGTTTTTTAAGATATTACCATTTAAAAATATCCAGTAGTAGTTTCTTGGTGAGGTAAATTTGGTTATTTCTGAGTCAATACTCGTTAAATAGTTGATCGTCATTATGTATCAATTAAAATAAAAGTCTGCATTTTGATATTATAAAAAAAAAACATTCACAATTTGCAATACAAACCTTTGATAAAATTAGTTTTCATTGTGGACGAGGGAGGAAGCATGCTGTCAAGTATTAGAAGTCATCTAGCTGTAACACAAAATATGGAACACCAGATTGGCGTATTCCATGCTGAAATTTGAAGTACGTATGCATATTAGGAAATTTCTTATAAAAACGAAATAAACGAGGGGAAATCTGACATGTTCATAATGAAAAATAAATTGTCTGGGTCATTAGCCATTATTGAACGCACTCGTAAACTTCCGATTGCGTGTAGGCTGTTAGCGTGTATATGAATTCATGTAATGGTTCTTCGTAGATATATCAATTGTTACTCCTCGATAGCTAATATTCATATTATATGTTACTGTCCTGTGGGTTATCGTCAGTTAATGCTCTTACTGGTACGAAACATATAATGAAAGAATATGCGATAGAGTAAACGAAAAATAAAAAAGTGAAGCACATAAGAAGTAAAGTAATTTTTGAAAAACCGCCCAACCAGATAGAATACCGGAAACCATTCAGGATATCCTTAGAAACACTAATAGAATTCACTTACAACGCGGGTCTGACTAATATTATTTTTTCGTGTGTGTTTGTGTGTAGATTTCTGATCTTGAACCAATTATGATTATACAATTTTATTGCGTGAAATTAAATTTAACTTAACTAAGAAAGTTGAAATTCATAAATTCAATATAAAATTGCATGTAATCACCAGGATTGGATTGAAAAACTTAAAATTTTGATTGCATTTTGCTGTAAACGCTCAATGCTTTTAACCGCAAAAGAAGAAAACGACTAGGTCCTTTACACTTTCTCTGTTTACATATTTGTGTGAGTGTGTGTGTTTATCGTTCATGAGCTTATCAATATGTGTTTCAAACATTTTAAAAAGTTATATAAAGACTCCAAAAGAAGTTATGTAAAATATATAAAGCCATTACTAAACTCTTTCTGCTAGTTGACGTGGACTTTAGCTAACGAATTTCCTGCTGTTCTTGTAGAAAAGAGCCTCGATAAAAAAACTTTAAAACAATTCAAGAGAAGAAACGTTTGGGGAATTACTTTGAACGCCGGTAGTAACACAAGTAACTGAGCTGGCCTCTCAACATTACAGTTTTTTTCTGACTAGCTCCTTAACGGTAGCTAATGTATTAAAAAGAATCAATGATCTAGGCTGTCAAGTAGTACCGACATTCCAGAGTAACGTGTCTTTGTAACCTCTCTGGGGATTGTATCCCATACTAGGTATGTTTGGATCCTTACGGAATTGAAAAGGGTCGTAAAATTCCAAGGAAAAAAAAAGATTTTAGAATAAATATAAAATGGTTGGCCTTTAGTGGAGTTTCGTACATTCTTCCTGATGCATTCATTTTTGGAGATATACATGCAGACGGGGAACTGGAAACCACTTCTAGACTTTGTGTACCTCTACCATTGTTTGCAATCGTAATATTAAGTATTTCCAGTTAATGAGAACACTGACCAGGTTTGGTTGTAGTTTTAACAACAACGTTAAGGGTAGAATATCGAAATTTAATTTGAAGTTTATCAACCCGGTTAACACCTCCACTCCTTCGTATTATTAGGCATCCCAAAATAAATACTTGAAAGAATCAGTTTTCCAAAATTGGATCAGAAAAAATCGTTAGTCAGAAAGACCACCTACAACGGTTAAGAAAGAAAGATAAGAAATCTACTGACATGTAGATTATTATTACTTACAATAACGGCATCTGCCAATCAGATTAGTCCTTAAATCTACATATTTCCTGTAATTCATGCATTCATGGCCTATTCTACAATTTACACATAGGACTAGTCAAATCCCTGACAGCCTTCTTATTTCAGTTAATAATAAAAAAAACTTTTTTTTTCATATATTCTTAAGCAGTTAGTGAGGCTGGAAATTTTCTTCATTAACAACTTAGTTTTATAATTTCAAATTAAAAAGTCTTTTTTCTTTCGGAAGCTATAATGTCCAAATAAAAAGTCCATCACGCAGGGGCTGCGTAAACTAAGCAGATTTCCCTCGCGAAGTTTAGTAATCGATAAATCTACCTACAGCTAACACAACACCACCGTGAAAATTAAGTGAATAAACGGTAATAAGAAATCTTTCCCATCCCGGCGTCAAGCGTCTCAAATGTAAACAAAGAGTTCTGCTAACTTCTTACCGGAAAGAAAAACAATTACTGTAATATATTTGAATATAACTTATTAATTTGATTGAAAACTATTTACTATATTTAGTACTGTAATTTATAATGAATCAGAATAATTTTTATCTGAATCAATCAAATTTAAGTTGTCCAAAACGTAAGAAGTAGGGGGGGGGGGGGTCACCAGATCATATATGCGTGTATCTCGTATAATAATTGTCTCTTGAAAACAATATTTGGTATTAAGCTTCGAATAATGTGGTTTATTATATAACAGAGTATGGTTTAAGTAACACGAGTAGAAGTGGGAGTTTACTGAAGGCTGAAAACTGAAAAATGCAAATATCTCGGTTATTATTCAAGATAAAGAATAAATGTATATAATAATATTCATATATATATATATATATATATATATATATATATATATATATATATAGTTTTGAACGGACCTCATTTTCGTCATCTCCTGGGTAGGATCGATGGATATTTGAAGAAATTTTACGAAAATCACGTCATGAGTGCGACCTCAATAGCTGATTTCCCTTAAGGAAATCTTCTAGTAAAATGCAGAGATGCTACTTGCCTGAAACAATCAGACTTGGCAGAGCGTCTTGGATTCGCGCTCACACACTGAAAAGCAATATTCTTTGAAAACCGAACCATTTGTATTTCAGCCAGTGCTTCATTGGAATGAGTTTGATTATTCATTCCCAATATACATGCGTATTTGTGTGAGTGTGTGTGTGTGTGTGTGTGTGTATGTGTGGGTGTGTGTGTGATTCATGATATTATCAATAACTAATAACTGGCAAACAGACGTTGACTCCTTCTCGAATAGTCAGTAAGAAGAAATAATTTACATATTCGGGGCCAACAATTCTATGATCAATGTCCGATTATTACGACAATTTCATTATGAGTATGTACACAGACAGGAGTGTGTGTTATTTAACTCCGACATAACTAACTCAATGCTCTGACATCCCACGTAATCTATACTGTGAATAAACTAATGGATTTACTTACAATGCAACATGAATACTGAAATATAGACGTGAAAATTCTCTTTCATCTTCTGTTTCTACGGTATATATATTGAAGTACCTCTTTCGTAAGATTATGAAAGTTTATATTTTCATTAACATAATTTAATTCACATTTCAAAGTAATAACAAATTATGGTTAAATTTAATAATAATGGGTAATTTAAATGTTACAGACATTAATTAAAAATCGTGGTATTATAGTAACATAATAAAAAAATTGTAAATTCAAAGGTTTTTTTATTTTTTCATATTCTTATTTTAATGAATTAAATCGTTTCAACATATTAATGAGGGGGAAAAAAAGTGCTGTGGCGTGAAATATAAATAATTATCTATTTTGTTTACCTTTTCTAAGTCTTCGCAACCGAGTTCATATAATACAAGCTTTAAACATAAAAAAGGTCAGTCACGCAGGGGCTGCGTTAACTAAGCAAATTTCCCACGTGCGCCACGTATTTGCATTTATCTCGAAACTTGAACTTTTAAGTAATGAGAAAAATATTTGTTATTTAAGCTTCATATAAATTGCTTTATCACATAATAAAATATTGTTAATGTGAGCCGAGTAGGAGTGGGGCTTTACTCAAGCCAAAAACTGCACAACAAAAAAATGCAAATATCTCAGTTAATAATCAAGATAGTGAAAAAATGTACTTAACTTTATAGAACATTACATTTTCAATAAGATTGGTTTTATACAATTTTTCGATCCGACGCATAATAATGGATATATTAAGAATTTTCGAAATTCTCCCCCTCTAAACCCCCCCCCCTCCTCCGCAACGATTCAGCCGTTAACGAACTTGATCTTTCTTCTCGTATAAAACGATTATATATCAAGTTTGGTAACGATAAGACCAAAATTGCAACCGCTAGAGCGGCAACAGACAAATATATAGATAGATAGATGTATACAGTTTTGAACGGACCTCATTTTCGTCATCTCCTACATAGGATCCGATGGACATTTGAAGAAAAAATTCGAAAATCGCGTCATGAGTACGACCTCAATAGCTGATTCCCCTTAAGGGAAATCTGCTAAAAAGCAACTAGATTTTTATTGGACGGTATTGTCCGTAGGTGAAATCAGAGAAATATTCTATTCTTTGTTTCGGCTTTATTAATAACTAGCTGAGTTTTTATTCTTAAAATTCTTAAAATTCTCATTATCATGGTCATATACAGGAAATTTTCAATCTACAAATGGATTCCAAAAGTTTCTACAACGGAGAAAGCAGACATAAATGTCATTTGCTTCCCAGGAGAGGTGGCTAATAATGAAAGAGAGTAGTACTTTTGACCCCTGCATGTGTCAAAAATGCAATTATCGTAAGCGCATAAGAGATAGAAAAGTAATTTCAAAAATATAACACTAGTGCAATATGGTGAGAAAAAAAAAGTCACAGCTAGTATGGGGAGGTATTGGGCCTACGCGGCCCTTGATAGATTCATGTCAGGCAAACGGAGCAAAGTTATAAAAGAAATTACAAAGGTAAGCGAGAGAAATTCTTCTCTAGTACATTATGGCAAACGACTGGAAATTTGAAAATTGAAGTTGTGGGCTAATTTCAAATTTTCAATTAGGGAAATCTCGACCACCACGCACCCTTTTTATGTACGATACTAACAGTAAAAAATACTGTCACGAAAGGGCTGCGTAACCAAAGCAGATTTCCTGCTTGCTGGAATGACACACTAGTTAAGTCATCTTTCCAAATATTCTATATTTCTAAGCCAATATTCAATAAGAATTAGTGGGAGTTTAGGCTACGCTAAAGAATAGAAAACAATATTGTAGAGTATGAATAGTTTAACAAGATTGGCTCTCTAACATTTCCTAAATATCCGCATCGGAGTACTAAAGCTACCTAGAATTTTCAATTATTCTCCCCATCTCAAAAGTCCCCCACCCTTAGTCCGATTTCATCCATTGACGACTATGAATTAAAATGTTCTACGAAAATATATGTCGAGTATGGTATTGATCAAATAAATATTTTTTAGTTGAGAACGTAAAATCCTATTTTATGGCGTTATTGCAACAACGTCTTTGTATGTATATGACATAATGAAGATACATTGAAGACAATTTGGTATTAAAGCTTAGAATAAAGTGATTCATGTTATAAGAACTTATTGTTTATATAAAATTAGTACGAATGGGGTGGGAGAGAGGTTACTGAAGGCTGAAAATTAAAATATGCAAATATCTCGGTTAATATTCAAGATGGAGAAAAACTATACATAATAACATTTATAGAAAAAAAAATGCAAAAAGTTAGTATCAATGCAATTTTTCAATCCGACTCATAATATCGGAGATATTTTGAATTTCCCAAATTCTCCACATCTAACCCAGGGGGGTTAAGGGGGGGGGTCACGCTGGTCTGATTTCAGCCATTTACGAACTTGATCTTTGTTTTTACATGAAACGTTTAAATATCAAATTGGGTATCGAAAAAACATGCATTGTGACCACTAGAGCGTTAACAGACAAATATGTCTGTATATATATATATATATATATATATCTATATATATATTTATTTATATATATATATATATATGTGTGTGTGTGTGTGTATTTTTGAACGAACAACATTTTCGTCATCTCCTGATTAGGACGATGGACATTTGAAGAAGTTTTTCAAAATGAGTACAACCTCAAAAGCTGATTTCCTTTAAGGGAAGTCTGGTAACTCGGTAAATAAAGAAATGTTCAAAAATCGACAATGGAGGGTGACAATCGTTGGACTTCCGAAGTATTTTTTAACTGGTTATATTTGCGAAAGAAAACTGATTAAAACGGAATTACAATGTAAGATCAAAGAAATAAACATACGAATACACTTAATGTTACACGACGTCTGTTCACACGATTTGTTTTTTGTACTTTCGCCCATTTATGATATTTTACTCCGCGATACAACGATATTAGGCTCTGTGTTCTCAGACTACCATTTTGGAAACACGCTAATATGACGTAAATTTGCGAAACTATGATTAAATGAAGATTAAAAAAAGGTAAAGAAAGAAAATACAAACTAAAAGACCTTCGAGCAGAGGAGTAATTTAAGAGACAGAATCGAGCGGGTTAGTCGAAAACGATCGCATTTAAGGGGTGTAAGATGGCAATCAAGGAATTCCCTGAGCCCAGGAATCCACTTTAATCAGTAGGGAGGCTGCCTCATTACACAACCACCAATCTTTATGTATTCATGAAACACACCTAATCTACTAAATACCATTTGGATTCTGGTTCTTCAATCGCCCCGTCTCCCCATTATAAGTACAAAAAAAAATCCATTACAATTTGCATTGTAACAAAGGCATTTGATCGCATGTTGGCTCAATGCATACGCCTTCCACCCGAAGACATATTTCTGTGCCTTCCTAAAAATAATAACAACGATCGACAACGTAAACGCACTAACTCCCAGCCATTGAGAAACAAAACAAAATTTAATATATGAAAAATGAACCATGCTACTACGTCAAGCTAATGTGTTTCTCTTTAAAAATGAGAAATAAACATCAAAATATTAATTCACAACAATATGTGAAAAGAAATTAAATAATTCGAACATATGATTTGATTACAAAATAAAACGGTAACAAAAAGAAACAATTGAACTTAATTGCAAAATCAAAAAAAGTATAAGGGAGCAGGAATTTATTAAGCGAAAAGAGGAGGTCATTTTATCCCCAAAGGGAAATCAGCTATTGACGTACTCATGACGCGATTTGTGAACTATTTCCTCAAATCTCCGTCGATCCTACCCAGGAGATGACGATAATGAGGTCCGTTAATATATATACATATGTTTATGCTATAGCGGTCGCAATTTTGTTTAATCCTTACCAAACTCGATATTTAAACGTTTTATGTAAAAACAAAGGTCAAGTTCGTTAACGGCTGAAATCGGAGTGGTGGGAAAGGGGGGGGGGGTTAGAGGGGGGAATTTCTAAAATTCCAAATGTTTCCGTTATTATGCGTCAAATTGAAAAATTGTGTAGAATCAATCTTATTGCAAATGTAATGTTCTATAAAAGTTGATACGTATAAGTTTTCTCTATGTTGAATATTAACCGAGACATTTTCATTTCTTAGTTTTCGACCATCTGTAAACCCCCACTTCTACTATTTCATATTAACAATAAGCTCTTATGTCATGAAGCACGTCATTTCAAGGTTAAATACCAAATATGGTTATCATTGAACCTTTATTTTTTTAGATGCATGCAAATACGTTATACGAGAACATCATCTATTAAGATTTCCTTGTTTACTCAATCAAGTTTATTTGATCTATACCGTAGTTGATATTTAACCATTTCATTCAACACTATAGATCATAATTGTTATTGGGGGAAATCAGACCTGGAATAGTGGGGGTTTAGAGGGGTCGGGGGATTCGAAAATTTAAAATGTCTACTTTATTATGAGGCGGATCGTAAAATGTTATATTTCCAATCTTGTTAAACTTATTGATGCTCTACAATTGTTGTTCTCTGCATTGTTTCGTAACTCATGTATTAAGCGAGTTATTCGTACTTTCCTGTTTTCTTCCTTCAGTAACCCCTCCCTCTCTCTTCTACTCATCGGGTTTTTACATATAAATAGAGATTATGTGGGAGATAAGATCGCAAGTGTGTTATACATGAGGTGGGAAATCAGCTTCGCAGGCCCTACATGACGGGTTTTTTGTTTTCGGTACGACTTTCTGCTGTAATTCCTGGCCCCCATCTAGAACAATTATATTTAAAAACACTTCTTCTTTTTACATACAATACAATACATACAAAAGTCGTTATTTGAGATTCAAAGTAACACTTTTCTGTTATTGGCATCCCAAAAAATTACCATTAGCCCAAAAATTACCATTTTAGAATAATGCATCCTTTATTATTGTTTATAATTGAAAGACGTCTAGATATTGTTTTTTGGAAGAGGAATATAATTAATTTATTAATTTCACTCAAAATCGAGAACTATATTATCAAATAGTTCTCGATTTTGAGTGAAATTAATAAATTAATTATATTCCTCTTCCAAAAAACAATATCTAGACGTCTTTCAATTATAAACAATAATAAAGGATGCATTATTCTAAAATGGTAATTTTTGGGCTAATGGTAATTTTTTGGGATGCCAATAACAGAAAAGTGTTACTTTGAATCTGAAATAACGACTCGAATGACGAGGAAATTAATAAATAATATTTAAAATAAATACGGTTAGGGAATGTAAGTAACCAACCAAAATAATCACACTACTTTACTTGCACCTTATCTACATAAATTGAATGTAAACTCTATTAAATAACAACAAGATTTATAGGGATTGAGGGAGGAAACTAACTTACTGCAGTAAAATAATTAGGACAATGGGAAATGGAACTTAAAGCAATTAGCTTTAGTTTCTTTCTTCTTCTTCTTCTTTTTTTTTTTTTTTTTTGATAAGCAATAACAGTTAAGAGTTTAATTTTGTCAAATCAGTGAAAGGGATCTGCTTCATCAATCACTAAAAATTCTGTAATATTTTCAAACTAGGTTTGTTTAGTGCCAATTATAAATGAGAAGAAGTTGATAATGACTCAGGAAAGATTCAGGCACTTATTATCTTGACGTATCTCTTAAACCAACATTATTTATTCACGTTTAATAATAAAACTTTCAGAAATCAGTCCATCTATAAGATTAATATACATTGTTGCCATTGTTTGGGATACCTTAATAATTACGCGAAAACGTATTAATTTGTTTGTTTTGTATTTTGTATTTGTGCTACTTTTTTTTATAGCACGGAATATTAACAATTAAAGTTGTCATTGACATGCACAAACTTAACACAGAGAGAGGCAGCATTATTTTTCCGTACTTCCCAATTATAATGGGTTTTAGCATTATAGCAGATTTCCCTTAAGAGAAATCTGCTATTGAGGTCGTACTAATGACGCGATTTTCGAAAATTTTCTTCAAATGTCCATCGATCCTACCAAGGAGATGACGAAAATGAGGTCCGTTCAAAAAATATATATATATATATTTGTCTGTTAACGCTTTTAACAATTTTTGTTTGATCGTTACCAAACTCGATATTTATAAGTTTTATGCAAAAAGACAGATCAAGTTCGTTAATGGCTGAAATCGAAACAGTGGGAGGGGGGGGGGGGCTTAGAGGGGGGATTTTCGAAAATTCGAAATATCTCAGTTACCATACGTCGGATCACAAAAGTGTATAGAACCAATCATATTGTAAATTAAATTTACTATAAATATTGTGAAATACATTTATTCTCTATCTTGAATATTAACCGAGATATTGGTATTTTTATTAAATTTGGGCAATAACTTACGACGGAGTTTCCCGCAAAAAGCTAGTGCGGCCCTTTGCTGTAACTGTTCTGCTGGAGATTTCTCTATTGTATCACTTCACGTGAGAAATCTGCTTAGTTTACGCAGCTTCTGCGTGACGGACTTTATTTATATTATGGAGGTCCTAACAATTACCAAATTCGTGTGATTTCGTCATTAAAATGTTTACAATTTTAGTTTAAAATAAAGCTATCCTAAGAAATTCAATAAATATGAGTACAAAAGTTTAATATTTAAACGGGGGGCTATGGAATGAGCACTTTAGTGAAAAACTGCTGTAATGGTTATATATTTACACAACAAATTAAAGACATTGTATAATATAAGTATGTCTCAATGAAGATATGGATAATTGGTTCTTGAAGTTAGGATTATCCATGGAGTGCCGTGAAATATTGTGAGTTTTCAGGAGATGGTTTCTTCTCACAGTCCGTCACGCAGGGGCTGCGTAAACTAAGCATATTTCCCCCATGAAGCTTAACAATAGATAAATCTACATACTGGTAACACAATACCACCGTGAATAAATACAAACGATAATAAAATACCTCCTGAAGGGAAGCGTCTCAAATGAAAACAAACAGGTCTGCCAACCTCTCACAGGAAAGAAAAACAATTACTGAAATATCTCAGAATATTATAACATATTAATTTTATTGAAAACTATTTACTATCTTAGGTACTGTAATTTATAACGATTCAGAATAATTTTTATTCCAATCAATCAATTTTAGTAGTCCAAGAACTTAGAGGGGGGGGGTTACATAACATCTTGGCATATATCTCGTATAATAATGGTCTCTTAAATAAAATATTTCATATTTAAGTTTCGAATAATGTGATTTATTATATAACACAGTATTGTTTATGTAAAATGAGCAGAAGTTAGAATTGTTGGAGGCTGAGAACTGAAAAATGGAAATATCTCAATATTCAAGATAAAGAATACATGTACATTTATATACATTATAACAATATTTATACTAAATTTAATTTTCAATAAGATTTGCACTATACAAGTTTTCAATCTGGGGCATAGTATCGGAGATATTCCGAATTATCGAAAATGCCCCTCAAACCCCCCTTCCCACTGGTCCGATTTCAGCCATTAACGAACTTGGTCTTTTTTCTTACGATTAAACAAAAATTGCGACCGCTAGAGCGCTAACAGGTAAATATATACATATATGCATATGTATATATATATATATATATATATATATATATATATATATATATATAGAGAGAGAGAGAGAGAGAGAGAGAGAGAGAGAGAGAGAGAGATACATAGATAGATAGATATAATTTTGAAGGGGGTCCTTTTCGTCAAGCCCCCGGTAGGATCGATGGACATTGAACATTTGAAAAAATGTTTCGAACATCGCGTCGAATATGACCTCAATAGCTCATTTCCCTGAAGGGTAATCAGTGAGGTATAGGTACTCCTCGCCTCTGCCAAGAGAGCTAATCTTTATAAAGTATTGGCTATATGTGCTGTTTATAGCTCTTTAAATATCTAAAGAAATTAAATGGTTCTCGAGAGCCTCTAAATAAATCTTCATTTTTTCTTTAATATTTTCCACCCCTTCTATAATTAATACATAAAAATTCACGACCTGTTTCTAACGGGAAGGTAAATATTCCGACTCCCTCAGACAGTGTGTGGACATTTATAACTCAGGTTTGCATTTTGACTGCTCCGCGGGCCGAACTCCGTTATTCCATTTTGAGGCGGTGACAGTATAACGGGAAAGGTATATCCTTTCACGCGGCGTATTTATATATGAGATACTTGTCTTCTCGGAGTATTCCCACCGAAAAATATGTGTGTAGAAGAGACGAGACAACTCCCTCGAGGGCCGGCATCCACATCCACGCCTGTCTTCTCCTCCTATGCCCTAGCTCTACAGACTTCATTCAAGAAATGTCCAACCCTTTCTCCTCTTCTTGTAATACCCCATCCAATCTCTCTCTCACGAACTCCACAACTAATATTTGTATGTCAGAATAGTAAAAATTCAAAGGGCTCTTGCTTAACTTACGTAATATACTCCAGTCCTACCGGAAAAAAAGTCCCCGTAACGCAGGGTCTCCGTGAACTGAGCAGATTTTCCTCCTGAAGTTTTGCAATAGATAAATGTACATACTTGTACAGGTCGAAAACTGAAAATGCAAATATCTCGGTTTATATTGAAGTTAGAGAATAAGTATATATAACGATATTTGTAGTGCATTTAATTTGCAATGAGATGGATTCTATACAATGTTTCGATTCGACGTATAGTAACGGAGATATTTGGAATTTTAAAATTTCTCCCCCTCTAAACAAACGAGTTTCGTTACCGTCAAACAAAAAGTTCGAACGCTAGAGCCATGTACGAACAAAGAAATATGAATAAAGTACATCTATGAATGGTCGATATTTCCTGTTATGCTCTTGGTAGAATCAATAGACAAATGAAGATTTTTTTTTTTTTAAATGTCTGAGTTCAATTTGAGCAGCTGATTACACTTAAGGTTTTATATATTCTTCAAATTGTATGGCAAGGGTCTCCCATAAAAACATTTTCTTTTTCCGGTGCAAACTTCATTGAAACTGCCCTACATGTTTCATAGCTTATTTGCCAGCTCTTCAGGGGCTATCCCTTTCAAAAGAAAAATATATAAAAAATTATTAATAACACTAATTTAACACATCCCTTAATAATTCATTTAGGTGTCTACATCTATGATATATTTATTAAATATAATTATAAATTACTACTTACATTTCTGAAGTGCTCGTTTACCTTTTACATTACGTTGCGACTGTCCTCACAGAGGAGGTAGATGGTACTGAGAGGTTCCTGAGGTAGGTTAAGTCAGATGACTAAAAATCGATTATTTACAAGTCAATCTTGAACTCGATTATTTCGCGTCATAATTTAAATTCGATTAATTTAAGAATTATTAAGGGATGTGTTAATTTAACGTTATTAATCATTTTTTATATATTTTTCTTTTAAAAGGAATAGCCCCTGAAGAGGTGGCAAATAATCCAGAAACACGTAGGGCAGTTTCAATAAAGTTTGCACCGGAAAAAAAAGAAAAAGCAGTCAGGGGACTGCCGGTAGAAGTGAAAACTCCTTTAGCTTTGATCGCTCAATTTTGGCATTGCTGAGAAATTTTTTTTACGAAGTCTTATTTTAAAAATATTTTTAGTTATTTATCAATAAGTAACAGTTATGTTCTATTTCACATGAAAAAATGAAATGAACAAAATAATAGTGATAAAAAAAAATAATGTACCACGAATTGTTTTATTTTACATAAAAGAAAAAAATTACATTTCAGAATTATTACAAATGCTTTACAAAAATAAGTTAAGTACACTCAGAAAAATCAATTTCTATCCATAATTTCAACAACTCTTGCACCATCATCACTGCCAGCATCATCACCAATTTCTAAAACTGATACAATCGGTATATGGTAGCTAAAGTAGGATACAAACAGTTTTGATTCGAATTTATTTAAATATCGGAATTTATTTAAATATTCGAATTTATTTATTTAAATATTCGAATTTATTTAAACTTCGGATTAAAATATCTATGAAAGCAAAAATGGTAGATATAGTATCTGTGAACGAAATGATGCTGGTTTTGCCCTCTTTAAAATGGTATGCGAACGAAAACTCTAGCTAATTTGGTTCAGGAGTTATGAAGAAAAGAAGCTCCTTTAGCTTTGAGTTGAGTACTAGCGGTGGTGGTGGCGGTGTCGAGATTTCATACTTTTTTCCTCTCCCGCAAATGCTTCCTTACGGGGTGCACAACGTGCCTAAAGAAGTTTTCACTTCAAAAAATATTTTTTATTGGAGACCATTGCCATAAAATTTGAAGAATATATAGATAATATTGGGTCGAGAATAAGAAGAGAAACTTAGGCTTTTGTTCGCAGGTTGTGACTGCTAGCCTGTGAGCCTACCCATATGAAGTGGAGAGCACTAGAATTGGCGCCCACTTGTAAGGAATAGAAGGGAGGAAACAGAAGCAAAAATAAAGGAGGGGCATGATTGGTTGTGATGAGTGAGAAGAGAGACGAGTTGTAGGCTACGGAAGGAGGAAAGGGGAGAGCAGATCTGATGAATGAATTGGGAGAAAGTAAAATTTTAATATTTCCCGCCTGAGTCGTGCCCGCCTGATTTTGATATATGAGCTGTGAATAAATTAAATTCAATCTTCACTCCCGCCCCTTCTACTTCCCCTTTAGCGCTTGCTTTTAATTCTCCACCATTTTATTTATTATTTTTTTCTAACTTATGAAGTTGAAATAATAGATTTATGGAAGAAAAACTGTATTGGGATTATAATTATTCATTTGAATCTATCAGCCCTATTGGAATCCGTGGGAAAAAGAATGCATACCTGAATGTGGAGTAAAATCTGTTAAGTAGAACAAAAAACATATTTAAAGCTCGCAATTCAAATTTCCACACCTTGGGACTCACAAGGAACTCTAAACTACTGAAACTGGTCGGAAACAAATACAAATAGCCCGTCACACAGGGGCTGCGTAAGCTAAGCAGATTTCTTTCATGAAGTCTAAGTCGATAGATAAATCTACATAGTGGTAACACAACACCACCTTGAATATTAAGTGAATAAATACAAACGATAATAAGAAATCTTTTCCCTCCATACGGAAAGCGTCTGAAATGTAAACAAACATGTTTGCCAACCTGACTCTCACCGGAAAGAAAAAAAAAATTACTGAAATATATCAGAATATAACTTATTAATTAGATTCAAAACTATTTACTATATCTAGTACAGTAATTTATAATGAATCAGAATAATTTTTATCTCAATCAATCAAATTTAAGTAGTACAAAGCCTTAAGAAGGAATGGGGCGTCACCAGAACATATTTGCATGTATGTCGTATAATAAAGGTCTCTTGGAAACAATATTTGGTAGTTAAGGTTCCAATAATGTGGTTTATTACGTAAAAGAGTATTGTTAATGTAATATGAGTAGAAGAATGTTTAAAATAGAGAATAAATGTACATAACAATAATTATAGTACACTTCATTTGCAACAGGATTGGTTCTATATAATTTTTCGATCCGCCATATAGTAACGGAGATATTTCGAATTTTCGTAAATCTTCCCCCGAGTATTGTTAGTCTAACGTGAGTAGAAGTGGGGGACAGTATCTACGTATGTTTTTGTAAATGTTATTCGATGTATACTTTAATGTGGGTATCAATCAAAGAAGGAAAGTGAAAATTTATTTCCTTTTTCAGGGCACATTACAAACATGAAAGGTGGATTACTAATCCATGCTCATGAATTTCAAATGAAACATCTACAATGCTCAAGATGAAAGATGGCGGTGGAAGATGAAACTTAGTAAATAGGTTAAAACGTCCGTCACGCAGGGACTGCGTAAACTAAGCAGATTTCCCACGCGAAGTTTTACAATAGATAAATATACATACAGGTAACACTGCCTTGAATTTTAAGTTAATAAATACAAACGGTAATGAGAAATCTTTCAGTCAATTTACAATACAAGTTAATAATCTCTACACGGGAAAGCTGGCTGAATTGTAAACTAACAGGCCAGCCAACCTCGTAGCGCTGAATAGATAGTCCAGAAAAACAAACAATTAACGAAATATATCTGAATATAACGTATTAATTGTATTGAAATCAATTTACTAAAGCTAGTGCTGTAATTTGTAGTGAATCATAATCAGTTTTATCTCAATCACTTAAATTTTAGAAATCCAAGAACAAAAATGGGGGTCAACAGAACGTATTTGCATATTTCTCACAAAATGAAAGTTTAATGAAAACAATATTTGGTATTTAGCCTTGTAATGAAGTGGTTCATGATATAACAGCTTATTATTAATGTGAAACTAGTCAGAGCTAGGGTTTATTGAAAGCGTAAAACTAAAAAATCCAAATATTACGGTTATTACTCATTATACGAAAAATATGTGTAGAACAATATTTAAAGTAAATTTAATTTGCAATAAGATTGTTTCTATACAATTCAATTTGTTTCGATCCGAAGTATAGTAACAGAGGTATTTCGAAATTCCTCCCCTTTCAAATCCCCCCCTCTCCCTGGTCCAATTTCAGCCATTAAGGAACTTAATCTTTCTTTTCATATAAAACGACTAAATATCGAGTTTCGTAACTATTAAACAATAATTGCGATTATATATATACACACCGTTTTTAACGGACCTCATTTTCGTATCTCCAAGATGAAAACTTTCGAAAATCGCATCATGAATACGACCTCAATATCTAAATTTTCATATAGATTTTCAGAGCAATGCTGGGCGCCCGACTAATACAACTTCAAAAAGATTTTAGGCCATTGCGGTCTTCACCCACGGTTTCCTACAGTAATCAATTATACACAATTTATAAACCTCAAAAGTGTTGCCATTAGAACTAAAACGGGCAATCGGCGGTTGGGTTAAGCTATTTCTGAAATAGAGCGAGCTTGAGGGATGAGTTTAGGGTTGGGAGTAGGGGAGTAACTCAGTGTCTCCATGGTAACGAGAATCATAAGCAAACATTTAAAGCGTGTTGCACAAGGGCTCTTCGCACATCCCCTTCTCTACCCTTCAAATACCATGCAACATCATTTCTTACACAAACTGGAATTGCTTACCTCATTCCTCCAGATAGATTAAATTTGTTTAAATATAAGAAATGTTGAACAAAACAATTATTTCAAAACCTTCAACTAATTTCGAACGATCCTGCCTAAATGTAAAATATGATATATATATATATATATATATATATATATATATATATATATAAAAAGACTGTTTTTTGAACCAAAAGATCAGAAAATAAAACTATTTCTTAGTTCTAAGGGGGGTGAGGTCACCAGAAAATAATTGCATGTATCTCGTATAATTAATGTCTCTTGTAACATATTTGGTATTTAAGCTTCGAATGATGTGGTTTATCACATAACCGAGTATGTTTATGTAACATGAGTAGAAGTGGGGGTTTGCTGAAGGCTGAAAACTGAAAAATGTAAATATCTCGATTAATTTTCAAGATAAGGAATAAATGTATATAACAATATTTATAGTACAGTTAATTTTCTATAAGATTGATTCTATAGATTTTTTCGATCCGACGTATAGTAACGGAGATATTTTGAATTTTCAAAATTCTCCCCCTCTATACCCCCCTCCCCTGGGTTCGATTTCAGCCGTAACGAAGTTGATCTTTCTTTTTGCATAAAACGACTAAATATCGAGTTTGGTAACGATTAAACAATAATTGCGACCGCCGTCATCTCCTAGGTAGGATCGATGGGCATTTGAAAAAAAAATTCGGAAATCGCGTCATGAGTACGACCTCAATAGCTGATTTCCCTTAAAGGATTTCTGCTAATATGATAAATCTACATTCAGTTACAAAGTTCCGTTAGCGAAGTTGTAATCTTTGCAATCTAATATACATTTATATAACATAATGTACATTTTTGCAAGCTAAGCTTGGATGATTTCTTTGGACGGTCTCATTATTTCTAAATAAATTTATTACACGTTAAAAAGAAACAATTTCTGGCTGTACAATTGATCATTTATATGTGTTTGAAGCAATAAAGAAAGAAATATTGCAATTACTATTAATCACAGGACATAAAGGTAATTTATGAGTTGGCAGACCCAAATAAAATATTTTGTAAATTAGCAATATTCTTAGTACAAAGGGAAAATCCTGAAGAGATGAGCCAACAAAGAAATAAGCACAAAAAATATTACATGGGTTCAAAATCCATGACTAACCCTTATAATCCATAGACTGGCTGCTGTCATCCCTTTTCAGTGTAGTACATCCAAAAGGATTGCATCACTGGAACCCCAGCTTCATGTTATACTCTCGATCTGAATAAGCTTTCTCGCACTTTTTAGAGCTATACTTCTTAACAACCAAGTTATATATTCTAAAATTTAGCTACTTTACTCCCACGATTTATGTATTTTATCGAACTGTAAATCGTCTAAAATTACGCCATTACTGTTGAATCTTAATATTTATGGTTTATTTTCAGACTCAATCTAAATACTTTGTGAATGAATTACCGGTGGAAAATCAATTGCGAAGGACATTAGCTTTTCTTCGTCAACTCCTTTATTCAAAACTCTACATGTTTCGATTCATATGAAGCTCTTCCAGGATTTAATATCACTAAAAACAATTGACAGTCACTTACTAAACTTTCTCTCAAAGAAGGCTGAACATCACTGGTTGAAAAAGGTGGATTCAACAGAAATCTGCAAATATTCCATCAAGACAATAGAATCTACAAAATAATCAAGAAAATACGTTTTATACATACTCTTACATTTCCAAAATATAAAATAATTTAGTTGTATTGTTAAAAATGTTCTAATTGAAAGAATATTAGATATAATCAACGAATGCGTTTGATATTTTTAGATAATTAAAATATTTTTATTTGTGCCCGTAGCTAGGGTAATAATTATTGTGAGATTCAGTCAATTGAGTAATCTCGTATCAAGTAGCATTATTTGGATTTAGATGGAATTAGCGTTTCTATGGTTTAAAATTGTTTTGGTATTATTGATTTAGTAACCCGTGAAACATTGTCTACCCGCACATCTCGCAACTAATCCATTCCACTGTAAGCTTCATCCTGTATTTCTGCCGTTGTTTTAGTCTCAGCCATTTACTAGAATCTCTCAATATAATTTTACCTGAACGTACTGTAAAAATACTCTTTTAATGAATAATATTACTTAGTTAGAACTACCACACGCAAGTTGTTTTACATCCTGCATATGAGTTAAAATCAAAAACTTACATATCCCATGAAAAGGAGTCACAAGTTCATTCGGCTTCAAAGAGAATAGGAAACTTCGATTCCATTTGCGACTAGATTTCGGCAAGAAGAACCTTAGGCATAGAGCCTGAGTAATGTCAGTATATTAAATTTTCAGCAGATCTATTTTCTTTTTACTCTAACCATCTCTCTCACTGCATGACCTTTCCTTCTTCAAGCACGATTCAGAAGAAAAACGCTGAGGCGGACTTAATACTACAAATACCCCAATTATTTATATTCCCTAATGGCAACTCTCCTGGAACGCACAGTTCCTATTCACTATGGATGATAGTAAGAGATGAATGTGTCTCACATAGGACTAAAAGAAAATACTGCTTCTCTGGAGTGGAATTAGAAAATGTATCGAGCAAATTATATATATATACACTCAACCGCAAAAAAAATCGGACACTTCATATTTATCGTATAAAAGCTAATTTTGAGCAATGTGTTTGTTTATGTGGGTATTCTAGTTATTACAGAGAATGTAGAGTCTAAGTCCATTGAAATATTCTCTTCAGGATTAGTAAACAGTTAGATAAAACTCAGATTAGATTTATTTGTCGTGAAGTTGATCTATTCTAAACTGTATGTAGTTTTTCGCACATTTAAACATCTTTAATTATTAACCAAGCATTTTCTTTAATTAATGTTTTATTTTTATTTCGGTCTAGAATAATGGGTCTTTCAAACTTAGATGGAAGGCCGGAGCTTACGTTACATTACCGAAACGCTTGGGGTAGCGGAGTCTACCATTCACTGTAATAAAAATGAAGAATATTTTTTTTTTTTTTTTAAATGTGTTAATTTATCTTTTTTTTTTTATTTTGTATTTTTTTGTAAATAATCAATAAAAATAATTCACTTTTGGCAGGTTTTGTTTAAATAACCTATAGATTAACCAATTATTTTAATTAAAAAGATTAATATACATATATATTAAGTATTTAACAAAATTATAAGACTAAATCTAAGTGTCCGGTTTTTTTTGCGGTTGAGTTTATATATATATATATATATACATTAAATCGTTATCTATGAATCACTATCTTCACTTAGCGTGTGTGAACTTGTTTTGTAATACACAATACATTTAAACGGTAATGTAAAAAATACATCTAGTCTAATATATAAAAAAATATTTCTTATAAAACTTACCAATAATTACTAATTATAACTTCTTATAATGAATAAACCCCTTTTAAATAATATTTAATACGTAGTCAAATACCTAATCTTTTATATTATTCTTGTAGTCAATTACACGCATAAGAAAATAAAACACATTGTTTAACAATGATAAACTTTCCTTCTCATTATCAATACATATCTGAAGGTATTGTTTCCTGTAGGGCCTTAGAGAATGATATTCCAACAATAAGGGCTGCCATTTAGATACTTCATATACTTTAATTTGAGGGGCAATATTCCTGTTCCTGCATAGTTTTATATAGCCGTCACTTGAAATTCTTCATTGGCTTACTATTTTTAGCTTTCTTAAAGGAGGTTTAAATTTTAAGTAATTTTCGAGGTCGAGGAAAGAGTTTTCGTTATACTTCCCACTAAATACGGTAATGGTGAGAATACTTCCACTAATTATTAGCAGCATTATTTAAACGCTAATGTAAAAAATACATATAATCTAATATAAAATAAAATATTTCTTATAAAACTTACCAATAATTACTAATTATAACTTCTTATAATTAATAAAACCCTTTTAAATAATAATAATACGTAGTCAAATACCTAATCTTTTATATTATTCTTGTAGTCATTTACACTTCTTGTAGTCGGTTCTTGGCCGACCTGTTTGTTCACAATCCAGATGCTTTCCGTTGTAGAGGCATGTAAATTGACTGAAGGTTTTCTCATTACCGTTTGTATTTATTCACTTAATATTCACGATGGTGTTACAAGTATGAAGATTAATCTATTGCAAAACTGCAGGAGGGAAATCTGCATCCCCTGCGTAACGGACTTATTAAATATTTTGATGAGGAAATCGATCGATAGATTGTACAATATCTGCGGTGATAGTAATCACTAAGTGAAGCCCGAGTCAATATTTGATGAGAATATTCACTCTGAAAGGGGTTTAGTGAAGTTAAAGAGGAGCGGAGCCCCTTGTTGAATGAAGTAGAGGGAGAGGACAGAGAGACTTGGCTATGAGAAAGTGAATACATATATTCAGAAGGGATGCGGTTCTGCAGCCTTGAGGAGGATCGGCCTGTAACCGACACCACTCCTACCCCCTTTATCTCAAAACACCTAACACTCCCCACTTCCAGCCTAAAACATCCACCATGCATAGCTTTAAGTATACTCGGATAGCGTTTCAGTAGGCTTCGCCGCTCTAGTAATTCCACAATAAGAAGTATTTCTCGAAATATAGGGCAAACCCCATCTTAAGAGTATATGCTGAAAAATAAAAGTACCATTCACGAAGATGAAAAAGTCTGATTCGTTGGAAGTCCTAACATTGCTCTGGTTCACCTTCAACTACCTACATTACTTGTTCTCAAAGGGATGATGTTGGATTTTAGCAGATTTCCCTTAAGGGAAATCAGCTGTTGAGGTTGTACTCATGACGGAATTTTCGACATTTTTCTTCAAATGTCCATCGATCCTACCTAGTAATTGACGAAAATGAGGTCCGTTCAAAACTGTATGTATGTATATGTGTATATATATATATATATATATATATATATATATATATATATATATATATATGTCTGTTACCGCTCTAGCGGTCGCAATTTTTGTTTGATCGTTACCAAACTCGATATTTAGTCGTTTCATGTAAAAAGAAAGATCAAGTTCCTTAATGGCTGAAATCGAACAAGTGGGAGGGAGGGGTTTAGAGAGGAGGATTTTCTTAAATTTGAAATATTTCCGTTACTATACGTCGAATCGAAACATTGTATAGAATCAATCTTATTGCAAATTAAATTTTCTATAAATATTGTTCTATACATTTATTCTCTATCTTGAATATTAACCGAGATATTTGCGTTTTTACGAAGTCTGTGGTCGGGTATAGTTCGGATTATGTCGGCCATTTCCGTCATTCCTCGGCTCAGGTGGGAGGCTTCTTCTAACCTTACCTTACCTTCGTTACTTTGTGAGATTTATGCAAATACGTTCTGTCCGCCCCCCCCCTTCTTTAGTTCTTGAACTATTAAAATTTGAGTTATTAAAATATAAATTATTCTTACAATTCAGAAGCCGTTCGAGTTGGGAATTGATTAAAATTAACAGAAAGATTTCTCATTTCCGTTTGCATTTACTCATGGTGGTGTTGTGTTACCAGTATGCATATTTCTCTATTGCTAAACTTCACATGGGAAATCTGCTTAGTTTACGCAGCCCCTGCGTGACGGACTTTTTTTTTCATATTTACCAATATTTTAAGATTAATTATTTCTTATTTTAACTACCTGGAAAAGTCCGTCACACAGGGGCTGCGTAAACTAAGCAAATTTCCCTCGTGCAATTTAATAATAGATAAACCTACATACTGTTAACACAACACCACCGTTAATAGTGCAGTGAATAAATACAGACGGTAATAAGAAATCTTTCCATTGCCGGCGGAGGGCGTCTCAAATGTAAACAAACCAACGGCTCAGCGGAAAGAAAAGCAATAACTGAAAGATATCAGAATATAACATATTCATTTTATTGAAAACTATCTACTATACCTAGTACTGTAATTTATAATGAATCAGAATAATTTTTATCTCAATCAATCAAATTATAGTAGTCCAAGAATTTAAGACGGTTGGGGGGGGGGGGGGTCACAAGAATACATTTGCATGTATCTCGTATAATAAAGGTCTCTGGAAAACAATATTCGGTATTTAAGCTTCGAATAATGGGGTTCATTATATAACAGAGTATTGTTTGTGTAACAAGAGTAGAAGTGAGGATTTACTGAAGGCTGAAAACTGAAAAATGCAAATATCTCGGTTAATATTCACGATAGAGAATAAATGTATATAACAATATTTATAGTGAATTTGCAATAAGATTCATTCTATACACTTTTTCGATCCAACACATAGTATCGATATAGGGCTATAGGGATATTTCGAATTTTCAAATTTCTACCCCTCTAAACCCCCTCCTCCCCCTGGTCCGATATCAGCCGTTAACGAACTTGATCTTTCTTTTTGCATAAAACGACTAAATAAGGAGTTTGGTAATGATCAAACAAACATTGAAATACGAGTAGAATTACAATAAAGCATTACTTTTGAAAGCAATTCAGAAGTACTCGAATATTTCGATAAGATCGATTTCGTTAACGGCTGAATTCGGACCAGGGGAGGGGGTGTTTAGATGGAGAGAATTTTGAAAATACGAAATATTTCCATTACTATACGTCAGATCGAAAAAATGTATAGAATCAATATTATAGCAAACTAAATGTGTTATAAATATTTTTCTATACATGTATTCTCTATTTTTCAGTTTTCAGCCTTCAGCAAACCCCCACTTCTACTCATGTTACATAAACAATACTCAGTTATGTAATAAACCACATCATTCAAAGCTTAAATACCAAATATTGTTTTCAAGAGACATTTATTATACGAGATAAATGCAAGTATGTTCTGGTGAACCCCCCCCCCTTCTTAAGTTTTTGGGCTACTTAATTTTGATTGATTGAGATAAAAATTATTCTGATTCATTATATATTACAGTACTAGTTATAGTAAATAATTTCCAATCAAATTAATACGTTATATTCGGATATATTACAGTAATTGTTTTTCTTACCTTAAAGAAGTTGGCAGAACTGTTTGTTTACGTTTCAGATGCTTCCGTCGGGAGGTTTCTTATTATCGTTTGTATTCACTTCATATTCACGGTGGTGTTGTGTTACTGGTATGCAGATTTATCTATTGTTAAACTTCACGCGGGAAATCTGCTTAGTTTACGCAGCACCTGCGTGACGGACTTTTCCAAAATGAACACCTCAGACCCCCACAAATTAGTTTAAAAATCCTATATCTGTTTTTTTTTTCCTTTTCATACAAAATACCTACTAATTTAACAACTTGACATAATTTTCTCATCAAAATTTAACAAAACAGACATAAATTTTAGCAAAAATCAATTTTATATTCGTCAAATACAGAGCAAGTCAAAACGTCTGAAAGACTGAATGACGCTCCAAGTTCATTATCTTGCACGAACTTGTCCTCGCTTATTGACTTGCCGAGTTCTTCATCTTGTACAAACTTGTGCACGCTTATCAACTTGTTGAGTTTTTTAAAGGTACAACAATGATACTTACTAAGTTCAAGCTTGGGTTAATTAATAGAGGTCGATTTAGACCTCGTCGGGAAACCGATATCGACCACTTTGGGAATCCCGGGTTTAAAGGTTATAACAAATAATTCCAATTCCAATGTATACCTGATCACTGCGTGCTACATGAAATTCCTCCAAATAAAAACAGCCCTCTAAAAGTATAAATATAAAATAATAAATAAAAGTCCGTCACGCAGGGGCTGTGTAAACTAAGCAGATTTCCCACGTGAAGTTATACAATAGAGAAATCTCCAAACGAGAGCCGAAAAGTTACGGAAACGGCCGAACTAGGTTTTGGCGGGAAACTCACTCCTCCGTTATTCGACTACATTTAATAAAAATGCAAATATCTCGGTTAATATTCACAATAGAGAATAAATGTGTAGAACAATATTTATAGTAAATTTAATTTCCAATAAGATTGGTTCTATACCATTGTTTGACCCGACGTACGGTAACGGAGATATTTCGAATTCTCGTAAATCCCCCCTCTAAACCCCCCCCCTCCCACTGGTCCGATTTCAGCCATTAACGAACTTGATTTGTCTTTTTGCATAAAACGTTTAAATATCGAGTTTGGTAACGATCAGCCAAAAATTGCGACCGCTAGAGCGTTAACAGACAAATATATATAATTTTGAACTGACCTCATTTTCGTCATCTCCTGGGTAGGATCGATGTACATTTGAAGAAATGTTTCGAAAATCGCGTCATGAGTACGACCTCAATAGCAGATTTCCCTTAAGGAGTTATGATCCATTCTTATCTTTTCCATAACTAGTCACAAAACGAAGGAAAGTCATTCAGTGGAGTTAGCTCCCTCTCGAAAAAACAAAATGTAATAACCACTATAAAACGTGTTTATAGTCTGTTCATTTCCTCACTACTCCCGTAGTAACCTCCCTTGAAATGTTATAGACCATTCCTATCTTCATCAAACTAAAGAGCATACTTTTTAATAATGTCACAAGTTTGCAGAAATAAGAATAAGTATCGTGTATCTTAGGTCTCCAAGCTAGTGACCAGAAACCTGGTAACCGCTGAAGAAAAAAAGAATTTACAATTTTAGTATTGAAAGGCAATATTCAAGAAAAATATAAAAATAAATATGCTCAAATTATTTTTCAGGCCATAGATTTCTCAAATTCCAAGTATGTCTAAAAACAACTCAGTAAGTTTTGAGTTCTAGACTCACTCCTATAGAAATAATTTTAAATATAATAATACAATAAGTCAAGACTGAGAAAAGTACAAGCGTTGTAGAATAATTATAGGCAGGATCACAATAATAACACGTAATTTAAATCTAACTGGAATATTCAACAGTAACATACAGGACGATTTTACGATTTCCCTATCCAAATTATTCTTATTATTTAGAAAATATATTCTTTATTACTATAAATTGCGCCGATAATTTCTCAGTATGTACAATGAAAGTCTGAGAAACCAAACTTTCAGCTCAGGCTATAAAAACTTCCACCCACTGTAATTTTTGCAGATTAACCTAAATTGGAATCAGCTATTGAGGTTGAAATCATGATGCGATTTTCAAAAATTTTCCTGAAACGTCCAGCGATCCTACATTGGAGATGGCGATAATGAGGTTCGTTCAAAACTATATATATATATATATATATATATGTCTGTTAGTTGCTCTGGCGGTTTCAATTTTTGTTTTATCGTTACCAAATTCTATGCTTATGTAAAATTAAAAATCAAGTTCATTCACGGCTGAAAGTGACAAGAGGGAGAGGGGGGGGGTAGTTCGGAGGGTGGGAATTTCGAAAATTCAAAGCATTTCCGTTATTATAAGTCGGATCGAAAAATTGCGTATAACCACTCTTATTAGAAATTTAATTGTCTATAAATATTGTTATATATGTTTTTTCCTTAAATTACAAATATTACCCGTAAACCCCAACTTTTAAGTCATTGCACGTTAACAATAACCCAATATGTCATGACGACATATTTCAAACTTAAATGAGAAATATTGTTTTCAATGGACCTTTATTTTGTGAGATGCAAGCAACTACGTAGGGTAATGATGTCATCAAGATTTTACGGTCTTGATTTAATGAAGTTTAGTTTATCTAAGCAAAACTCGCTGTTAACCTGTTTTATTATTCAACAATAAAGATCAAATTAGTAAATAGCTGAAATAGAGGGGGGGGGGGAGTCGATAATTCAAAATATCTCTGTAACTATGAGTCGGATCGAAAACTTTTATAGAACTGATCTTGCTAAACTACTTACACTCTACAATTGTTGATATATTCTTGTTATTGTTAGCCAAATATTAAGTGAGTTATTAGTACGTTCTTGTTTTCATCCTACAAGTCCCGTCTAATACATATCGAATTTTGACTTAGAAATAGAAAATATTTGGTGAGATGACATTACTAAGTATCAATATTGCCAATATTGTTCTCATTTAACTTTTATGTTTTGAGGTAAATGCAAATAAGTGACGCACGTGGGAAATCTGCTTAGTTTACGCAGCCCCTGCTTGACGAACATTTCTACTCATCGGATTTTTATTTAGAAATAGAAAATACATTGTGAGATGAGATGACTAGCGTGTCACACCAGCACTACGGAAACCTGCTTAGTTTAGGCTGCCCTTGCGTGACAGACTTTAATAAGATTTTTCTGTTTTTGTGGGAGGGTCCATTAATGATAAACTGAGTGGGAGGCTTAATAAAGACCGGAGCCTGCATGTAGAGGGGAAGAAAAAGCACCTATTAAATGATGACATACAAGCATCTTAATTACACTTCGCATATATTAATGTTTAGAAGCAATTACCTTTAATATATATGCATTTTTCAGGGGCGTTTGCTCGACGTTAAAGGAGAGGGTCTCATCCTCGCAATTTATAAAGTGAATCCCTGAGGTGGCCTCATTTAAGCACATAATAAAAAGGGAATTGAGGATTGAGGGTGGAGAGAGGGGAGGGCTATGAAAGGGCGAGAGTGAATGGAGCGAGCATATGGAAGGAGGTGTATGACCCATAGAGCAGAGCCTGCACATTCACACCATAGAGCAGGCCTATAGTATTATGCCTATATTAGGTCAGTGTTAATCTGCTCCCAGGCCCAGAGAAAAACTAGCTAGGGGTGGGGGGAGCCTCTACCAGGGAAGTGCCTTTGAAGACATAAAGCCAGGAGCTTTTCCGCTTTTAACCCTCCCATTAGGGCACAAAAGTTCCCCATTCACTGCCCCCACCCTACTCCAACCTACCGAATATATGTTTATTCATATGAAATGAATCTAAAGAGGTAAAATAAAGAGGCTTTCACTTCCAGTCAAAAGGCGTAAAGATGAAAAAAAAAAAAGTGGAAAAAACTTGATTTCTGCTCAGACGCTTGATTGCGTTTAAATAATTAAAAAAGTTATGAAAATGAAAAAAAAAAATTATACTTTAATGACTTTAAGGCTCCTGTCCTTTCCAAAATAATTTCTCCTTAGCCGCAGACCTATTCGGGTAGCCATTATATTTCAAATAGCAGGACGCTCCAGGGCCGCTTTCAATGTCTCTTTCATAAAATGAGGGTCTCTTGAATTTGCCGAGTTTCTAAGCTTTAAAAGGATAAATCATGCACACAAAACAGAACAGTATTTACTTTTGATGCTAACTGAGTTCATTATCATTGAATAGACAATTAAGTTTCTGTATTTGATGTACCTTTTAATACTTAATTCTAGGGTATATTTTGAATATTTGAAATGCCTGCTCCAAGACCTATTGGCAGGGCCCCCGTAAGGGCTACTGGCGCCTGTGTGCAAAAAAGGATTTTAGCGCCCCTAAAGGCATATTGAATTAACTTTTTTTTTATGGTAGGTAGGTGTTTGAAATAAAGCAAAGAACTGAAAAGTCATATTTGTTTGTAGACTAAAATATCAAAATGAAATAAACAGAATAAAATCTAAATTTTTTTTGGGGCCCTTGGTTTTGGCGCCCCTAAAAGATGGCGCTCGTGTGCATTGCACACTTTGCACATATGGTAGTGGGGGCCCTGCCTATTGGTCGGGAAGAGAAGAACCCTAGAATCCGCTAAAAACCTACATAAATGGAGAATCCAAAGTAACTCCGGATTAATGGATTTGGATGACAAATCTGAAAAATATTTTCCACGCAAGGGCCGAGTGAACTGAGCAGATTTCACAAATGCTAGAACGGCGAGCCAATAAGCCTTTGTAAACAGGAAATTAAATTTAAACTGTAAATGTGATGTTTTGTGACACAGGTGCACAAAGTGAATGAATATTGTATGAGCAGATGAGAGGCTAAACCATAAAATACCGATAACTGGGTCAACAATCGAGTTAGAGAAAATACGAATAGAAAATTTTCAACAAGATTGTTGATATAATGTTTTTCTACCCAAACTCAAAATAACGAAAATATGACAAATTGTTCTTTCTAAACCCCAACTATTCCATGTTCAATTTCAGTCATTATACAATATGGTCTCTAGTTTTGCACAAAACTATTAAATATCAAGTATACTTTTGATGAAATAAAAATCATGCAGTTAAGAACGTAAAATCCTAAATTATGACGTCCCAAGAAACATACTTGCATTTATCTGGCATAGTACAAGTTCAATGAAAGCTATATTTGTGATTTAAGGTTCAAATGAAACTTTTCATGGTATATCACCTTATGGATAATACGACATGAGTAGAAGGGGTGTTTAAAAATTGTTGAAAACTAAAGAATATCTCGAATAATATTCCGATATAGAAAGAATGTATAGAACAAAATTTAATTTTGCAACAAGATTTCTTACACATTTCCTATCTTACTAATTAGCCATCGCAAACTCTAGTACTTAAAATAGTGTTAGATTACACAACGAACAACAACCTCAATTGGACAAACCTTCTGGGAGTCAAATTGAATAATGACTAAATTATATTTTGCAATAAACTTTAAATTTAAAAAAAAGAAGAGGAAGACTTGTTTATTAGGAAATATTCGCATCCTATGAAATAATGTATCCCATTCCCTATTCTAATACAACTGAATTTTATTCTTAATGTTCATACTTCATCTTAGATATATTTGTTGAAAATATGACCGAGTTTGATGATAATTTTTGAGTTAGGAAAAAATATATTGGGCAGTAATTTTAGAATATGATTTCAGATTATACATAATAATAGAGATATTCCCTATTGAACGTATTTTAGAGAATGGATAACGTCTCTTAACTACAACTACTCGGGTCCAATTTTGGCCATCAATCAAAATGTACTTAAAAGAAACTTATAAATATCAAGTTTCATAGCTATACGGTCGCATGCTTACTCATATGCCAGGAAAAGCACTTTGAAAATGTTGGAGTCCATACAAAACGCAGGTGCCAGGCTAGCAACGGATGCATTTCGAACATGCGCACTAACCAGCCTTTGTGTTGAAGCATATGAATTACCATTAGAGTAAAGACGAATGCTATTGTACATACTCTCACTGTGTCCCCAACAATGCTGATGAACAAGTACAGAAGTATTTTTTTTTTTTTTTTTTTTTTTTTTTTTTTTTTTTTTTTTTTTTTTTGTTATTTTGCTATATACAGAAGTATATAGCAAACCCTTCAGACAACAACCTCTACCAATCCGATTCCTTAAATATACAAATAACACCTCTATTCAAAGAACAAACATTTACCTAAATATACCGAAACATACTATCTACTTTGACTGAATTACTACATGGCCTTAGCCAATACATAGACCGCTTATTACACTACTTGAAACATAACCACATTTTCAACTAATTTAATTTTAATGTAGGACAATAATGAAAATATTTGCAGAGATGAGGATACTTATAAATATAATAAAGTGATTATAGGAATTTAACTGATTCGTCACAAAATCGCCCCAGTCGCAAAATGCGATTATTGTATGAATAAATAATAATAATAAATAAATATCAAGTTTGGCGACAATAAAAAAAATTGAGAAGCCGAAGCTTTAACATAAACACACACAAAAATATACACACACGCGGGCGCGGGCGCACCCATGGATGTTTGAAAAAAATGTTTCAAAAAAATTGTCATGCAACCAATAAGTAACTGATTTCCATGAAAAGAAATCTACTAAATGTGGTAATTATCTATTCATTTCTATGATCTATATCGCACATTTTCTGCTGCTTCCTATCTTCTTGTGTTTATTATCATAATATTGCACTAAAACTGTGTTAACAGGACGTCAATACTCAAAGTGTCACCACACGATTTTCATGTGCACTTGCTGTTCTGCTGCTACTATCTGTTTAAGGGTGCACTTAGTTCCCTTTGTTCCTGAAGTGATAACTCAAAAATAATGACGATGTTTCAGAAAAAAGTAAGAATATTACCATTTTTACACAACTACACAGCAATCATTGTCAATTTAATAAGATCATGATATCTCAGTAGCGTTTCTTTAATTCCTTTACACTAGCATATTGGTGATAGATTCAAGTATAGTCATTGTTCAATTTTCGTAACCTAAGACTATCTCACTCCACTTCAATTCTATTGAAGAGAAATCAATATGCCGGATTTTCTAAACATTAGGGGTTTTCTTCCGAAAAGGAGTGACTAATCAAACTGTCGCTGTGTAGTTGTAGTTCTGAAGGGAAAGAAGCTTTAAATAAAAAGTGAACAGCAGCCTGGCCATGTGGAGCCCGCTCACTACTACATATAAGACATACAGGAGCTGAAACCCTTTTCTACCTGCTGTCCCTTCAAAACATACAACACTCTCAGATACAACTATTAGCTCCCCTTCCGAAAACAATTTTTTTTTCCCATTCTCTCCTTTCTGGGCGGATGCATAAGAGGAGTGACGGCATAAAATGCGTATGGTTTATCTTATGGCTCCTTAACATTACTTTGCATTGCTCTCAAGAAAACACAAAATAATCCTCAACGGCGAAGATTAGGTTGAAATGCAAACTGGATTTATTCTATACTCAAACTATAAAAATTCCGTCACGCAGGGGCTGCGTAAACTAAGCAGATTTCCCATGTAAAGTTATACAATAGAGAAGTCTCCATACGTGTGCCGAACAGTTACAGAAACGGCCGAACTAGCTTTCGGCAGAAACGAATAGATGCGACCATAGCTCGTCCGTTACACTTAATAAAAATGCCAATATCTCGGTTAATAATCAAGATAGAGAATAAATGTATATAACAATATTTATAGTAAATTTAAATTGAAATAAGATTTATTCTATACAATTTTTTGATCCGACGTAACGGAGATATTTCGAAATTTTCGAAAATCCCCCCCCTCCCACTGGTCCGATTTCAGCCGTTTTTCGTCATCTCCTGGGTAGGATCGGTGGACATTTAAGGAAATGTTTCGAAAATCACTTCATGAGTACGACCTCAATAGCTGATTTCCCTTGAGGGAAATCTTTAGCAGATTTTCAGAATCAGAAATTATGGTAAACATTTATAACATATATTAGCAAATATCCTAATATATGGACAATCTTTACACACACATACACGTTAAATTAACTCGATATGTTACATAAAATCAATTATTTCACAGAACAAAATAAATTCACCTGCAACTCAATTTTTTGTAATGGAATTTTGTAATTATTACAAACTCCTTCTAAAATGCTACTAATAAATCAAATTAGTTAAAAGGAAACCATATTATTCATAGAAGAAGACATGCCATTCATAGAATGTTCATGTAAATCTATGACACATAATCTTTAACGTTTTCATGGAAATATTCATTTTCTACCTGTCAAAGATACATTTATAATTTTATAAATGAGGTTAATAAAAATGAGAATAAAATTGACAGAAGAAGGTTAAATAAAAATTATCTTCAAAGGTACTATTTACGTATGTCCTACAGATGACATTTGCTTCATTCAACAGTTTCAATAATTTACCAATATACGATAGGAAAAAGTTTAATGCAATTTTCCAGTCTAGTAATCAGTATAATAAAAAATTATTAGGATTGTGATTTTTAAAAATATACAATTTTCTTTATAAATTACTACATAGTTAATAACACAATTAATAAATACAGGTATAACTAATATATATATATATATATATATATATATATATATATATATATATATATATATATATGGTGTTGTTATTGTTTTTGCAGTTTTGGTCAATGTTGGTGAAAAAATCTTAGTTTATGCCGATATTTCGAGAATATTTATTTTCTCTTCTCCAGGGCAAGACTAAAGATACTTTAAAACTACTGCACATAATGTATTGCACTTAGGAATACTGGTTACAATAACCTTCCCTGGTCGGCTTACACTGAGCAGAGTCACAGCCTTATGGGGCCCAAAACTCCAAAAACAAGAACAACAGCATATATACATATAACCTGGTCGAAAACATCAACACAATTATATATATATATATATATATATATATATATATATATATATATATATATATATATATATTAAGATTTGATGATTGATTAATAAAAACTCACAACTACATTCATGCCACAGTATCTAGAATATAAATTTATGTACCCAGTGATAATAGTTCTAATATCTAAAGGGGCAAGTATTATTAGTGGCAAAAAGAAAACTGTTACATTAGATATTCAAAAAAATCAAAGTTTTGCTGAAAGTGGCGTTTTATTTTATTACGTATTTTTATTCTCAAAGCAATTTCCCTGCCTGTAAATATTGATATATATTTTCGATGGTGATACTTTCCACTGAAATTCTTAATACCGATATTTTGGAACCTCAGAGTTAATAATCACTCTAGTTGATAAGTTAAATCAGGTTCAAAAGCTTGATTCAAAGGAGTAATTCCAATACTTTATAGCGTTGACTTCTGTTTCCATATGTAATATGTATCCAAATATATGCATGGCTGTAAATGAAAACATTTTTAGTGGAAAGGATGACATTTTCAGAGAATGCATTAAGTTTGTAAAGAAGAAATGAATAGCCATTCCAATGAAATATGATATAACCTCTATAGTAGCAAAACTTCGTATTTGTGCACCTTTAGGTAATCAATAATTTTAAAACTTAATAAAAGAGAGTTGTTCTGAGGCAACCCACAATTATACGTACCAAATACTTTAGTAAATGAAAATGAATCTATCAGGGTATAACAAATTTTAGCTTGTGTTATTAACATATAATAATATTTACGTACATGAAAGCATTATGTTGAGGTAGATTACTTTTAAAATCAAACCAGCATCTGAGCCGGCTTCTCCAAACTGTAATTTATTACTAAGGTAAAAAAAAGGGCAATATGTACTAATATAAACCGGGGATATTTTGGACCTAGGGCTTTCCTTTGCTCCTCAAAGAAAAAAAATGTTTACAAGGTACTGTATTTTGAAGGTTACTCTTTGTGCTGGCTCCATTC
Source organism: Riptortus pedestris (assembly GCA_019009955.1). Classification (NCBI taxonomy): domain Eukaryota; kingdom Metazoa; phylum Arthropoda; class Insecta; order Hemiptera; family Alydidae; genus Riptortus; species Riptortus pedestris. Next base: position 64,629,397 of record CM032233.1, on the reverse strand, counting down.
AAATAAAATACAAAGACTACTTAAACACGCAGGGTCCTCTAGAAAATACATCTTTATTTCCCTTGTAGAATCCCATGCCCATTTAGCCTCAGTTTATTTGAGTTATTAGTTATAATTGGAACAAATTATCAAAATTCATCCAGACAGTAAGCGCATTTGCTAATAGAAATTTCACTGTATAATTGGTAACGCACTCGATCCATTGTCGATTTGGTAAATATTCCCCGATTGTCAAGGTATATACACAATGTTTGGATGGGAAAGCTCAAGTGATCAATAAAGGGCACATAGTTATTCCAATAGTAGCACCTGTTCTGGATTACATAAACATAGCTACTGAATTAGTAGAGAATTCGAACGTGGTCGAATTTCAAAGAGTGGCTTCGCATTCATTTTTAAATGTACTTCTCGCTTTACATCGGATTGTTATTTTAGGCCCACCCATTTAACTAAACAGACTCTACACTCACCTCCCGTCCCAACCCTCGTCCTTTCCACCTAACTCATAATACCGGAAGAAGCACTTTACCTATATAATAGACCACTGGAAGCCAGAATAACATAGAAATAATATTACATACAACAAAAATATCCTATGCTCAATAAGGGAGCGCTGTGTATCGACTCAAAGATCTCTCAACTAATGTTATTAATAAAAATAAAATTAAAACATATTAAATAAACTTAAGAGTGTAAATAATTCAATAATGAATTACGAAAGTGTCCGTGAAAATCATTGTTCATCCTTCTACTAAGGAAATAATCTCATGTACTCGAACTTATTTACGTTTAATAAATATAAAAGTCCGTCACGCAGGGGCTGCGTAAACTAAGCAGATTTCCCACGTAAAGGTTTACAATAGACAAATCCACATAGTGGTAACACCACCGTGAACATTAAGTGAATAAATATAAACGATAATGAGAAATCTTTCAGCAAATTTACAAGTTAATAATCTTTACAACGGAAAGCGTCTAAATTGTATACAAACAGGACAGCCAACCTCTCATAGCTTAATGCATAGGTAGAAATATTCTAGACAGGAAAGAAAAACAAATAATGAAATATATTTAATATAGATAGTGCTGTAATTTATAATGAATCAAAATAATTTCTATCTCAATCACTCAAATTTTAATTTGTTATTAATATGACATAGGTAGGAGTTGGGGTTTACAGAAAGCGGAAAACTATATAATCCAAATATCTCGATTAATATTCATGATACAGAAAATATGTATAAAACAATATTTATAGATCTTTCAATTTTAAATATGATTGGTCTTATACAATTTTTCGATCTGATGTATAGTAATGGAGATATTTTGAATTTTCGAAACTCTCCACCTCTAACCCCCCTCCCCTCCCACTGGTTCAATTTCACCCATTAACGAACTTGATCTTTCTTTTTACATGAAACGAATAATTATCAAGTTTGGTAAATATCAAACAAAAATTGACGACTGGAGTGTATATGTAAATATAATTTTGAATGGATCTTATTTTCGTCATCTCCTAGGTAGGATCGATGGACATTTTTCGAAATTCGTGTCGTGAGTACGACTTCAATAGCTAATTTCCCTAGAGAGAAATCTGCTAAAAGTAATTAATAATTGTAAAACAATAAGCAAGAGGAAGGCATTTAATTTGGGGAATAAAACATTTTAATTTATTAAAAAAGTATAACAACTGTAATGATTTTTTTTTAATATTTATTAAGCTGTATAACAAAATGATTAAATTATGTGACAGTTGTAACATAAAATCATGTTACATTAACTCATTTAACAAAATCCTTAGGCCCGTAGTAATTAGAATGATACTCAATCTATAGGTAACATTGTCCAAATAATAGTACATATCAGCTGCAAAATATAAACAATTTTGTTTAGTAGATTAAATAAAAATAAAAACACTTTATTATTATTCAAGAAGTTTAACATAAAATTAATATTTTTCATTCTTATTAATTATAAAAAATAACTGATGCCTTAAAAATGACTGCATCCAATATAGAAACTCTGTTCTCTTGTTTCATTATTGGAACTTAATCACTGATAATGAAACATGAATTCAGACGGACAACACAAGAACGATAACATAATGATTATTCTGGCACGGTGGGCTTAGCAATGACGTATCTTCCACTATTTAATTTTGATATAAATTATCATTTCTTCAACAGAAAAATACTAACTATTCAGAATGGAGATAAAATTATAACCTTTCACTTTGATTCATGCAGAGTTTAGAATTTTTATCAGTTTTCATGTTAATCGCTACTTGATGCGGAGCATTTTCAAACGAATAATTAATTCAAACAAATACTGTTTTACATCTAGACTTGTTGGGTTTAATCAGTATTGTATCTGACCTTATATCTTTTGCATATTTCATAAATTAATCAGTTAAAAGTAAAAGTCACTATGTTCATCGTTTTTTTTTTAATTTTAACTGTCTGGCAAAGGTTAAATAAGACTTGGTTATTAAGTCACAAGTTATTTTTTCACAATAACTTTTTACTTTAAAGTCGTGATTATGATTCATATGTTTTTATGAATCTTCATGCCAGGAACATTCACTTAAAGATTTCTTATATTAGCATATTTCCCTTAAGGGAAATCAGCTATTGAGGTCGTACTAATGACGCGATTTTCGAAAAATATCTTCAAATGTCTATCGATCCTACCCAGGAGATGACGAAAATGTGGCCTGTTCAAAATTATATATTTATATATATATATATATATATATATATATATATATATATATATATATATATATATATAATGTTATGGTGAACCCCCTTCTTAAGTTCATGGACTAAAAATTATTCTGATCTGTACAGTACTAGATAAAGTAAATAGTTTTCAATAAAATTAATATGTTATATTCTGATATATTTCAGTAATTGTTTTTCTTTCCTGTGAGAAGTTGGCATACCTGTTTGTTTACGTTTCAGGTCCCCGTTTGGAGGTTTCTTATTATCGTTGGTGTTTGTTCACTTGATGTTGACGGTGCTATTGTGTTACCAGTATGTAGATTTATCAATTGTTAAACATCACGAGGGAAATCTGCTTAGTTTACGCAGCCCCTGCGTGACGGACGTTTTTTTTTGCTTTAAGAAGTTAAGGGAGGAACAATCTACTTTAATTTGGAGCAAAATGATTTGCTGGCTTTTAAGTAGTATTCCTTCTTATAAGTGGAGAAAGAAAGGTGCAAAAACGATTATGAAAGCAGGCATCCACTTAGCTTTCATTCTGTTGTAGTTGGATGGAATATTGTAGAGAGAAGTGTTCTATGAGGGAAGCTTGGCTTAAGTATTCGTACCAGGTGTCATTCAAGTGTTGGAGCCGCCACTTAACTTCTTTCAGCCTAAGTGCAACTCAAAGTAACCTCTCCCTCTTCACTGTCATCCACTCCCCCATCATTTAAGCTACCTACTTCTGTCTAGGGCAAACAATCAAACACAATCACTTTCATATAACTCCTTCGGGATGGGGAGACCCAAAAGAAACGAGATAAAACTATCGGTAAGCACGTATAAATAGCCAGAATTCGGTAAATTCTCCAGGACTTTTGTTCGTCAAATGATGTTACCTTTGAATTACGTAAAGCAGAAATAAACATAGATATTTTTCCTAAAATTGTAAGCTGAGTAACATTTATAGAAGAAACAACAAAAAAGTCCGTCACGCAGGGGCTGCGTAAACTAAGCAGATTTCCCACGTGAAGGTTTACAATAGATAAATATATATACAGGTAACACAGCCGTGAATGCTCAGTAAATGTACAATACAAGGCTGAATTGTAAACAAACAGGCAAGCCAACCTCGTAGCGCTGCATAGATAGACCGGAAAGACAAACAATTAATGAAATACATTTGAATATAACATATTAATTTTATTGAAAACAATTTACTAAAGCTAGTGGTGTAATTTGTAATGAATCAGAATCAGTTTTATCTCAATCACTCAAATTTTAGTAATCAAAAACAAAAGAAGGGGGGGGGGGTCAACAGAACGTATTTGCATATATCTCACAAAGTAAAAGTTCAATGAAAACAATATTTGGTATTTAGGCTTCAATTAATATCTTTTATTATATAACAGAGCATTATTTATGTAACACTAGTAGAAGTGGGTGTTTACTGAAGGCTGAAAACTGAAAAATGCAAATATCTCGGTTAATATTCAAGATAGAGAATAAATGTATATAACATCATTTATAGTGTATTTAATTTTCAATAAGATTGATTCTATACACTTTTTCGATCCGACTTATAGTAACGGAGATATTTCGAATTTTTAAAATTCTCCCCTCTAAACCCCCCCCCCACTGGTCCGATTTCAGCCGTTAACGAACTTGATCTTTCTTTTTACATAAAACGACTAAATATTGAGTTTAGTAACGATTACACAAAAATTGCGGTAACAGACAAATATATAGATAGATAGATTGATATATATATATATATATATATATATATATATATATATATATATATATATACAGTTTTGAACGGACCTCATTTTCGTCATCTCCTGGGTAGGATCGATGGACATTTGAAGAAAAAATTCGAAAATTCCGTCATGAGTACAACCTCAATAGCTGATTTTCTTAAGAGAAATATGCTAAAACAACATGGGATTGGTTCTTATAGAGTGAAGAAATAATACAAATGCCTGATCCTCATCCTTCACCTCCCAGTACCTTGAGAAGAATATTGACATGCGGTGGGTAGAATGAATACATTTTTGAATACATGTTTTTTAGAAATCGCAACTTTTTAAAGAAGTATGAAAAGTGAAATTACCTTTTATTAGCGATTTCACTCTAAGAATCAAAATACCTGTCATGAGTCATCATGAAGTATGTAAGACAAGTAGAGCAATAAAGAAATTGAAAGTAATGGAATGGTCGTGCATACCACATCACCGATGAAATATTGGTATCCAAGTGTGAACTCAAAGTTCGCGACTAAATTTCGCTGATTTCGAAATGTTCAATTTAATAAAATTCTTATATTAGCCCTCTGAAATGGTTATTTATGTTGTTTTAGGAAACTTAAAAATCATTTAATGAAAGAAATCTTCAAAAACATGGAATACGCAGGTAATAAAATCATGTAAAGTGCTAAATATTTTTTATTTATTGTTTTGGTTTATGCCCCACATCGAAGGTGATTGGCAAGATCTCTGCTTGGGGGGTAGTTAGAATAATATATTTATTCCTTCATGTACACCTTTGTTGTACTTTATTTATATAGTATGGAAAATATTGCTTAATTATCTGAGGGTTTCTCATATCCATACTTTGTCTAAATGAATATAATAAAAGCCATCCCTTTTAATTTTTTTTAAGTATGCTGTAGACTTATTATATTTTATACCATATGTATTTGTAAATGTTTATATGTTTTAAATATGTTAGTATTTGTTGTAATATTGGCTGCTGTCAGTTAGTAGTTGTCATTTCGTAGGGTATGTGAAGGCTTTTTCGTTGGATGCAGTCTGTCAGTATGTGTTTTATCGTTAGGCGCTTGTTGCAGTATTTGCATATTGGGCTGTCTGTCCTTATCATTAAATGTCTATGTGTCAGGTATGTGTGGTCGATCCTGAGCCTGGCAAGAACTACTTCCTCCCGTCTAGTACTCCTATGGCTCGATGACCACTCCTTAATAGTACTTTTGATACTGCGGAGGTGGTTCTTTACTTCCATCTATTCTGATTGCCATTTGTTTAGGATTCGGTGGCGTATATGTCTCACCATGTCTTCGTATAGTGAGTTTGTTTCTGTGTATTGAGTTTGTTGAGTAATTAGTTTAGCCTGGTAGTCTGCTGTCGTACTAAGTCGAAGGTCCTCGTGTCCTGGCAGTCAATATAGGGAAATTGTATTTTGATATGTTTGTTGTTTATAAATTTCTTCTGTTATATTTAGTGCTATTGGGTGAGTGATGTAAATGTCTCGGAGGGTTAATAATGAGCTTAGTGAATCTGAACAAATTAGTGTGTGTTTGGGCTGTGATGATGTAGGTGTCATGTTTTTAAGTGCCAACCAAATTGGGATGGTAACTTTTCTGAAAAAACTTGCCTTTCTGTGACTGCTGCAGATCCGATTTTGTCATTGCTTTTGGATCCGTCAGTCTATCGAAAAGAATAAATAATACCATAAGTAATTGATTACAAGAGTTATTGTCCAAATGTTGAAGTGACGCAATGTTGTAAAACGATGTATTACATAAGATTTCTTTTGTAGAAATATTCTTTTTTAATGCAGTAATATAAGATTTAGAGGTGTTGAGAAATACACTAAAGAATTCAATTCAAAAGAAAGGCTAGCCATTTTTAAAGCATCTTAAGCTGAAAGGTTATAAATGTTTTATAACTTTCACTCACCCTCAGCGCATTGTATTTCGTCGTTATCATCAGATAGAATTGTGCAGGACTACATTCAAGAACAATAGCTACTTTTTTAAGACTTCTATACAGTATACAACTGATAAGAACATTTCATATTCAAGAAAATTTATTCTTCAGGTATCAATAAAGAGAAATATTTTGAAATCCTCTAAAACTAGTTATCATATTTCAAACATATTTATTACCTAGATTTTACTTAAGCCGTCGCTTGTTTCCAAAACATTTTTTTAAACGCAAGTGCATATGTTTTTGTGCGTGAGAGCATTAAAGTATTTAAAGTACAGACAGAAATGTCACAGGCATTTCCCGCTTATTACGGTGAAAATTACAGGATGAATATTGTTGGAAAAGTTATTCCCTCCAACTTTTAATGAATGTAATCGTATTCGTTTGAATGATTAATGCGTCAGTGCTCTAGGAACGGTTGGAGGATTTCTTCACTTATAGCGCAACACTCCGGTATACGTTACATTAAGAATCTTATTGAAAAAGTTATTTCCTACAACTTTTGTTCTTTATATTCTTTTGTAACTCAAATAAAAACAGAGTTGTGTTTTTGTTTTATATTTCATTAGCTTTCTTCCTTCAATGACCCCATGAGGGCCTGCCTTAACGTAAGGTGCATGCTGCAAACCCAACTTGAGCTAAGACTAACAATCACTAGCCTATGATATTTCTTCTTCTTAGCAGATTTCCCTGTAGGGAAATCAGCTATTGAGGTCGTACTCATAACGCGATTTTTGAAACATTTCTTCAAATGTCCATCGATCCTACCCAGGAGATGACGAAAATGAGGTCCGTTCAAAACTATATTACATATTTGTCTGTTAACGCTCTAGCGGGCGCAATGTTAGTGTAATCCTTACCAAACTCGGCATTTTGTCGTTTTATTTTTTTAAAAAAAAAAGGTCAAGTTCGTTAAAGGCTGAAATCGAACAAGTCCCAGGGTGAGGGGTTAGAGGGGGAATTTCAAAAATTCAAAATATCTCCGTTACTATACGTCGGATCGATAACTAGTATAGAACCAATCTTATTGCAAATGTAATACTTGATAGATGTTGTTATGTAGGTTTTTGTTCTATCTTGATTATTAACAGAGATATTTGCATTTTTTAGGTTTCTGCCTTCAGTCCTAATGTCAACCTAATGTCAAATTGACAGTAAGGTGTTATATTTTGAATCACATTATTTGAAATAACAAATATTGTTCACATTGAACTTTTACATTTTGAGGTAAATGGAAATGCGTGGTGCGCGTGGGAAATCTGCTTATTTAACGCAGCCCAAGCGTGACGGACTTTTGTGGAGAATTAGTTATACAAATTTAATTATTCTACCTACAGCTGCTTGTGGGGAAATCTTCTACTGACGAACCCATGGAAGGAGTTTTGAAAATATTCATCAAATGTTTATCTACCTTACCTTATAGTTAAGAAAATAAGTCTGTATATATATATATATATATATATATATAAAATATTATATTATATTTTTTATTGAAGATCTTAAGCCCAGTGATATGAGTTTGATTTTTTTTTTTTTTTGGACAAGTGTATATATACTGCTCAAAAATGAATAGGGATATTGGTTATTTTTTCTTATCCTATTAATTTTAATTAAATCGATCTTAATTAAATTTCTTTTTTATGGGGGAAAAAGACAATAATTTCTAATAAATATTAATGATATTTATAATATAAAAAAAAAATATGCTAGGCCCCATACATACCACAAAACAGCCAATATCCCTATTCATTTTTGAGCAGTTTATATACTTGAACTCCTAGGACATTTGAAGAAATTTTTCGAAAATCGCGTCATGAATACGACCTCAAGCTAATTTCCCTTAAAAGAAATCTCCTAAAATACAAAAATCTCCGTTTGTATTAAAGATAGAGAATAAATGTACATATCAATATTTACACTACATTTTATTCGCAATAAGATTAGCTCTATACAAATTTTTGATCCGACGCATAATAACGGAGATATTTCGAATCTTCTGAATTTAGGCATTCACAAGTGATCCCTCTAATGTTGAGGGTGCTTTTTAAAAATCCCTGCAAATACTTTATTCGTTTCAATAAAATATTTCTAACGTAAAAAAAAAAAATGGATAAAGGCCACGTTTGAAAAAGAAAATAATTTTGGGGCGGGATCGAGCGAATTTAATGCGGGTGATACGAAAGTCTGTTAGGCCTTGAAAAAATCCAAAAGTTGGCCCGCTATTCTCGTAGTGGATGTGGGATGAATGCAAATGAACTGCTGATGATAAAACTGCCCCCTTCCCCCGGAACGACCTTCCCCTTGTAGACGATACAGAGGCCCAGCAACCGGCTCTCTCTGAATTCACAATTCCTTACGAATGACCTATCCCATAGAAATAACACTAACTTCATTTTTGACTTGTTAGTAGCTAACAAGGGTGTGCACGACCTTCCCCCCACCGATTTGAACGAAAATCTTTTAGTGTTTAGTACCTGATGAAAAATCAACTCTGTTAAAGCCAGAGAACGCACTTCTCAAGCGTTCGTCTAAAAGAAATTGTTAAAGTTTGCCTGAAGGTCTTGATTTGTTCCCAGGGTACAAATCTCAAGTAGTCTCCCGTGGCTCAGGGGATAGCGCTTTCTTTTTGTAATCGGAAATTTCGAGATCGAAATTCGCCGGAAGCGACTACTTTTTTCTGGATTTTTTTTTATTTTTTGCATCTTGGTCATTTATTTACTACTAATAAATAAATAAAAAGTTTTTTTTTTTAATTTGTAGCGTGTTCCATAAATTGAATTTGTAATAGTAAATATTTTTAGTATTATACAAGAAATATATTATCAATTGAAAATATGATATCTCTATGATCAAAATAACAATTTTATTTCGGATGACAATGGTGTTGAAGAGTAGAATGTATTTTAACGCTACATGATATTTTGCGATTCTGTTCAATCAAATACGAGCAGTTTTGGAGACACTTGATAACATTTATAACTTGATGTTAGAAAAATACGTCCGTGATCTTATTCCAGGCATAATGAAAAATAGCTCTAACGCAGAAAAATGTTGAAGAATATTTTAATGTCTGGAGCTAGAAAATTTTAAATATCTTTAGTTATTGTAAAATAAAATAATTTCAAATAAATTGGTAAAGATAGATAAAACCGTTTAAATGTATTAATAAAATATCTGCGTTATTGTTGATAACTGTTATATACGTTTTCAATTAATAATATATTTCTTGTATAATATTGAATATTTCCTTATACCAATTACATTTTTGACAGACAGCATTCGAGTTTTCTTTAAATATATGGAACACGCTAAAAATGAAAAAAAAATTATTTATTTATTAATATTAAATAAACGACCTAGAACTAAAAAATGAAAAAAAAAAATCCAGAAAAAAATAGTCGCTCCCGGCGAGTTTCGATCTCTAAATTTCCGCCTACAAAAAGAAAACGCTATCCCCGAGCCACGGGGACTACTTGAAATAGATACCTTGGGAACAACTCAAAACGTTCAGGCAAACTTTAAGAAATTTTTTTAGACGAACGCTTGAGAATTGCGTTCTCTCGCTTTAACATTATTGGTTTTTCATCAGGTAATGAACACTAAAACATTTTCGCTCAAATCGGTGGGGGAAGACCGTGCACTCCCCTTGTAAGTGAAATACGCATATATGCAGTAGTTAAAACGTTTTATATTTACAGATGTAATCACAATACCATCAACGAGTGTTTCGTTGGTGGGTAAAATATTTTGATATAAAGAATTGTGGAAAGAGCAGTGTCACGTGCTTTGTCAGAGATTTAATTTGGTTTTAACGATTTAGAGAGTAATTAAAACGTTTTATAATTTAAGATAAAATCACAATGCCGTCAACGTGTTTCGTAGGGGGGTTAAACATTTTGATATAAAATATGGGGAAAACAGTACAATTACGTCCTTTATCAGTGACATTTTTTTTTTATAACGATGTCACCTCAGATTACTTCAATCTCATAATTATGAATCATATTTATTTCATTAGAAGAATTTCAATTATTCATTAGTATTAGTGATATCAGCTATTGAGGCTGCGCTCAATATGCAATTTTCAATAACACTTTCCTCAAATTCCCATCGATCCTACCTAGGAAATGAAGAAAAATATGACATGAGTAGGAGTGGGGGTTTACTGAAGACTGAAAACTAAGAGCTCCTAATATCTCGCTTACTATTCATGATAGAGAAGATAAGTATATAACAACATTTATAGGCAAGTACATTTTCAATATGAATGGTGCTAGACAGTTTTTTCGATCCGACATATAATAACGAAGATATTTCGAAATTCCTCTTGTCTAATCTCCCTCCCCGTCCCCAGTAAAATAACCAGCCGATAAAGAACATGATCTTTAGTTTTATATAAAAACATTATATGGAGTTTCGTAAGAATTAAACAAACATTACGATCGCTAGAGCGGCAACAGATATATATATATATATATATAATTTTGAACAGACCTTATTTTCGCCATCTCCGAGGTAGGATCGATAAATGTTTGAGGAAAGTTTTCAAAAATCGCGGCATGAATACAACCTCAATAGCTGATTTCCCTTAAGGAAAATCTGCTAAAAATGTTGGCAACTAAAAGTGTGTGTGTGTGTGTGTGTGTGTGTGTGTGTGTGTGTGTATATATATATATATATATATATATATATATATATATATGCTTATCTGTTATCGTTCTATTGGTCGCAATTATCTTTCTTCAATCTTAGTTTTGTAATAGTTTCATGCAAAACTAAAGATCAAGTTTAATCGTCGTTAACGATTGAAATCGAATTGGAGGTGAGGGGGTTTGAAAAATAAAAATCCTTAATTCAAAAGTACTTACAAAGGTGTACGCTTCAGCCTTTTAGCTGATTTCTCTTATGGGAAATCGGCATTGGCGTTGTACTCATGACGCGATTTATGAACACGCCTTCAAATGTCCATCGATCGACGATACACAAGGGATGTCCGTTGAAACCTATATATATATATATATATATATATATATATATATATATATATATATAAACCTTAAGGGAAATCTGCTAAAACAAACGATTATAATCCTTTGATGATTACGATGACGTGGTTTGTGAGGTAAAATATGCCTAAATGGAATAATAATATATTTAATGTTATTTAATTAAATAATTCACTTAAATTAGATTCGTAATTTATATTAATATATATGCCAGTGTGTGTGTGTATGTGTCTTTTAAATATATTTACAATACTGAAATAAGTATTTCTATACAATTGGACGATTTCCTAAATACATTAAATATTCATTAACTATAGAATATACTTTTAATAATTATTTAAAAATTCTACGTGGTGACATGTTATAATCAAGTATGATAGATCTAGGAAATTATTTAAGAAGATACCCCTAGAAACTCCCCCGTTAGTTCTTGTCCAGAGAATTACCGTAACAAAACGTACTTCTAATATTTGTTTTGATTGATAAAGTCAGATATTTATCTGTCTAATTGAACCACATAGTTTGACCATTTGCACCCTCTGATTCCCTTAAGAAGGCAGTTAACTCATGAATGCCACAATAATACGTTTACAAACATTAAAACAATGAGTTATTATTATAATAGGGACAATTTGACTACCTCAGTGCTAAGCATGCTTTCTTAAACCTAACTAAATTCGTTATCAACAAGTCATTGGATCTATTTTAGATCTCACCTAACAAAATTTAGTAACATTTATTTCAGAGCTAATTTATAAATATTATTTAAATTGTAGTTTTTATATTTAGAACGTTTCCAGAATTCTTCCTGAGCTTCGTTGTTTTATTATCATTTTAGCAGATTTCACTTAAGGGAAATCAGCTATTGAGGTTGTACTCATGACGGAATTTTCGAAATTTTTCTTCAAATGTCCATCGATCCTACCTTGTAGATGGCGAAAATGAGATCCGTTCAAAACTATATATATATATATATATATATATATATATATATATATATATATATATATATATATATATATATATATATTTTTTGTCTGTTACCACTCTAGCGGTCGCAATTTTTGTTTGATCGTTGCCAAACTCTATATTTAGTCGTTTTATGTAAAAAGAAATATCAAGTTCGTTAACGGCCGAAATCGGACTAGTGGGAGGGGGGTTTAGAGGGGGGGATTTTCGAAAATTCGAAATATCTCCGTTACTATACGTCGGATCGAAAAATTGTACAGAATCAATCTTATTGCAAATAAAATTTACTATAAATAGTGTTATATACATTTATTCCCTATCTTGAATATTAACCGAGATATTTGCATTTTTATTAAATCTGGCCGGTTAACGGACGAAAGTGACTTTCCCGCCAAAAGCTAGTTCGGCCGTTTCCTGACTGCTCGGCTCTCGTGAAATTTCTCTATTGTAAAACTTCACGTGGGAAATCTGCTTAGTTTACGTAGCCCCTGCGTGACGGACTTTCGTTCTTGTTTTTCTATTATCTTGTTGAGTTGCGATAAACAAACCTTAAAATAGTTAAACTCATTGTATTTCATTTGGTTTTAGTTTGAGCTTTATATTAAAATCCACCCCTATACTGTATCAATTATTTCTATCAAACTTTATTGAAACATATTAAAGGATTTCGTATTTTAATGGATTCAATCCTATTTCCAACTTCTCGGTCAAGTTAAATTGATTATACACTTCTAACTTTTTCTTTCGATATATTTCTTTATATTGAGCGGCAAACGTCTTAAGTCACTAAACTGTTTAATTCTTTGTGAAATTAAGCCATAATAAGCCTTTAAATATTACAGTACATTATTTACAACACATGTATAAAATTGGTCAATGACTAATTTTTGATCAGGTAAATTTTTTCTTTCTTCAAGGTGGGACAAGTTACTCGCATGTAATTACATTTAAACGTGTATGTTATATATTTAGAGTGGTAAGAAGATTGTTAACGAAATTAATTTCTTGTATATAACTATTTAAATTGATGGATTTTATAATATGCATTCATAGAATTTCATGAGGCATGTATTATATAAGTATTAATGTTATTGAATAATATGTAAAGAAATTAATTGATACAATATTAGCAAATTGTTTATAGAAAACAAAACTATCTGACGTATCCCCATTATGTTAACATTTAATGGAAATAAACACATTTCAATTCATTTCGTCTTCATAGTTGAAGGTTATTCATTGAATAGTCAGCGCTTGTTAAAGATAACATAAAATATTAATTGGCATCACGTCAGCCTTCCTTAGAAACAAAGGTATACAAAACTAATAATAACAAACTGGGAATCACTATCCATAAATACCCACAGGGAAGTGAATACAAGGACATCCAGTTGTTAGTCCTATGTTAGATATATGTCGAATCTGGCTTCTCCTTTTTCAAGTATGACAAATCAGTAAAAGAAAAGGTCCACCACTCAGGAGCAGCGTTAACCAAGCAGATTTCCCATCAAAGAGTAGCATTGGTGTTTACTGAAGGCTAAGAACAAGTAAGTACCAGTAACTCGATTAATAATTCAGTTGCTTAATGTTTAGAGCTACAATCGTATACAATTAATTGATTAGGAAGATTGGTTCTATAACATTTTTCAACACAACTCATAATAACAGAGATATTTTGAATTTCCGAATCTCCCCTAATCTATGACAATTTCAGCCATTAACGATTATGAACTTTAGTGCAGAATGAAAGAGTTAAATATCGTTTATGCTAAAAATAAAATAAACATTTTCGAGTTAGAACGTAAAATCTTAATATATGAAGTTAGCTCACTACGTATTTGCATGCATCTTAGACAAAAAACAATACTTCGTATTTAAGCTTCGAATAATGTTCAAGACATAACAGATTAATTTTAAGATGATACGGCCGTAATTGTGGTTTTACTGAAGGCCGAAAACTAAAAAACGTTGTACAGAAAATATGTCCAGAAAAACATTTATAGGGCATTATATTTGCAAAAAGATTGGTTTCTATACAACTTTACAATCCGGAGATATTTTCGAAATTCTCCCTCTAATCTCCCCCCCCCCCCTCCATTGGTCCGATTTCAGCCAATAACAAAATTGGTCTTTTTTTTTTAACATAAAGCGTTTAAATATGGAGTTTGGTAACGGTCAAACTAAATTTGTGGCCACTAGAGCGTTAGCAAGAGAAAGAGAGAGAGTTTTTAACGGACACGATTTTCTTCATCGGAGTAGGATCGATGGACATTTGAGGAACTAATTGAAAAATGTACTAGATATAGAACAGATGACCTCGTAATTGTAATGTAGTCATCCCAAGGTTGAATGCATCCATTGACTAATCGTAGTATTAGTCTTAGCAAAATACAAGATTAGAAGCTCTGTAGGTAACAGACAAAAAAATGTGTGTATGTGTGTGTGTGTATATATATATATATATATATATATATATATATATATATATATACATACATGCATAGATACATACTCACATACATTTACACACACACACACACACACACACACACACACACACACACACACACACAAACACATTTGTGTGTGTGTAAATTTTCCTCAAGGGAAATCTGCTAAAAAAGGAATTCATAAGGAGACATTTGAAAAGATAATGATTCTTACATGAACTGTGGTAACGCTAGAAAACTAATTGTGATATTGAAAACTAAATGTGAACAGACTTATGTTTTAATACGTTCACTAAATGCGATGCATTCCTCCCATGGACATTTTGTGATTAACACACCAATACATCGATCACACCCTATTAAAATTATTTCCTACGCCCTTAATCCTGTAGTACTCATAAATAATTCGTTAAGTCAAAACTGTACACCCAATGTGAAGTTATATAAACGATAAACAATTTGATTTACATAGGGCAACTACACGTCACAAATTATTAATAAGTCATTGCAATTCATTTTAAACCCTCAAATTTCAATGCAGAATCCTAGTCACTAATTCCTAACTTAAATTTACCAGCGCACCTCTTCCCCTTTTAGTGTTACCTTATCACTGCCTAAAATCTTTGGTACATGAGATTGAGGTGTGATAAGAGGTAAGTCACACGATTGAAGTTATCTAATGTACAGATACGTGTAAGGTGTGTTCGAAAGATCTAATAATAACACTATAATGTTTATAGATAGACAGATTTTAATAATATATTTTACTTATTTACGTATGGTACTCTGAGAGCTATTCTAAGGTTAGAATGTATTTAAATAACATAAGGTAAGTAAGATGTACTAAATCTTGGAACGGATATGTATTTTATAATAGGCGTAGGCATCATATTAGCCTGGTAATACATTCAACATTTGCAACCAACAATAAAGTTAATCCCCCGTCCAATGGTAACAACATAACACTCATTAGCCCATGGTCTCTGTTTACCATGCAAATTTACTAGTATTGTATTGTTTACATTTAAGTGTGGTTAAATTAGTTGTGCTTGCGCTAACCGTTACAAACAATTTCAAATACTGAATATCCAGTAGAACAAACATATAGTACACACAACCGCTCGCAATCCTGAATACCGCTCTTATTTAAATGAATATTTACATATATGCAAAACACTAACTTATTAGGTAACGTTTAAATTAAGTGATGGAAAGAGAAATTAAAATAGCTTACCAAGAACTATAATATAATTAAAATTCCTCCTCACAGATTTCAACGAGCTGGAATGATCACATGAAATGATACCATATATAGGATAGTTAATAATGTTCAATGAGATATAAAAATTTGGAATGAGCAGTATCATCATTCAGGGGCAATATAATTTATTTTTGATACGTGTTCTTTCATAGTAAAAAAAAATGTAGGACTTGTAGGAGCATAAGCCTAGAGAGATTTTACCCTAGGAATTTAGCTACATTCATCTTCAATTAGGATGAGCATTACTCATTTGCATAAATATAACTGGCTAGAGCATATGAATAGGTTTAATGGAGCGTCGTCCTATAGGCCGCCTTTATAGCCATTGTCGACATTCTCCCAACCTCTCCCTCTCCTCTATCCACTCATTTCCGCCTTAACATTTACTTGACATACCTCCTATCTCTTCTCATTTTCCCTCCCTACCACCCCTCCTCCCTCTCTCTCTCTCCCTTTCCCTACCACCCCTCCTCCCTCTCTCTCTCTCCCTTTCCCTACCAACCCTCCTCTCTCTCTCTCCCTCTCTCTCTCTCTCCCTCTCCACCTCTCCTTTTTTTTTTTTTTTTTTTTTGATGGCACCCGACTCGGCGAGTCGTTGCCAATTATTATTCTGTAGTGGTTATAGGACTAGGATATAGGTTATTTAGTTTCCGGCGTTATTGTTTTAATCCGTTTGTTTTAAACTCCTCCATGCCTGCACGAAATCTTTAAAGGCAGCGAAGTTTTCTGGGCTCTGAACTGTTACTTCTGGATTTAGGTGAAAAGTGCAAATGGTGTTCATTATCTTGAGCCGAGTTGCATCACACCGGACACATCTCAGAAGAACGCGCGCGGCTGTTTCTTCAGCTTCGCGCAGGGGCACATTGGGCTCCTTTTCTTTTTAAATTTATAAAGATATGCGGCGAAGTTTCCAGACCTGAGAGGAACTGAGTGGTCCAATGATCGGGCTCTAGCCAGTCCTTGGCTAATCTTGCCTGCACGGTTTTGAAGAATAGCTTTGTATTTCATGCTTTTTCTGTCGTGCTCCATCAGATCTCCCATTGATTGTCCACCCAGCTCTTGGCTCCTGCCTTCACGAGGCCATTGAAAATATGTTCTTCTCGGGGGATATTCAGTGCTTGCCCCATCTCCGTTGGTGTTGAGGCTGGTAGGGGCCGTCCCTTTTTTCCTCCGCTCGGCTACTTTGGCCTTGAATACTATATCAAGCGGAGCAACGCCTGCTATTACATTGGCCGCCTCAAACGATGTTGCCCTGTACGCTTTAATGATGCGTATTAAGAGAGTTTTCTGCATCTTATTCAAGGATTAGTAGTGCCCTCTTTTCAGCAGTGGTCCCCAGGCTGAGGCGGCGTATGTGGCTATGCTGAGGATACACGATTTATACAATGTGAGTGAAGGTACAAACCGTATCCCCCATGTCGCTCCTGCCATGCTCTGCAGAATATTCATGACCTTATTAGCCTTCAGCAGTATGGAGTCTATGGTCGGATCAATTTTTTTGTATTGTCCAAAGCTGACTCCCAGATACGTTACCACATCTGGGAACTCAACCCGCTGGCCTTCTATATTAAACCTTGGAGGATGAGCATGGTCAAACTTCCCCTTTATAATCAGACCACACGTTTTCTCAGGGGACACTCTGAGCTTAACCTTCGCCAGCCACTCCAGAATGATGTCGATAGCAGAGTCAGCCTGTTGCTGTACTGTGGCCCTTGAGTTTCCCTTCACCACTACAACGAGGTCGTCCACGTACGCGCTTGCAGTAATCCCAGATGCCTCCAGGAGCTCCATGAGTCCGTCAATTTACTGGATCCACAGTGGTGGTCCTAGTACCGAACCCTGAGTGCCCTCCTTTAGTTATATTTACCGCTGCGCTCGTGTCGGCACCATCTCTTAAATAGGCCCGCCTTTCGTTGAGGAAGCTGCTTATTATCTCGAACATATTGCTTGGAAACGCCATCTTATGTAATATTTCCCTTATTGCTGGCCACCATGAGTTGTCGTATGCCCCAGCTATATCGATGAATACCGCGAGCACATATTTATGCTCGCCCTGCTCGAAGTCGTCGATCAGCCTCTTGGTAGCTTGTTCGGTCGACCTTCCTGGTAGGCCTCCGCATTGCCTGTGGCTTGCTCTTCTAATTATTCGGAGAAATATCTCTTTTTTTACTAGCGTTTCCAAGACCTTTCCCAGAACTGGCAGCATGTATATAGGTCGATAGCTCCTTGCCACGCTGGGGTCCCTTTGCCCTTTTTTCTTGAACGCCACGACTGCGGCCGTTTTCCAGGCTCTAGGAAAGTATCCTATTCCTTGGCAGGAGTTCACCATGGTTTAGACCGGCGTTTATCCTCCTTCACTCCAACGGCTTCTTTTGCTTCAAGCACTATGCTGTCCTGGGCTTAACCTATTTGCACGTCCACGTCTCTCTTGCTGACTGGAAGGTCTGCAAAGTCCCGACCTGCGAATGCATTCCTAATGTTCCTTCCTGTACATTCTTTGTAAGTTTCCCATTTACTTTCTTTTATGGGGAAACTTCTCGCTCCCTCTCCCTCTCTCACTCTCTCTCTCTCTCTCTCTCTCTCTCTCTCTGGTGAAGACAGAGATATTTTGAAATGTCGATTTCCTGTCTCTCTCCCTCCTCCCCTGTTCAATTTCAGCCATAACCAAACCTGATCTTTATTTTCACACGAATCGCTTATACATAGAATTTGGCAACGATCAAAAATATAAGTGTGACCGAGAGAGTGGCTACAGACACGTGACTGTATATATATATATATATATATATATATATATATATATATATATATATATATATATATATATAAAATGTGAGGAAGAGAGTAGTATAATGAGTAGCGCCTAGCATAGATAATGCGATAGTCCCGCAACACCCAAATGAAATACCAGTACCTACCCTCACTCATACACCCAAGCAATATCTGTTGTTTTGAATTACATCGAAAATAAGTTAGAATGTTTACTTATTCTGTATTTGCCACTGGCACTCTGAAGGTGGAGGATTAAGTTTTCCTCTGCATTATACTTTTAATAAGTAAATATAAATACATCCTTCATAATATATATATATATATATATATATATATATATATATATATATATATGTAAAATACATATTGAAGAAAAAGAGTTGTAAATAACCGAGGAGCACTATAACTAGATCAATTAAAATAATAAGGGGCTCAGGTTTGCCATGTGAGTTAAGGCGTTTCAAAATATTCGTTAACAGATTCATATTTTTAAATTAAAATTTTTATATATTTTGTATTTGATTGACCAGAATCGCGAAATATCATCCAGAGAGGATTGTATTAAAATTCATTCTATACTTCAACACTATTGTCATACCCAATAAAATGTTTAACTTGATGATAGAAACATACGTCAGTGATCCAAGGCCAAGCATAATGGAAATATAGCTCTAATGCATAAAACTGTTAAAATAATATTTTTATGTCTAGAGCTAGAAAATGTTAAATATCTTTATTAATTGTAAAATAAAATAATTACAAATAATCAGATAAAGCTAAATAAAACCTATTATCAATATATCAAAATTATTATTGATAATTGTTATATACTTATGTATTCAGTTAATAGTAATATATTTCATGTATAATATTAAATATTTCCTTATAAGTATTATATTTTTGACAGAAAGCATTAGAATTTTCTTTAAATATATGGAACACGTTAAAAATTAAATGTCAATAATTAAAAAAGGACTTCTTATTAATTTATTATTATTAAATAAACGCCCTAGAAACAAAAAGTAAAAAAAAATATAAAAAGGAATAGTCGCTCGCGGCGAGATTCGATCTCAAGACCTTGCGGTTACAAAGAGAAGCTACCACTGAGTCACCGATTTCTTTTAAAATACTTCCCTTAACAACACCTCAAGACTTTCAGACAATCTTTAACATTGTTTTTTTAGACGAGCGCCTGAAAAGTGTTCTCGCTTTAACCGAATTTGTTTTTCATTAGGTACTACACACTGAAGAAGTTTCGTTCAAATCAGTGGGGGGGAAGGCCGTGTACTCTCCTTGTAAACTTAGAACGTTGAATTTTCTTATTTACGAACGTTGCAACAACTAGTTGTGCACCTCCTCATTACAATAGAAATTGACTAAATGGAGAGGTAGTTTAGGGTATGGGAATAATAAAAAAAAGTCCGTCACGCAGGGGCTGCGTAACCTAAGCAGATTTCCCACGTGAAGTTTTACAATAGAGAAATCTGCCTACTAATAGCAGTAGTTGGAAGGTATCTCTAGACCTATTCACGAGGGACGAATAGTTACGGAAACGGCCGCACTAGCTCTCGGCGGATAGTCCCGAACAATGCAAATATCTCGGTTAATATTCAAGATACAGAATAAATTTATAAAACAATATTTATAGTAAATTTAATTTGCAATAAGATTGATTTTATCCAATTTTCGATCCGACGCACAATAACGGAGATATTTCGAATTTTCAAAAATTCCCTCCTCTAAACCCCCCCCCTCTCACTTGTCCCATTTCAGCCATTAACGAACTTGATCTTTCTTTTTACATAAAACGCCTAAATATGAAGTTTGCTAACGATCAAACAAACATTGCGACCGCTAGAGCGTTAACTGACACACACACACACATATATATATATATATATATATATATATATATATATATATATATATATATATAATTTTGAACGGACCTCATTTTCGTCATCTCCTGGGTAGGATCGATGGACATTTGAGGAAAATTTTCAAAACTCGTGTCATGAGTACGACCTCAATAGCTGATTTCCCTTAAGGGAAATCTGCTAACAATTGCAAATTTCTTGGTACCAGTTAGGAATATAGGTAGAGAACATTTTTGGTTTATATATCTACAAATTATGTTTATGAATCTTCTTGATCCGATGCTTTGAGACAGACGACTTCCAAATGAAATAATTTCAAGTGGTGCTAAAAACCATTTGTTTATTTAATTTAATAGGAGCACACGGAAGTCATGTCCCAACATTAAATTTTTATTTTATTGGTGCCAATGCGGTTACAAATTTATAAGTTATATTCCGCAATTATTATTCTCATCATCGAAATCTGACCTCAATTCAATCTTCTTTCAATATTATTTATTTTTAATAATGAAAAACAACAATGTGTTGCAAATAAGAAAACTGAGGTAAGGAATTTACAGTTCATATTTATCAAATATTTAAATAAGTCGATTAGATGTAGATGCAAGTATGTTTCTTCTGGAATCAAATTTTTCAAAACTAGAATCTTTTAATGTAATTGATTTATACGCTGATCATCATTTTAATGTGTCGATGTTTTCATCTGATCTGTGTTGTAAATCTCGTCGTAAATTGTCGTCAGTCTTGAAGCCACCGTCTCAGTGGTAAGGTCGATTTTTTTATAATAACTGTACGACTTCTGAAGAGGCGTCATAAAGGACCGAAACACGAAGAGCAAAATAAATCAGTGGAATTTTTCATCTATTGACTTTCAGCCATTTCCCCTTCATTTAATCTATTTATTTCTTCTAATTCGAAAAAACAGATATTTGATATTTCTTTCTGCCCTCATTTAGAATCTTCTTTTTTTAATGTGATTTTCACGTTAGTCTATTATATATTTTATGTGTATACATTTTTTATTTGTCACCACTTCTGAAATATTCTTAGCTTACGGAATTCATATATTACAAAAATTGTTATACAATATTTTGTGGAAATATTCCCTCGGCTAAACTTAGAATCAAGTATTCTGGTGTAATTGTTTTCGATTATATGTTTAAAACAAAAAATAATAACCAATCATTTCATGTCGATTGCCACTTCATCCTGTTTACCCATTAATATTTTTGAATATGTATTTTTAAATTTTTATTTCCTTAAAATGTTAAGTCTTTTTAACGAGGCAAATACACCCTACAAATATAATAAATCGAATGTAAGGGACAAGAAAAAATAGAAGTTTTTTGTCGAATTCAAATGATAAATAATAATGTATAACTTATTTTAAAGTCCAAAAGTTATTTTAATGCCTAATGAAAACATACTTAGCCATTTGAAAAAATAAATGAATAGATATAATTCAATAAGAGTGTGAAAGAGAGAGAAAAAAAAGAATTTAAATGAATAGTTGAGATCTGTAGAAAATTGATTACCCGTAATCTTTTTTTTTTTTCACCAAATCGTACATAAACCAACAACACTATTGGGTAAAGAAAATTACATTAATGCTAGGCCATTGCCAAATTCAAGCCAATTTTCAATTAATATAGAAGCAAATACGCAAATAAGATTAACAAATCTGTTTAATATGTTAACAATTTGAAGAACTTCATCAACTTGTCTTCTGGATAGCGAATTGACCTAAAAAGAAGTAGTTGAGATTTCTTAAGTTAGAAGCATGGGGAAAAGTTGTTTCTTATGCATTAATTTCAGCTCATGAATTTTCCTCCTTTCATTATAATTTTCTGTTGTAAACTAAGTTTGAATTAATTATAACGTTTTTGGATTCAGGCAGAATCATAAGCCGCCGGTGATTCAAATATGAAATCAAAAGGATCTCCTTTGTCTACTGCCTGCTCAGATTTCTATTCCGGCTCAGAGAGAAGAGTGAGAATATTTGCCCCATGTATTGTCTTAAGAGATCCTCCTTCCTCATTAGATATGAAAACAGCTAATTAGGGCAGCCCATTGCATTTTTAAATGTGTGTGTTTTCACGACAGAGCATGACAGAGTAATGCAGCAGTTAATAATTTCTGCTAGTGCATTTTTAACTCTAGTGGTACGTTATGCAGTCGCATTGACAAACAGTTCTGCTTCATAAACTAAAACTCTATATTCTCTAGTGTTAAAAGCAGAATACCGACAATAAAACTCTTATCGCAATGAATAAGTCAATTTCTTACTTTACTTCACATGAGTTATATCTCGACCAAAAATATATTTGGAACATAATGCTATATCGTTACTGGTAAAATACTCTGTTTACTATGTAGACGAGGAATGAGCAACTTGCGGCCCTTAAACATGTTTATGCGGGCAGCCAAGCATTTCTAAAATTGAATTTATTTTATCGACTTTCTCCACTGAATATATTGTTATAAAATATATATGAATATGTAAATAATTTTTTCTCTGTGGCCCACCAAAAAATTTTAAAATTTTAATTGGGCCGTCGATTAAAAAGGTTGCTCACCACTGATGTAGACCAACATACCTATTATGAATTGACCAAATGTTTAGCTTAAGCAATCAATGAGCTCCGCAGTCTTGATCATTCTTGGCCTGATGTAGAAGCCAGCGTGAAACCACATCATGTCCTTTCAAATCGCTTTCTTCCTTTTTTGTATCCATGGAAATCAGAATTTCCTTTTAAAGATAACACAAAATATTAAATTCATAATATATATCTTCTTTGCAGATAAATGACCCCTTTCTTAAATTATTTCGAAGTTTTATAAAAATCAAATGTATTGAAGGGGCTCAGGTAACCCATGTGAGTTAAAGCGTTGACTTTAATCTCACATGGTAAACCTAGACCTGGCGAGTTCGATTCCGGCCTGGGCAATAGGAATTTATTTAGTGACGAAATTCATTAGGTAAAACCCTTACCACCCTGGCTAGAAAAGGGTGGTAACCCGTCCCAATTAGCGTTAGTTGCAAAAAAGTGGAAGTTAATAAACAATTGAAATTTATATTGGTTGTAATACAACCAATGTAGATATGTATTTAATAAAGAATTAAAATAAAATTCATATCTACATCAATGGGTTTGAAGAGAAACAGGCGATGATGCTAATTAAGCAGACTTCTATACACTGTAGGAAGGATATAATAATAAGCTAGATACTATAATAATGGGTATGTTTACAAAATAACCCAAATTTCTGAATTGTAATTTTAGAGAATTAGCAGCCCCTTGATAAGGAGCTATACAGCTCGAAATAAATAAATAAGATGTACTGAATGGCAAATAAAAATTGTAATTTACTTTCAAACTATTTATTGATCAACTAGTTCTTGCAATAACACGCGCAGCAATACAGGATAGAAATTCAGAAACAGTTACTCATTTCGTTTACAATATAATGTAATTCTGTTTTAAAAGGTTAAGCATGAGAGAAGACAAGAACCTGTTTTGTTGAGAGTAAGCGGGTGGTCGGCCGGCGTTCCTCTCAGATGTAGGCTTTGCGTGCGGGCTATCTAGTGGATAGTCGACTCTAAATCAATGTTAACAATAAATAACGCAATTAGGTTCACATTGTTAAGCTGCTCGAACAGGAGCGGATTGATTACTTTTACTCTAATCGCTCTGTAATTTGGGGGGCGGGTCCCCATCAGATCTGCCACTGGGCAGAATAGCAAACCATGCAGGGGCACCTAACCCCACCCCACAACCAATCTCAGCAACTACCAATCCAACGTTAAAGCTCAATAACTACTCCACACCAATCCCCCAAGTGCCCCACAGTGTTTCGTCCGTGCAAGCTTGGTCGACAAAATTATTTTTCGATCATGTTGCATGATTATCGATCGGCTTTGTAATATTATAATACAAATAAGTCATATATATATATACATAAGTACTCGTATAATAAAAATACAGGGAAGTCATTCTTCAATTATAATAATATTTTAATATTTAAACATTCTTTTTAATATTAAATTCGTTAATTACTAATAAATACAGTAAACAAAAAAATCTGGTGCTGGACTTCCTCTTACCCGAACTGAAATAAATAAATAAACAGTATATTTCCTGCACATTATTTCATTTGAAAATGATATACGATATCTCTCTGATCAATGCATCGGATCAACAAATGACATAAAACATAACCTAAAGATCTTGTTAAGTTCTTTACATACGTGCGATAACTCAAATAGTTATGCTGAATTGGAAATTTTTCAATGCATCGGATCAAAAAATGTCGTAAACCTAGTTCGGCCGTTTCCGTGACTGTTTGGCTCTTGTGAAATTTCTATATTTTATAACTTCACGTGGGAAATCTGCTTAGTTTACACAGCTCCTTTCGTGGCGGGCCTTTTAATAATAAACATAGTTGAAAGCCAATTATTTCAAGTTATTGCTAAGCGTACTCATTATTTGAATATTACCCCTAGTTGCAGAGTACTATGTGGGGTGGATGAAAACATCTAGTTAGATTGGATAAATGAGAAAAGGAAAGTCAAAACGACGCATAAAGACAATCGCCCACTTGACATTTTCTCAGGAAAAAAGAATACATTAAAGGAAGGATAAAGAAGGGAAATCCTTGTGATTCCAGCTTTTGCCCTAGACTATGCCATTACAGTTCCTATTCAGTAGTGTTCAAAGGTACTCGTCAACGATCCCAACTTCTAGGGGAATCACCCCTACTCTTTCCCTCTTCAAAAGATCCTTCAAATGGAGCTACAGCGATAAAATGCCCTTTCTCGATATTAACAACCCCAATTGAACACACATCCTTATTATAATTAATTTCAGAAAACAGTAAACACTTTTAGCTCTTAATATGACCATTCAGAAATCAAGAAATTAAACCCCTTTTTTAAAAATAATAATTTTAATCTTGAAATCATTCAAGCGAAAATTACAAGAAAAACCTAAATCAATTGATTTACCAACATTTCGACAAGTATATTGCCTTCATCACGGCTACCAACCTAGTGATATTTTTAAAATGCACATGAAATATAAGCTCATCCAGCAAAGTTTTTGAACATTTGACACTTGCTATATCTCCAAAAAAAATTCAATACACTGACAATTATCCACTAGCCGGGAGAAAAAGGACTCCCAAGGAAAGAATTCGATTTTTATATACATAAATACGAATTAGAACATATTGAGTTTATCCAAAAGAAAGCATCTAAATAGGGACCTAGATTTTATCATGAGCTTTATGGTAATAATAACACTTCCATCATGTAAATTTTCAATTATGTCTCTACAGGGAAAATTGCTGATACGGAGTAAAATACTGTCTGTTTTCGACATCGAATGACTTCCTTGTAATATGTAATTAAACATGAGAAATGTAAATCCTCATTTCATCAAGATCATTTCATTTGAAAAGCGCATACCATACCATAACATAATTATCTAATAATAATGTCATTCTTCGAATGTATAAGCTGAAAAAATGCAATTGAACTGAATTTATTGATTTTTTCATGTAAAAAAAAAAATGGCTTCGTAAAATTTTTTTCTATCTCTAATAGGTACGGAGAAAATTACTATTGTTTCCTCTAACCCTCCTCTAACTCCTGCCTCCTCTTCATTCGTAATCAATTTCAGTCAAAAGAGAAGGTGCACAGTTCCTAAAAATGCAATTTCAACATTCTGAGGCTAGTCATTTTTGAATAATGGGTCATAAGTACGTCCATATCTATGGACAGGTGTCATACCAGAACGAGTCAAGATGTATTATTCAGGGAGGGGCAAATCGGATGATTCCGCTGTAACTAAAAAATAAACAAAAACAAAACGACTTTTCGTGATTAAATTAATTCTTTTACTTCGTACTATAAATTTTTTAAAAAAGGCATTTTCACCCAGCACTATCAATTATTCAGATTCAAGCATATATTAACTCAAATATATATATATATATATATATATATATATATATATATATATATATAATATGGCCGCCAAATAGATTTCGCTCTCAGGATTCTTTGTCCTCCACAGTTTCGGTAACCTTGGAAGGAATAAATCGGAAGGCTACAGTAAAATCCTGGCTTAACATATATTTTCTTCGTGTAACATGTATCTGTTAAAGCTTCAAAATTTCCTAAATAAAATTCTGTTCCTAATATACCAAATCTTTTATAAAGATATTTTCCATTGACTTTATTTATTTATTTTTTGTTGTAAAAACGCTTTGGTCTTTCAATTAATCAACCCTTTTTGATTATATTGATTATACTACATCACCCAGCAATGTACCGTTGCCTTTAATCTTCTGGTTGAATGCCTGTTACTATTTGATGAAGATTACACTATGTACATTATAATGTAAGATTGATGTATTTAAGGGCTGAAGGGAAAGTTGTTAAAGCACTGTGAAATGAAGTAGTGAGAGAAGGCCGGCACGATCTGCCTATCTGCGGATCCAGAGAAATTCCCAGGGCACCATGGCAATCAAACTTCAGCATTTGTTAGCAACTGCCTCTCCCAGCCGCTTCATGAATAAAAATTAACACTCTCCGTGGCTTTCTTAAAACTAAGCTGTTTTAGCCCCCTTCCCTCGTAGTATCCTTTCTTTCTGCATTCTTTGAGCCTTCATTTACCTCTAATGAATCTCTGACGTAACCCCTATAAAATACGGGGGGGCATTGAAAATCATTTCTGTTTAAGGAAATATTTCATCCCAATAAATATTATGTGAAATCAACTGACTATATTTAACCAATAAATAATTTTTTTATTCGCGATTCTAAATGAATCCTTTCCAGTAAGGATTTAACTAGAAGTAATTTGTGATTTCCTTGCTACAAACAAAAAACCATAGAAATCGTTAAGAATGCAGCATATCAATTTAAAAGATATTTGGACTAATATGGTAATATTAAAAGAGCAAAAGAAAATAATCAAATGGTTTAAGAGGGTAAAGATAAAATCAAAATGCATTTTCTTAAAAACCAATGCTCTCCAAGTTATTAATAGTCTCTTTTCAAATTGTATTTATTCTAGGAAAAATACGGTGTATCACATTTTATAAGCTACCTATAGTTTACTTAATTATATTATTAATAATTGCTTTAAAGCTGTATTTTGTTTCTTTAAATTGGTTGATCATGAAGTTGGAAATAATAATATAGTTAATACCGAAATATATAATACTTTGCATTAGAGTATCATTGTTATTAATACTTATACCATAGACAATTTATATCAGATGAATCAATAACAACGACCCCTAATTCAATAACAACAGAAACATTCTAGCTCGTCGTAATTCGCCTATTAAAAATCCAATCGTTAGTTCTGTCTGTTAAACATTAGTTGAAACTAAATTTTACCTAGCTCTAAAAAAAATAATGCATTTCTTACTATATGGACAGTTTGCTCTCCTTCCCGATACCCTCTTTGCCACAAAATAACAAGATTGCACACTTGGATTAATTCCTTAAACTTTTTTTTTCTATTTATTCAAGCTAGGTTGTAAAGCTGCCCAGTTCGCCCTGGGGAGTGTCTTTTTTTCAAGCTGATCATCAGAACAATTTCCCCCATCGAACCTTGTATAAACACACCACTCCTTCCACATTATATTGACTACAACTTCCTTGTTTTTACTTCGTTTCTTTTATTTTCATTTATTTAGTGGCAAAAGATTTCTCTAGGGAATATAGATATATACAGCTGCAACATTTCACATTCATATAATAGCCCCTTAAAAGAATAGTAATAAATTCAGAACGTAAAAATATTTTATACATTCATAAGTTAAGTTTTTCTTGTCTCTGAAAGAAAAATAAATATATTTGCTCTCATAATTCAATAATAAACTTCATTCAAATACATTTTTTTATTTTAATTCTAACTTTAATACATAAAAGGTATTACTGACAGAAACAGAGTTTTAGAGGTTTAGGGTACACATAATTAATCATACATTTTTTTCATAAATCATAAAAATTTCACACAGGAAAACCAAATGGCAGGTTTTAATTAAAATATCAAAGCGAGTGCAGGAAATAAAGCGAGAGACAGAAATATTTTTTTTAAATTTTTTATAAGAAGCATTCTACGTCGATACACTCAGCTTTTTGGTGTTTTGAAACGTCGATCGAACAACACGGTTTAGTGAGAAAGTACTAAGTCCGATTAGGAGTACACTGTCATCTTTCTGAATTACCCCTTTCAGGGCTAAGTGAATCAATAGGCAACAAGAACCATGAGGATAAAGGTCACGATACAGCCAGTGTGTCAGGGAGATTTGAACAAGCGAATATTATATGGTTGTTGCATTACCGGTATGATGTAATCATCCTCCTGCAAGTGGTAAAAGCGAACAATCACGTCTCTATATGCAAATTTTCACGGCCTATTGGTGTCTATTAAACGAGTTCCCTTCGAAAATAGGATGTATCTCAATACACACACACACACACACACACACACACACACACACACATATATATATATATATATATATATATATATATATATATATATATATATATATAATTATATTATAGCCTTCCTTGTATGAAGAAAAGGAAGTAATCTGATCGCGAACATTTTCGGTTTTTAGATTTCAAAGGAATTATCTGTTTTGGTATTCTCTGAACCCATTTTGAGTAATTTTAGTATCTCGTATTATATATATATATATATATATATATATATATAAAGTTTTGAACGGACCTCATTTTCGTCATCTCCTAGGTAGAATTGATGGACATTTGAAGAAAAACAATTTGATAGCTGATTTCTCTTAAGGGAAATCTGCTAAAAAGAATAAATTTGATGTTATTCCTCCTTTAGATGTTAAGTTAGTATGAAAGGAATATTGAAGCTTTCGTTTGAAAGAAAAGGAAACAAGCATAAGTAAAAAAATTAAAATAAATATAAAAATAACTTACATTATGATTAATGTATCAAAAGATCAATATTTCTTTCATAGTTAATAATTCATGTATCATTAAATTAGTAACTTATGTAGAAGGATTTCATTGAACTTTATAGATCATTATAAACAAATAGGACACTATGTCTTAGTCTAAACAATATAATATATATAAAACCATAAATCATGCCTACAATACTATAAGATTTTTAAAGAACCTTTTCTCTATTGTGTTTCAAGGTGTGGAATTCGGCTCTATAATCCATTGGGATCCCGTAAGGAAGGAGTTGCCATTCCTTGCCTCCAGCCAGGACCCTGGACTCCACTTATGTCAAATGGACACAAGCTAGAGTTGGAAATAGATAATGACACTGCTCTTTTTAGAGCTGAATATTCCTTTCTTAAAAGTAAGAATGTTTTTATATTCTTTCATAAAACTTATCAGACTTCAAAATTAAATTGTTGATAACAATAAAGTTACTTTTGATTGTAATTTACAATTTCAAATATTTTGTATTTGCTACTTTCTTTTGATTAAATTAAGTTTTAAGTAAAATAAAATCCTAGTATTTTACATTTAAAAGATAAAATCCCATGGGGAAAACCAAATATTTAACATTCCTTCTTGTATTATCAATAATAAGACTGCATAAATGGGTGTTACAGATTATGGCATTAAGACAGGGAGACAATTAGCAGAGTACCCTTGTGCTTTTAGGTAAAGTATTGCATATATATACGTATATATGTATCTCGCATACTTCAAAACGGTCAGCCTTACAATATTGAAATTTGAATAATTATATACAATTTTGAACGTACCTCATTTCCGTTATCTCCTAGGTAGGGTTGGTGAACATTTGAAGACATTGTTTGAAAATCCCATCATAAGTACAACCTCAAAAGCTGATTTCCCTTAAGGAAAATCTGCTAAAATACTTTAGTGGAAGCTTAAATGCCAAATATTGTTTTCAAGAGACTTTTAGAGATGCATGCAAAGACGTTCTGTTGACCCCCCGTCTTAAGTTCTTGGTCTACTAAAGTCTGAGTGATTGAGATAAAAATTATTCTGATTTATTATAAATTACTGTACTAGATATAGTAAATAGTTTTCAATAAAATTAATAAGTTATATTCAGTTATATTCTAGTAATTGTTTTTCTTTCCGGTTAAGAATATTTCTATCTATCCGTTCACATCTGAGAGGTTTTTGACATTTCTGACATTTGAAGACATTTTTTGAAAATCCCATCATAAGTACAACCTCGATAGCTGATTTCCCCTTAGGGAAATCTGCTAAAAATGAAAATGTCTGTGTATTTATTAGAAGTACAAGAACTTTGTACAGAGCCATTTCAGTTTAGTATCAACAGATCTCTAAAGTGTGTTCTATAAATTGTTTTGATCCGATGGATGGTTTATTACTTTCAAATGGAATCATTTAAATCAAAAGTGCATCAAAACGTTGTTTTTTTTATTTTATTTAATGGGTCACTGGGATCCCACATTAGACTTTTATTTAATTAAAAAGTATTATTACAACTAGTTTCTTCAGAGTCGTCTAGGTATTAAGTATGGCACCCATAGACAATTCAATATCATATAAATGTTCAATAAATAAGTAAATCTAATAAAGTACAACTTCTATAGCTGATTTCTCTTAAGGGAAATCTAAAGATCCATTCAGTAAAATTTGAACCTATGTGTATATATTTGTGTGAGTGAGTGTATTTGAACAGTAATAGTATTCCCATAGAAATATATGTGTCGTATAATTGCATTCACAGCTAGTTAATATAAGACGATTCGCTTCAATATTTACCAGGAACCTACCAAGAAACCCTTGATACAATATTGACTAATATAATTGCACTCAAACTGGCTGATTAAATAAAGTCTATTCCTTGAGTAGTCAACATAAAGTGTACCGATGACACGGCTCCGCAAATACTTACGAAATTAGAATTAATTCTGTATCTCAGGTTTATTAGAATAAATATTAGCTTTAGGGGGAACAAATTTCACCTAACTCGAATGAGAATCCTCAATTTCGAGGACGGGTAAATCTAAAAATCGAAATTTCTCCGTTATTCGAACTCGTTTTAGGAAAATGTTCTATAACCAATCTTATTTTAGCAGATTTCCCTTAAGGGAAATCAGCTATTGAGGTCGTACTCATGACGCGATTTTCGAAAATTTTCTTCAAATGTCCATCGATCCTACCCAGGAGATGACGAAAATGAGGTCAAAATTATATATATATATATATATATATATATATATATATATATATATATATATATATATATTTGTCTGTTAACGCTCTAGTGGTCGCAATTTTTGTTTGATCGTTACGAAACTCGATATTTAACCGTTTTATGTAAAAAGACAGATCAAGTTCGTTAATGGCTGAAATCGGACCAGAGGGAGGGGGGGGGGGTTAAAGGGGGGATTTTAGAAAATTCAAAATATCTCCGTTATTATGCATCGGATCTAAACATTGTACAGAACCAATCTTATTGCAAATTAAATTTACTATAAATATTGTTATATACATTTATTCTCTATCTTGAATATTAACCGAGATATTTGCATTTTTATGAAGTCTGTGGTGGGGTATAGTTCGGATTATGTCGGCCATCTTCGTCATTTCTCGGCTCAGGCATGAGCTTCTTCTAACCTGGCGTTTTTAACCTTACCTTACCTTTCTTACTTTGTGAGATTTATGCAAATACGTTTTGTTCATCCGCCCCCCCCCTTCTTTAGTTCTTGGACTACTAAAATTTGAGTTATTAAAATATAAATTATTCTTACAATTCAGAAGCCGTTTCAGTTGGGTATTTATTTTAATTAACTGAAAGATTTCTCATTATCTAATCACGGTGGTATTGTGTTACCAGTATGCAGATTTCTCTATTGTAAAACTTCACAGGGGAAATCTGCTTAGTTTACGCAGCCCCTGCGTGACGGAAATTTTTAATTTTAGTCTTTATATTTCTTTTTTTAATGTTTTATTTCATTCCATAAAACAAAGTCATCGGAGAAGGAAGTTTGGGGGTTTCGAGAAGGGGCAAAATAAATAAATCCAAATTTCTTCCTTATTAATTCACAGGTCGAACAAAATGTAATCCATCCCTACAATTCGTGAATATTTGCTGTTATCTTTCTCTTAGTTTTAGTAAAATCCCACTACTACTCGTGCGTTTATAACTCGAAGCGTATTAAAGAATAAACATCGATTTTCCTTTTAAAAAGTCATGTTCAATACGCGTCTATTATCATACATAAAATAGGGAATAGGATGTATTATGTGGTATGGTATATTCGGAAATCTGTTAATTTGACACAGCACCTGCGTGACAGACTTAGATACACATAAAGATGTTTTCTGTATCCATAGCGTTTTGCAACTTCATAATTTTTTAGCATATTTGCCCTTAGGGATATCAGAAATTGAGGTTGTATTTATGACTCAATTTTCGAAAAATTTCTTCAAATGTTCTTCGATCCTACCCAGGAGTCGACGAAAATGAAGCCCGTTCAAAACAATATATATATATATATATATATATATATATATATATATATATGTGTGTGTGTGTGTGTGTGTGTGTGTGTGTGTGTGTGTGTGTGTGTGTCCGTTAACGCTCTAGCGGTTGCAATGTTTGTTTGATCGTTCCCAAAATCGATATTTAATCCTTTTATGTAAAAAAGAAGGTAAAGTTTGTTCATGGCGGAAATTGGACCAGGGGGAGGGGGATTTCGAAATGTCTTTGTTATTATACTTTGGATTGAAAAAGGATATAGAAGCAATTTTATTTCAAATTAAATGCAATATAAATATTTTTATATATAACGATATATATATATATATATATATATATATATATATATATAGTCTCTATCTTGAATATTAACCGAGATATTTGCATTTTTTAGTTTTTAGAATCCAGCAAACCCCCAATCCTACTCATGTCAAATAAACAATACTCTATTATATAAATAAACACATTATTGGAAGCTTAAATACCAAATATTGTTTTCAAGAGACATTTATTATACGAGATTCATGCAAAGACGTTCTGTTGACCCCCCCCCCCTGTCTTAAGTTCTTGGGCTACTAAAATCTGAGAGATTGAGATCAAAATTATTCTGATTCATTATAAATTACTGCACTAGATATAAATTATTTTGATTCATTATAAATTACTGCATTATATTAGTAAATAGCTTTCAATAAAATTAATATGTTCTATTCAGTTATATTTCAGTAATTGTTTTTCTTTCCGGTAAAGAATATTTCTATCTATCTGTTCAGCTCTGACAGGTTGGTTTAACCTGTTTGTTTACAATTCAGATGCTTTCCGTTATGAGGTTATTAAAACTGAATGAATGATTTCTCATCGCCGATTGTATTTATTCACTTAATATTCACGATGGAGTTAAGAGTCTATCTATTGTAAAACTTGACGTAGGAAATTTACTTAATTTACCCATCCCCTGCGTGACGTACTTAATTTAAATAACCACTAAATAACTGGAAGTCTGTGTTAATTATAAAAGTATTCAATGTAATCAGTTTCGCTTTTATTCCTTGGTCTGTATTACTTACTGCGTTGGTATTCCTATCATTTTCAGCAAAAGGTTGCTCTGGGGCGAATGTCTATAAGTGACGAGGGGAGTTAGTTTACTGGCTATCCACGTACGTCAAGACTCATCCCTGGGGGCTTGCTAACTTAAAGGCCAGAGCTCTCCACCTTGGGCTCCGGTCAACATCCCTATCTAGTCCGATTACATACGCAGCTACCGGCTTGCCCAATGTTTCTTTTCTTATTTTTCTAAAACTATATACCCAATGGGAATTGACCAGTATTGTTATTAACTAGTAGGGAAGGCCTCACAGACAAATATATATATATATATATATATATATATATATATATATATATATATAGAGTTTTGAATGGACTTCATTTTCGTCATCTACTAGGTAGGATCGATGGAAATTTGAGGAAAAATTTCGAAAATTCCGTCATGAGTACAACCTCACTAGCTGATTTCCCTTAAGGGAATTCTGCTAATATGCACAAATCGTCTAATCTGAACATACTATCATATCAGATAAGCAGTCACAATTTCTATTTAAGGAATTGGTAATCAATGGTTAGCTGTAGATAATATATCACCCTTAAGTGTAGCGCATTGATAACCTATGGGCTTGCATTAATAATTACAGAATTACTAGTATGTGTAAAATAAACAGATTTCTCTTCTTTCACATGTCGTTGTCTTGTATTCTAATAATTATAAAACACAACGAGAAACTTACAATTTTACATTTTACAGCTTCTCTAAACTGTCATCCTTCCAGATCCGATGTCGCTCATTAAGAAACTCGATCCTTAGTTTTATAGTAAAGGTATGACGGAAATCTTCTAAAAAAGGTGAACAAAGTTTCACTCTGATAAAAGAAAAATAATATCCTAAACAACCTATTTTATGTTCTGATTCCACTCAAAATTGTAATTTTAAAGTACAATATATGATTATGATATACCGGACCTAAATAATTATTTCTGTAGGTATGCTTATATATATATATATATATATATATATATATATATATATATAGAGAGAGAGAGAGAGAGAGAGAGAGAGAGAGAGACAGACAGACAGACTAGAAAAAGAGCGCAGAAAGTAAACGACAGATTTAAAACAAATAATAATAACATTGACATGGAACATTCTTTTCGTTTTAAAGTCCAACTATGAAGCAGTTCTTAATATATAGAATTATGTAAACTATTGTACTATACTCATTAGAAGGTATTTATTTTAAACTGAAAAAAAATATTGGGTTAAAAATTAAGAGAAACACTGATTTAACAATATACTAGGATCCCCTAAAATTATGATGGAATATTATATTTAGCATCACTATTCAAAAATTACTTTTGTTCGAATTTATCTTAACCTCATAAAATTCAATTAAGTTTCGGCATTGGTTTTTGATTAGCTAAATTATATTTTAATTTCATAAGACCTTAATTCCAGTAAATTGTCTTATTATATTACCTTGATCATTTAAAAGAATAATACAGTGATATATAAAGTTACTCTTGTAGAAGCAAAATAGTTTCCTGTTTATCAAATCTTCCGGATAAAGTCTTGTAATATATTGTAGAATAATTAAATAGATTCAGATATGAGATTTCAGAGACATTAGAATAAGTAGAAAATGATCATTTCTAAAGTCTGTATAGATCATAAACGATTTCAACTTTTCTAGGAGGTTCCTAGAATCGTCGAAATAGATATAGTAATTTAAAAAATAAGTACCTCTTTTATTTATAATGAACGACAATGTTCCTTTATTTTATTTTATTTACAATTAAACACTTTCAGTAAAGACCCTCATTAACCCTTCTGTTATATGCCTGTATTTTTAATTTGTTTAGTTCTTGTTAAATATTTGTCCAAATACATTTCTACTATGGTTATTTTAGATAAATATAGCGTCAAATATGTGTCTACTAATTTTCAACCTGCCCCGTCAATACTCAAATAACTACCTTAAATCACGGTATTAAATGGGATAGGAAAATAAAATAAATTGGAACCCTGATTTTCGAACGAAATAAATTAAATAATTTAATAAGCAAAAAAAGGAATAACAGTTTTTGTGCCGGATATACATCAGGTTGTGAAATATTTTTGGGAATATTGGAATTTCTGAACTTTTTTATAATTAACTCTTCGTAAAATATGAGTTTGTGTTCTTCATTGCAATTATATTTAAATATACTTATCAAGAGATCATAAGCGAACCATTTTTAAACCAAAAATCTAAACTACCACCAGATTGGCACAGTTGCTAGTTAACTAAAAAGCTCATTGTTGCTTGTAAAACGATGCAAATAAAACTTAATGGGTTATCAGAAGTTGTTTATTTTTTAGGAGACATTTGTTTTGTTCCCCGTCTCAAATCATTCGCAGAACAATAGCATCAAGATTAAAATTCTTCTCTATCCGCCCGCCGGTTCGTTACTCAATCACTTAAGAAAGAGGATTTCGATGATCTTTTATATTTGTGAGTCAAATGTACCAATGTACATCATAGGCTATATGAGAATTTAATGTTTCGACTAGGTGGAGGGGTTTGTTTCGACGGAAAAACATATGTTTGTGAATATCATTGTTTGTGCTTGTTGTTTCCATTTTTTTTTCGAAAGAAAAAGTTTTGTTTAGAAAGTATTTTTAAGTCCAAAAACGTTTACATTTATGAATTTCAAAATTTTATCCTAAGGTAAAATAGAATTTATTCCTTTTCCAAGAGAGTGCCTCAATAGAACAGTGTGTTTTGTATTTATTTTACGGGAATGAACGTTGTGAACATGGGCTATATATAGTGCTTTTTTTATCACTTACAGGAATGGGAGCTGTACTTGGAAGTGGTTTTATGGAAAAAATGGAAATACCGAATTTTGTTTAGACCGTAATGTTCAGCCCTAAAACGTTGCTTGAATTCATGAATTTTTAAAGTTTTGACTTCCGATAGTCGGTCTAAAGAATCTATGAGACTGAGAATCTGTTCAATGAGACTATTTCAATAAAATATATAAATTTGATGTATAAGTATTAAATGAATATTTTGAACATGCGCTATTTTAACGCCGATAACAAATTGTTTTCAGAATATATTTATTTAGTTACGTGATATTCAGAATCATGATATTCTGCTGGCAATACAACAATCTGCCTGAACAGAACATTTAAAAACAATTTCAAGTAATTCTAAGATAATGCCATCGTTCTTCTGTTTTATGAAAAAAAAATATATATATTTTAACCCATGAGAATGGCTATAAATTTGGCTAATTCGCTTAATAGCCATTCCATGCTTCACTCGGAAAACATTATAATGACTGTAGTGGAAGAAAATGTTCAGTACGTTATGAAAATGAACAGATTATTTAATGTTTCATTTGCATTTATGTTTTGTAATTGACAAAATCTAAAGGAAAGGCTTGTGGAGGGGAAATGCAAAAGTGGTACACTTCTTCTACCTCATTAGAGAATCATAAATTTTAGCCAAACACAGAAATAATAATAATAATAATTCTTATAATAAGAATGTTAATCCAGTAGTAACGGGATAAAATGATAATATCATGAATAGAAAAAACAAATAAAATTACTGCTTTAAAATTTTGGAGTAAGAGGAAAATATATTGCTCAACAAACAATTGCTGTAAATTACATGTATATTTCTTTATCGGCAATGATAATATTTATAATATGGAAGTTTTTGTTTCAACACACATTGCGGGCTAATAAATACAGTTGCATTACAATTAGCGAATTTCCTTCTATATATCGACGTAAATGAATGAAAATTAATAAATGAAATATGGAATTCGCTGAGTCCGTTCCACTAGAAACGGGAAATTTTTAATATACGATATTACATTTTATTTAAAAATTCCTAATTGCAAGAACATATTTTTTTTAAAAAAATTCATTCCCACACTAATAGCGTGTAAAATTATATTCAATAATAATTCAAGGCTGCAGGGAAAAAAAAAAACGATTTAATATACGCTTTTGTGCTTCGAGAAAATCTTGAAAGGTTCCTGAAAAATTTGATGGAATTTCTGATCATTAGAATAAAATAGTAAAGAGTAATAATGCCAAATGAAAAAAAAATCCTACACGGATCTTTTTCTCTCTTCAAAAGATATGTAAATAATAAGGTAGAAGTATTTATCTAAATTACAATGCTTTATTATTTGATTCAGAAATATAATCACAAAAGGATAACAGAAAGGAAACGAAAATTCAAATATATTGTAATTTTTCTTATAGAAGAATGGAAGACTTATTTGATGAGTAATTCTCAGGTATTTCAGTAATTTTACTCTAATCCAGTTTTTACATTGGGTTATTATAATTTCTCAATGCAGGGTACCTTTTAGACAAATTTTTATTTAAATGATTACAAAGGCCGACCCTTCCACCAGTCATTTTTCTCTAACTTAATTGAAAAAAAATAATCACAATAAGAATCCTCCTGGGTTAACCCTCAAAACCTTACCGATGTCACTGCGGTAAATTTCTGATCGGAAACGATTTCTCTTTTCTCTTATTTTTTTTTTTACCCGTTAGACTATTTGAATTTGTATTAGGTATTAATTTTAAAACCATTTCAAAAAACATGAAATTGTGAGTCTGATACACTTTGTAATACAAGTGATTTATTTAAAAAATAAAAATGTCTCATTTAGCAAAAAGGGATCATTAATATAGTTGCTAGTCGATAAAGCACATAATTTATTAGGATGATATGATATATTCCCGCAATTAGCTCATAGTAGCCTTTTCAACATGTCATATATTATACGGTATATGCTCTTGGTTTTTGAAACAAATAGTCTCTCCCCAGTAATCGAATAAATACTCTTCCAATAATGATCAATGAAAGAAGGAAAAATAACCCCTTACTATGCAATAATAAAAATGTCTTATTATACAAAATAGTTCAACATTTAAAATTCAAAACCCATATTACAATAAATTCGATGTTTCTAGAACCCAATTTCTTACGTTATATTTTAAAACACTAATAATAGTAATTATTATTATTGCCATGCAAAAGAACTATTACCGATTGCATTTGATGAATACATTGCTGAATAAGGTGGTTTTCTCTAGGAGAAGAAATCTGGAGCGGGTCGTAACGGCAAAATGCTGTACTATGTAGGCGTACATAAGGCCAATTATTTTGTTAGTTAGATATAAAAAGAATAATTTAGTCGATTTAATTTTAAATTAATCTCAATTTAAGCTACAGCAAAATCAAATGAACCTCCATGCATATCTTTATTTTATGGATATAAGTGTTTAGTCGAATATCTAATTTTCTGTTAGCATTAAATGAACACAAGGGAAAAGATAATGTTATTAAACCTCCTTAAAATATCATAAATATTGGTCGGAAAATTTGTTGAAAGTTTTCATCTTTCCATTATATTTACTCCACACTGGGATACATCTACGCTACTTGAACTTGATATTTCAGAGTTTATTTTTATACAACGTACATTAATTTTTAATTACCTTGCATTTTATGTTATTTTTGTTTCAGTCGTAAACTCTCCGTCTAATTTTCTTTCCATCATATTTGTTTCCCATTTTATAATTCTATGGAATTTCTATAAAAAAAAAAGTGAATCCATGAATTTCTATGATTTAAACTTTTTACATTTTCTTTGCCTATGATAATATTGTCACGCTACAAATGTAAAATTAAATTTCGAACAAAATGTCAGAATACTTATGATTTACGGTTGAGGCACCCATACAAAAAAAAAAAATTATATAATTCAACATGTATTAGTAATAATGAAATGTTGAGGTAACATACAAAATATAGAATTCAGTAACATGATTGCCTTTGATGAATTATTTTATGCATACTATGGAATAATATATGTTACACCAGAATAAATAAAACACAATTTTCTTTAATGATATCATTAATTAAATGTTGGTATCTAGAAATGAAACTGTTTTTATACTCAATTATTTAAATGTAATAACTCGATCTAATTCAGCTAGTTAGAGTTCTAATCTTTTATTATATTGATTACAGCGTAAATCACAAGTGAGTTACATAATATGCCATTACTTCATTTAGGGAAAATATCCATATGCTATGAACAATAATAATTCGATATTTCCCTTAAAAATATTTTTAACAACATTAAATTCTTGAAAATTTTTTCCAAGACAGATCTAGAATTAATAGATATTTTATATAGAAGGTTAATGTAATATTTCTTAATCAGAAGTTTATATTCTACTACCTTACTACTTTCATGTTATTAGGGTTTTATTGTTTTTAAAAAATAAAATAAACTCAATTTTGAAAAAAATATATACTTAATTATGAATTACGTGTACAAAATTATAATTAAGAACTAATATTAAATTACAAAAAAAAATCAATTTCAATTTCCTTTTTGGAAAATTAGAATAAGGCAAGACAATAGAGTGCGTTCTATTATTCTCTGTCTTGTAAAATACAGGTTTTAGCGAAAGCCGTATGGACTTACATTATTGAATATTCATAATCATGCATTTTAAACAATGAAATTAATTTTTTAATTACATGTCAGACATGGTTAGTTTAATTCCATTTTCCTGTTTAGTAAAATGTCAACGGAAGATACATTCCTATGATTTTAGTTCCTTACGCCTAGTAACAAGTTGCGTTAATGTTTTAATATATGTTCATTGCGGTTATGCCAATAGAATATATGTTTAATATAAGTCGGTATTTTGTTTTTTAATTATTTCCGCTCTCAAATTTCAGGTCCTCACGTATAAAACGTTATATTCAGACAATTTCAAATTACAGGGAAGGAAATAAATAGTCTTTTGAATGAATAACATATTAATTAAAAATAACATATTTTTAACTTCAACAAAAAAAAGGTTTTTGTGTTATTTTCTAAATTAAAGTCGTAAATTAAATATCTATAATTCTTTCCAATTACAATATTCTAAGGTATAGTAACAGTTTAATATATTATTTTTTTCACTTTATATTCTGAAAATCTCATATTTCATATTTATTTATCACATCTGAATATTTCATATTTTATAATACATTAATTCTTGGATCTAATAATTCAGTTTAATTATTTTTTACTTTAACAAGTATTTCAACCCTTTTAATATCATTTAGCTGACACGTATAACTATTAATGCACCTCCCTTTTAGTAGATTTTCTAAATTTGAATGGTACTTTTCTATTTAAAATAATTTTATTTTTAATAACATCCTTTATATTTATCTGAGCCGAAAGGTAGCTACGTGTTTCAAAATTCTGAATTATAAATTTCTGAACCACAATAAACTAAATTTATTTATTATAAATATATTTCCATTATGTCTCAACGATTTTCATTAGATAAAATACATTATTCTGTATTATTGTTTTACATTAACATTAGTTATAGAGGTTGATTTTATGCAAATTCTAATGCCTTACAGGATATACCTAATGATACTATCAAAATTATGAAATAAATACTTGGATATCATAATTCAAGACTGAATATTTGTATTCAATATTTTGTTTTTCAAAATTATGTGTGGTTTGGCTTGGAATGAAGTTTTAGTCATATGAGTCTCAAATATTCAAAATCATTGTGAATAATAAATTTTGTTTCTAAGATTTTATTTTTGTTTTAGAGAAGACAATTTACTTGAATTATAGTTCGTTGATTCATATTATATATTAAAGAATTTATTATTCCTATTAAAGGCGTATTTGAATTCCTTTAAAATGAAATTTATCGGTGAGTTTCATGTTCCTTTTTCTTAACTCTACACTCTACGGTAGAATTAATAGAGTTACTATTATTCGGGCGTTCATTATAATGAATTATTATATTCTTTAGGAAATATTTAGTTAAGTATTGTGAAATTTTGAATAAATTGTTTTTGCTTGAACAATTTATATTTTTAAATGTTCTAAGAAATTATATACTGAACTCTAAATACAATATAATATTTTATGAATACGTTCCGTTATGGGCTATATATATATATATATATATATATATATATATATATATATATATATATATATATTAATTTTCTAATAAAAGGAAGAGAATTCAGTGTTTTGGCTTATTAATTTGTATTCAATGACAGTTATAGTGAAGTTGTTTATTTAGCAAAATTAACCCAGTTTCTAGACTATATAAATAGATCTATTTTAAAATATTAATACAATTTTTTTGTCTGATCAATTGCTAAATATTTTATTTTATAAATATATCCCTTTAACTTACGTTTACGAGGTATTGCATTTCGCACTTTTTCTAACAACTGAAGCATTCGGGATTACTTTTTTCTGGATATTAATCGTAAGTCTGATATGTTTTTTTTAATTGGATTGATAGGGAAGGTTGTGTGTTTCGGGAAGGACATTTCATAGTGTATGACGAGCCTTTCTTCGGTTATTTTGGTCGAGTGTGAATTGCTGGTTGTGACAAGTGATGTGTTATCTTTGAAAGATTTATATTCATAATTATCTATATATGGTGACTCACTTGGTCTGTCCAGCTCGGAGACAAGATCGTCAGTGGTGGCGAGGACTCCTCCCAAGATAGTAGACACCAGCAACAGTTTACTCCACAGGTACATTTGGCCTACACTTCACCCAACAGCTCCAGTCACACCAAACACCACCAACTCAACAAATATTTGTTCTCGTATTTTTTTTTTAATTTTCAAATATATTTTGATACTACATAAATAATGTCTGTCTCTTCTTTCTTCTTTCTTGAATGCAGGATGACTTTCGATTATTTCAGTAATAGATGAGGGGGGAAAACAATTTTTTCACAGTGGGGGCCGATGGTGAAGCGTTTAAAATGGAGTATTTAGTGGTAAGTGACTCATGTCGAGATGAGGCTGATGTGGTGTATAAGACGCGAGAGTAAGGAGCGAGAGGCGGCGTACTTTCCCCACGCTGTCTCGAGTCCGACTGTGGTCCCCCTCCACGGCCAGGCCTCCCCTCTCCGCCGCACCCACTCCCTCTCTCTCCCTCCCTCCCGACAGCTCTCTCTCTCTCTAGATCTCTCTCTCTCTCCCAATGACCGTCTCTGCTTTTTTATTCACCATTACCTTTGAGCGATCTGTTCCCTTAATGACTTGCACTCACTGCCCCCTTCCTCCCAGCACAACCTAGAACAAGAGCTTGCTCCGCTGCCCATCTCCCAGTACATCGCAAGTATCTATCACTGCTCTACAAGAGTTCTGATAAAGGTATTGCTAGGGCGATTTACCCCTTTGCTCGTGTATCAAATAAAGTATCTACTCTCTACACTATAGATTAAAGTACTACCAGAGTCAAGAAAAATCAGCCTTTGCTTTCTTTATCGTCACTCCTTCAACCATAAGCTTCTATCCAAGGACTTTCACTACACAATGACTGTTTACGATACCTTCCCGCCCTGGGCAGTAGAAATTTATTTAGTGACGAACTCATTAAATAAACTCCTTAGGCCCACCCTGGCTAGAAAAGGGTGGTAACCTGTAGATAACCCGCCCCGATTAGCCATAGAAGCATGAAGTGGGCGTAAATAATAATAAACAAACAAACGATATTCACCATTATCTCGATCTGTTCCTTTAAAGACTTGCACTCTCTGTCCCCTTCCTCCCAGAACAACTTGGAACAAGAACGTGTTCTTGTATCCGGCTTCCAGAATATCGCATTATCTTCCACTGCTCTACAAGAGTTCTGATAAAGGTATTGCTAGGGCGATTTACCCCTTTGCTCGTGTATCAAATAAAGTATCTACTCTCTGCACTATAGGTTAAAGTAGTACCAGAGTCAAGAAAAATCAGCTTTCGTTTTCTTTATCGTCACTCCTACAACCATAAGCTTCTATCCAAGGACTTTCACTACACAGTGACCGTTTACCTATTCACCATTACTTCGATCTGTTCCTTTAAAGACTTGCACTCTCTGCCCCCTTCCACCCTTTCCTCCCAGAACAACTTGGAACAAGAACGTGTTCTTGTATCCGGCTTCCAGAACATTGCATTATCTTCCAGTGACCCACAAGAGTTCTGATAAAGGTAATACTAGGGCGATTTACCCCTTTATCAAATAAATTATCTACGCTACAGATTCTAGCACTACCAGACCCACGAAAAATCAGCATTTGGTTTCTTGATCCTCACCCCCTTGTACCTTAAACTATATCTCTATCTTTTTTTATCTTACCCTGGCTAGAAAAGGGTGGTCACCTGTAGATAACCCGTCCCAATTAGCCTGGGTTGCAAAAAGTGGACGTTAATAAATAATAATAATAATATCTTTACAATTCTCGTCTCTGATTTTATTTCACTACT
The DNA here is from genome assembly GCA_019009955.1 of Riptortus pedestris. NCBI lineage: Eukaryota > Metazoa > Arthropoda > Insecta > Hemiptera > Alydidae > Riptortus > Riptortus pedestris. The sequence continues at coordinate 64,584,733 of CM032233.1, read as the reverse complement.
ACCTTTCGGCGATCTTATTCCGTCAACAACTTGCACTCACCGACCTTTTTCATGGTAGATTCACAGTTATCGCATGGGGGCCTCTATTAAAAAAAGGTCATCTGGCAGCACTGAATAAGGACCAGCAGCAGGTACTAATTAGGATCATAGACACATATCGTACAGAATCATACAACGCTCTCTAAATAATAGCAGAAACCGCCCCAATAGACCTACTGATGAAAAGGAAAATTGCAAATAGATTCACATTGTGCAGAAGCATTTAATGTTGACCAGGGCTCTAAGGATTGCGTAATGCTAATAACAGAATCAAATCAATGATTACGCAATCGCTGAATGGTAGAGATGATGTAGAACACAAATGGAAGGACCGATGCCCAAGGGATTCAGGGACCGATTCCCAAGAGTGTATGTATGCCTTGTTTGCATCAGGCTGACCCCTGACTATTGGACTACTTAGATCTTAAGCTGGCATGGTAACTTCGCAATCTACTTTCACAAACACAAAGGCAAAAAGAATCCAACAAGCTCCTGCGAAGAGAATGGCATGCCATCATCAGCAGTCCAAAATAGTATTGTACAAGTTCCAGTTGATGCGAGCAATATAAAGTTACTCACCTGATAAGGCTAACTCTCCAGAGAGCTTCAGTTGTTTTATGAACTCCATAGAAAACTGGAAGAAGATGATTCGATGACGAAGAAAAAATGGAATACATTCATAAAGACGGGGGAGGGTTACCCTTCCCCCAAAACTACGAACAGTGGATATTTCACAATTAATGCCAGGAGTAACAACACAAATAAAAAAAAGACCACCTCACTAGCAGCGCAACCTAGAAGAACAGCTACCTCCGATAACCATCTTCCAATCTCATTGCAAGTTCCATATCGGTTGCATACGAGCTCTGGTAAAGGTAACAACACTATGGAGTTTCGCCTTGCTCTTTTATCAAATATCTACACTCTGCACTTTAGATTCGAGTATTACGATAAGTCACGAAAAATCAACTTTCGCTTTCTTGGCATTCTCTCTCCCCTTTGTACCTTTAGCAATCTCTCCATCCCGGGACTCCCACTACAGAAATACTGCCTCTACTTTACTACTTTCATTCACTTCTTTCCTTCATGATTTGCTCTCAAACCTTCCGTATTGCAAGGTGTTTTGCTAGTTCATCAGTTCACAATCAAGATAGCCTCTACCTATTATTAACCATCTTTGAAAAACCTGTTCGCATAACTATTCCCTCCCGCACACACTGCTAGTATTATTGTATTAATAAGAGTATCAAACTAAAGAGTAGATCATGGATGGTCAGTTTGCGTACCTCTAATGAGGAAGCAGCGGTAATAAGAGGATAAGTACATCTATGCCGGTCTAGCCAAGACTTACCATGAAATACACTTACGACGGCGATATTGATATTAGGCGACTTAAATCTCGAGAGATGTAGGTAAGACTAACATTGAGACTGCATTGTAAACGTGAACCCACCATTGAGAATGATATGCGAATTACAAAGTTCCCTTAGCAAAGGGGAATTAAGTACATTTCTTCAGACGTAAGCACAATAGAAACATGCTTATGATTGATGGTTAAGCCTATTTGAGCGCCAGAAACTCTTTTATGTTTCTGACTTCGAGTCAGAACATTCCTTCATACACCATCAAATGACACAAAGTCATTCCAATATCCACACCACAAGGCTTCCTTGTACTTCTGATATTAAAAAAAAAAATGTTTCGATGAACTTCATCTAAAAACTATTTCTTTTGAAAGTGATAAACAATATCATAGGATCGAAAAATGTCATAGAACATAATTTATAGATATTTTTCATTTAGAGTGATCAAAGAAAGTAGATATAAAAGGGGGTTTGTGGCGCAATCCTCAAAATCCCTAAAAAGGGAAACGATCTAGCTAACATTTTTACAACACCAAACATAAAACCAACTAACCAACCTACCAACCCACTAAGCATAGTAAAAGTTAGTTAAAGAATGTTTTAAGTTAGACTGCAAAAAAGTTTAATTAAGTTAAACTGCAAAAAATTAAACATAGTTAAAGTTAGTTAAAAAAAAATTATATTACGTTAAAAATGTTTTAAGTTAGACTGCAAAAAAGTTTATTTAAGTTAGACTGCCAAAAAGTTGAACTTAATTAAACTTTTTTGCAGTCTATCTTAAAACTTTTTGTTAACTATGTTTAAATTTTTGCAGTTTAACTTAATTAAACTTTAAGTTAGACTGCAAAAAAGTTGAACTTAATTAAACATTTTTGCAGTCTATCTTAAAACTTTTTTTTAACTATGTTTACATTTTTTGCAGTTTAACTTAATTAAACTTTTTTGCAATCTAACTTAAAACATTCTTTAACTATGTTTAGTGGGTTGGTTAGCTTGTTTTATGTTTGGTGTTGTTAAAATGTTAGCTAGTTCATTTCCCTTTTTTTAGGGATTTTGAGGGTTGCGCCAGAAACCCCCTTTTATATCTACTGAAGAAACATGACAACAAATCAAAGGAATTGCTACGCGATGAAATACTGCAAGTTAAAAAATCCGAAAAGAGGTGATTGTTCTTACTAGTATCCGATTTGGACAAACAGAATTAACACATATTGTTTATTGAAAGGCTTCTTCCCATCAACCTGCGATTGTTAAATGTTCATCTTACTGTCTCACATCTACTCCTTAATTTAAAAAAATACCGACTCCCAAGAGCAGCTTTGAACCTTAAACCGAACTTAAGGGAACTCCTTAAAAACAATAGTAAACGCGGTATAGTATAATAAATAAATAGATATTCTTATTATAAACAAAAGTGTCCAATATAAACCTTTTATATAACTTATGGAAAAGGAGAAATTCACAATTTTTAAATTTCGCCCTATTCTACACTCTCTCTCCCTCTTAGAGTCGCTTTCAATCAAAAGAGAAGATTCGCGTCTGCAACAATCCTAAATCCCTTTGCTTCGTAGAAGGAAATAAAAGGGAGGAGATTGCATCGGGCGGTGCTGAATAGAGACGGGCAAACTGCATAGAGTATGTGTAAGTAAATAGAATATATGAGGGGAGGGAAGAGATCTGGACGAGTTTGGGGGGTCCTAACTATAGGACCACTCGGTAGTGGCAGAGGCTGAACTGAGCTCCTCCAAGGTTTCTGACTCTAGTAGTAAGTCAGTCATTTTAGCAGATTTCCCTTAAGGGACATCAGCTATTGAGGTCGTACTCATGACGCGATTTTCGAAACTTTTCTTCAAAAGTCCATCAATCCTACCTAGAAGATGGCGAAAATGAGGTCCGTTCAAAACTGTGTGTATATATATATATATATATATATATATATATATATATATATCTGTTACCACTCTAGCGGTCGCAATTATTATTTCATCGTTACCAAACTCGATATTTAGTCGTTTTATGTCAAAATAAAGATTAACCAAGATATTTGCATTTTTCAGCCTTCAGCAAACCCCCACTTCTACTCATGTTACATTGACAATACTCTTTTATGAAATAAACCATTCGAAGCTATTATTAAATACCAGATATTGTTTTCAAGATGCCTTTATACAGTGCTAGATATAGTAAATTGTTTTCAATAATATTAATATGTTATATTCTGATATATTTCAGTAATTGTTTTCCTTTCCGGTAAAAGGTTGGCAGACCTGTTTGTTTAAATTCCAGACGCTTCCCGTCGTCGGAAGGTTTCTTATTATCTTTTCTATTTATTCACTTTAAATTGACGACGTGGTTAAGATACCAGTATGTAGATTTATTTATTGTTAAACTTCACCAGGGAAATCTGCTTAGTTTACGTAGCACCCGCGTGACGGACTTTTTTTATTTATAATTGTTCTATAAGAAAAAATATTTCCAACAAGGTGATAAGGAGCACGCTAATCATGTCAATACACCAACAAGTATGTATTTCTCGCGGAATTTGAACCCTATGTAAACAGGAATTGAAACACAAGCTGGACATGAGGTCTTTAGTGGCCGAGTACTAAAAAATTCAAATAGCTCACTTAATATATGTGATACATAAAAAATGAATAGTACAACATCTATAAGAAATTAAATTTGCTGAAGATTGACATTATTGAAATTTTGAATCCGATTCATAACATCTGAGATATTACGAATATCAATATTCCTCTCCTCTAAACAGCCTCTCTCCCCATGGACCGATTTCAGCCATTAGCGAATGTAGTCTTAACGTTTGTATAAATATCGAGGATAGCATTGATAAGAAAAAAAAATCTAGTCTAGAACTTAGAACCTTGAATTATGACGTCACTCCCATCATAAAAAGTTATATATATATATATATATATATATATATATATATATATATATATATATATATATATATATATATATATATATATATATATATAAAACGTTTAACTATTTTTTTAATAACATTTCAACAGTTTTTGGGTGAATTAAATGATTATGAGACTGCAGAAATATCTTTTTCAGAGATCTTTTCTACCAGACCCGTCTGGTCTTCCGGTATTCCTTGGTAAATGTTTTCATTTCAATACTATAAATAACAGTTACCCTGATAACTTTTTTATTATTATATATATATAAAAATGTGTGTGTGTGTGTGTGTGTGTGTGTGTGTGTGTGTGTGTGTGTGTGTGTGTGAGCGTGTGTACATTTCTTAGGTCTCTTTATAATTAATAACTAACTTATTTAGAGGCTCTCGAGAACCATTTAATCTCGTTAGATATAGAAAGAGTTTTAAACAGCACATATAGCCAGTACTTTAGAAGAATTAGCTCTCTTGGCAGAGGCGAGGAGTACCTGTACCAAAATGTGCCATTTTTTAAGACCAAAGTTATATCTCAAATCCGTTTATTAGGCACAAAAAAATCAAAGATTGATAGTTGGTAGGACAATTTACATATTCAATCCAGAAAAGTCATGCCCCCTTTGCGGAGATAGCCAAGACACCGTTTCGCACTACATCCTTACATGCCCTGTTTTAGCAGATAAAAGAAACCACCTCCTGAAAAGTCTCAACATTCCGCAGCAATCCATGAATAATTTGTTTGACCTTATAGACAAGAATAAAATAAACTACATATATGTTTTCATACTTAATGGTCTTTACGTCAGAGGGAAAAAAATATAAACAATATAATAATTAAAATAAAATTAATGTTTTATGTTTTTTTTCTATAGTAATTATTGTATATAGTTTTTGTTTTTTGTTATTTTTTTAAAAGAATTCTCTGTTTATGTTTATATAAAGAAAAGATAAACGAAAAATGTAATCATGAACATGGGCTGAACCCTTGCTATAAAATTGTTAAATTTTTATAAGCAATAAAAATATTCATTCATTCAATTAATAACTACGTGTTGAAGTAGTCTAATAGAATCAGGTATTCGTCATACTTAGTATCATATTTTTTGTTTTCAATATATCCCATCAAACTAAACAATATTATTAAATTAAATAAATAACTTGAAGCATCGAGACTAATATTGTGATTAACGAATAAAATTGATATGTTGATTGAATACCTTCAAAGTAAATTTAATATTATGGAAGCTTGTAATCTTGATGAAATTTCCCAAAGGATATTATATTCATATTATAAAATATTTCACGCAGAAGACGAGTTATAAGCATTGAAAATGAGAAACTTTAATTTGTTTAGTTTTATATAATGGAAAGAACAATCTCATTTCCCTGGGCACTTCATGCCGGGAGATTCATCCAAGCATCAATTTTTTTTTTATATATTATTAAAAGTTATTATTTATCCCTCGTTGTCTAAGGCCAAGAACTATCTTAGAGAGACGAAGTTCTGTTTTATCAAAAGATACTATGATATATATATATATTTTTTTTTTTCATATTTACATAGAGAATATCGAGCATTTGCTAATTTTCGGAAATAGGTTATTGCATTTTGCTCCCTCAAGGTAGAAGATATTGCCTTAAACATTGCTGTATTAAAGGGAAGTTAGGGAAGGGGGAGGGAGTGCTTCTCAAAAACTTGATTCAGAATTTATCAATCTGTTACCTCGAAAATCGGAAAAGAACAATTAACATCAAGATAGTAATGGGCTAAATATATTGTGGGAACTAATATGTTTTATATTATACTGCATCCGCCTTAATTATTAATTGTGTGGTCGAGCTATTTGATAACTACTGACAAAAAAAAATCTATCGGATCTTGAAAAAGCCTGCGTTAACTAAGCAAATTTCCCACGTGCTTCACGTATTTGCATTTATCTCAAAAAAATAAAAATTCAATGAGAACAATATTTAGTATTTAGGCTTCAAATAATGTGCTTCATAATATAACAGCTTATTGTTAATATCACATGAGTAGGAGTGGGGGTTTACTTAAGGCTGAAAACAAAATAATGCAAATATCTCTGTTAATAATCAAGATAATGAAAAAACGTACACAATATTCATAGAACATGACATTTTCAATAAGATTTATTCCATACACTTTTTCGATCCGACTTATAGTAACGAAGATATTTCGAATTTTCGAAGTTCTCCTCCTCTAATCCCCCCCCCCTTCTCCTGGTACGATTTTAGCCGTTAACGAACTTAATCTTTCTTTTTACATATAAAGACTAAATATCGAGTTTGGTAACGATCGAACGAAACTTTCGATATATATATATTATTTTTTTTTTTTTGAACGGACCTCATTTTCGTCATCAACTAGGTAGGGTTGATGGACATTTGAAGAAAAAGTTCAAAAATTGCGTCATGAATACTACCTTAATAGCTAAGCTAATTTCTCTTAAGGGGTTCAAAATTATATATATATATATATATATATATATATATATATATATATATATGTCTTTTAATTGGACCAGGGTGGGGGGGGGGTCAGGGGGTGATTTTCGAAAATTCAAAATATTTCCATTCCGGATCGAACAACTGTATAGAACCAATCTTTTTTCAGATTAAATGTATTACAAATGTTTTACATATATTTATTCTCTAAATTCAATATTAACTGCGATATTTCAATTTTTTTAGTTTTCAGCCTTCAGTAAACCCCCACTCCTACTCATGTCACACAAACAATACACTGTTATAGAATGAAACACTTTATTTGAAACTTAAATGCCAAATATTGTTGTAGAACTTTTACTTTTATTAAGTGGGAAATCTGCTTAGTTCACGCACCACCTGCGTGGCGGTCTTCTATAAATCTATCTTAGTAAGCCTTGAGAATTACCGCACAAGCATAATGAAACCTTGGAGTAGTCATTCGGTCACAAAATTAGACATGATGTCTCCTGAATAATAAGTTGGTGATAAAATAAGAGCAAAAGCTAAAGGGTTAGTCATAAATTTGAAGAATTTGATAAAAACTACAGATTGTTAGTTTTAGAAATATTTACAATAAATAATATCTTTAGAAGAATATAAAAACAGAATTACTGCTTGAATCAGAAGCTCAGAATTAAGGAGAATTGCTAGTATATTCTAATCTGACCAATATCAGTGTTGTGTGACTTGATGTTGGTCGCTGGAGTCATTAGTGGTTTCGGTTTACAATCCTATACCACCGCTCCCTCGTTTGACTTACGACTGATCACTAGCAGTAAACTCAGCATATGCGGTCATATAATAGCCGCCCCAGCTGGCAACGGAATTAGAGTCCCAAGCTTATAATAAGCTTTCCCAGATATTAGTAAAGGTCATTATCGCTCCAGGGAATTTTCCTTTGTCTACAGTAATTCTTGATTGATCAAGTTTGTGAAATTAATAACCACTATTGATTAACAAACAATACAAGCTCTCAAACAATGTTGATGAACTAATTTACCACAACCTTCCAAGCACTTGTTCTATATAAACATAATTGCTAATAATTCTAAAACAGTATTCACAAGGTACATTCATATTTATATCAACGTATGACTGTCTTGGTATTTACTATGCACGCATAAAATGACCAAACTATATTTTTAAAGATAGCAATACAAAAGTATATGTATTATCGACATAGCTACGTCGATCAGAGATAATATTCTTATACAGCCATGAGAAAATTGCATGCAGACGCTCCGCGTTAGTTATCGAACATGTAAAAATGAATTGGTTTCTGAGTATCGGTACATTCAAATGACATGATCAACATATATTAGTCTTGTATTGCATCATTTTATCGTTATTAATACCCTGTTCCCACATTAGAACATCCATAACTATACTTGGCATAGTCCTGGTGAGAGGTGGAAGAAACAGATTGATCATGTGCTAGATGATAAAAGTCACCAAAGTTCCATAGAAACTGAATTGTGATTCCGATCATTCCTTGGTTAGAATTAACCAACGACCAACGATTAAAGAGGATTCACAAGTCTGAGTGCATGCTAAAGTGGATCCGGTATGAAGTCCAAAAGCTAAATGAGCCTGATACTCTATTGCTATATAAAACTCAATTGCCCAAGAGGGTTGAAGTACTTGACCTAGACAGTTCGCCAATTGATGAGCTGTGGCCTGCTATGCGGAATGCAATGAAAGAAGACGTTTTTAGGTGATTGGAGTATAGGAAAGACGTAAGCCCAAGAAATGGTTCACGGAAGAATGCCGGAAGGCTGTGGAGGAAAGAAAAAAGTTAAAGATCCTTAGCCTAGACATAGGGGAATCAAGAAATAGGTACGAGGCTGTTCAAAACGCAGCTAATACAACTCTCAGAAAATCCAAGAGTCTGTTGCTGTCTCAGTGACTCCAAGACATAGAGGACAACTGGCACAGTGGTAAGGTCTGTGAGTTTTAAGCCGATATAAGAAAAGAAAAAAACCTGTGATAAAAGGAGAAGCACGCAAATGAAAAGAAAAATACGGAATACAGACAGCGGTAAAGGAGGAAATTCTGGAGATTTGGAAGAAGTACTTCCAGCAGCTGATGAATAGGACAACCCATACAGAGGATGAGGACCTGGAAGGAAATATGGTTGAGGAGCCAGATCTCTTGGATGTGGAGATGCCATTCAACAAAATCAAAATGTGAAAAGCCCCTCGGATTGACGGTTTGCTTGGCAAACTCTTCAAAGATGGTGGCGAAGAATTGATGAGCCAGATACATAAAGATCTGGAGGGAGGAACGCAACCCAGATGAATGGAACACAGGCCTCTCATGTCCAATCCAGAAAAAAGGCTCCTCTAATGAGTGTGGAAACTACAGTGAAATCGTTGTGCTCCCTGAATGGTGCAAAATCCTGACGTACATAATGTTTAATAGAATGAAGCCGTACTACGAAAGAGCCCAGGGGGCTCAGAAGAGGAAGGAGCACGTCGAATCAGAGATTTGCCCTCAGATTCTTGAGAAGTGGGTGGTAGAGCAATAGCAATGTGGGTGGCCATTGAAGTTCTCCGATGCCGTTCAATCTGGTCTTGGAGAAGGTAATACGTGAAGCTTCCGAGGCGAATGGGGAAATCCATGTAGCCAAGATGCACAAAATCCTCTCAAACGCAGATGATGTAGCTGTCCTCGGGAGCATGGAAGAAGATATGCCGTCCCTCGGCGGTTCGTTGATATCAGCGGCAAAACAGGTAGGCTTGGAAATAAACCAAGATAAAACGACGTACATGGTAGTGAGCCGTAACCTACATCTCGAAAACAAGTTGAGAGTAGGGGACCTTTCCTTCCAAAAGGAGAAAGCTTCAAATAACTTGGAGCTAATCATTATCACTGACCACTTTTATTGAAATCGACCAAAGGATAACTAGTACTATCCGCACTTTCTTCTAGGTTCCTCGAGTCTTAAGATCAAGGAAAATTTCACGAGCATTGAAACTAAGGGACTATAACTCTATTATCTTCTTATTTATGGGTGTAAGACATTGGCGTTGTCGGGTACCCTGGAAACAAAGTTTGAAAGGTTTCAGCGGAAGGTTCTTAGAAGCATAATAGACCCAAAGTGGGATTCTGACTTAGGACTTTGGAGAAGTAAAACTATAGGAGAAATTATATCTGAAACGAGACAGTCGATTTCACACGATATGAAAACTAAGAGGTTACAATGAACGGGAGATGTGGAAAAAGCAACTCAACCGGCTCCCTATACAAAACAATGAATGCGACAGTTGTGGGTGCCCGACAACGAAGGAGACCAAAGATGAGATGGGTTGAGAGAGTTCCAGAGAGAGAGAGATGAAGGACGCTACGGAGTTCCACGTAGTGGATTGAAGGCCATGGCCCATGATAGGCAGAGGTGGAGAAGGCTTGTAATGGCGGCTGAAGATCTCCAAGGTCTGTAAAGCCAACCGAAAAATAAGGAAGAAATTGCATTATTTTAAATAATCGATTATAAATTATGACCAGAATTAATTTATTTTGAGGTGTAACGTGAAAATAATCTTTTGAAAGTAAGCGATTCTGACATAACTCAGTTTTAACGACTTCCCCAGTGCAAATAGTTCGATTTGACGAGTGTAGAGGGGACGAGCACTTCGTAACTGAAAGTTTCATTAGCAAAGTATATTTTAATCGTTTACCACTTATAAATCTATTAATGATACATACGGGAATGGTCTATGAAGAAGTGGTTATATGCCACGAAATATAAAGTTTGTGTAGAAGAAAGTGTTTTTATTGATGACCATTTTTATACAAATTTGAAGTACACTTTTCTAATGAGTATAGAGTCAGCTAGAAGAAATCACCACATGCTCATAATCAAGTTTTTATTTTCCTACAAGGATTTTATGATGACTTAGAGAAACAAATTTAAACTTAGCAATGCAAATGCCCAAGAGAGCTAAACGTTCCCTCTAAAACAATAAAGAGTGTTGTTGAGACCTGAAGATTTGTTTTTTAGTGCCTCCAAATAATTGTTGGTCTCAGTAAGGATAAGGTGCAAATTTACAAAATATATTAAATGCCGGAATAAAATATTAATATATATATATATATATATATATATTTGTGTGTGTGTGTGTGTGTGTGTGTTTTCATGTAAAACTAATGGTGATGGACATTAATGGTCATAAACGAAGTAGGTTGCTCGGTTGAGAGAGATTATGACATGTGAAATCGTAAATATCTTCCTTATAATACGTCTGATCAAAAAATGTTGCATATTCATTCTTACTGGCAATGTTCCATCGTACAATTATTCTACAAATCATGTTTCCCCAATAAGAATAATAAAGGTGTTATTTTTGTGGTTCAGTGGTCGACTAATGTTGGAATTCTGCGAAAACTGTTTGCACAAGGTTGCGACCCTTGCGCGAGCAATTTTGTTTTCAGTTCAGTATGGACGTTTTAATATAAATGCACATTAAGATGGGTTTGACTATAGCTTGCAATAAATATGAGAATTTCCCTTGTGATACTAAAATGTTATAGAGACAATCTTGTCAAACTATTGATACTCTTCAATTGTTGTTCTGTACATTTTTTTCGTAACTCAAATATTAAGCGACCTATTCGTACTTTCTTGTATTCATACTTCAGTAAACCTCACTTCTTCTCAAAGGATTTTTCTTTAGAAGTAGAGAATTTATGGCGAGATGAGATGACAAGCATCGTTCCGGAACGTGGGAAATCTGCTTACTCTGCGCAGCTCCTGCATGATGGACTATATGTTAATACTGTATATGCTACAAATAGACAGTGTAACTGGTAGTTTCATTATTGCAAAGCAACGCATATCTCCTGATGATTAGCTCTTTTCTTTCAATTCCTGCAAATTACGTTTTACAGTTACAGCACCACTTCATTGTATTAAATATGACAAAGGGTTAAAAACACATTTCCTTTTTTATTGAGGGAGGGGTGGTTTCATGTAGATTTTCGAGCTAACATGCTCACAGAAAGAAGGTCGAAAAATAGAGTACTGAAAAGTAAGAAATTGCCGGTGTTTTTTTTTTTTTTTTTTCAGACTTCACACTGTTAAGTAGTCAAATAAACCAGAAAATTTGAACGATATATGCCAATACTTTGTACTTATGGTTGCTTAAAGAAATTATGGTTGTCTCATAAGCCTTCTTTCCTAAGTATTTATTTCAGGCGAGTTTTTCTTACTCAGCTTTATGTTGTCCTGTTTTTGAAACTAAACAGCATTTACGTTTACGGACCCTCTAACGTGAACGTATTTTACACACGATTCCGTAGATTTTCTTCCAGATTTTCAACTGCAGGATTCTGTTCAGTCATGATTTATGGTCCTAAAGCAGCAATATTAAGTTTTTAAAATTCGGACGTTCTACTTTATAAAATACTTGCGGTCTTGCCCATCGAGGAAATTAGGAGAGAGGGTGTATAAATTTCATAGCATTAGTACATAGCGGTAAGTAGAAAACCTCCCACCCCTTCTTCTCACGGACTCTTGTATTATGTAAGCCTTTCCCAATCCCCCCTCGCTTTCCGTTATTACGAATAAAGTTGCTTTAAGCAAGCTCAATTACCATTAAATTAAATTGTATTTTCTTATTTACATAAAACGAAAAACATCAAGTCTAAAAACAAATTTTAAAAAGCTGCCAAAGAAACCTGACGTTTTATTGACTCGTTACATACAAATAATAACCGACTCTCAATTTTAAATTCAACAAAACAAAAAATTGAAAATGTTTTAAAATCTAAAAAACAAAAAAAAACAAAAATTGAAGAGAACTCAGTTTACAATTGTTCTAAAATGAACATATGATTGGTCGTATTCTACGACGACTGACTGTTTTATTTAGATTAAAAATAATGTTGGTAACCTTATGAGGTAGACCACCTAAATCTTAATACACTCCAATCATCCAAAAACCAAAAATGTTTTAGGCGTACATAATCGAACACTAGTAGAATATGTTTCCAATAAAGTAGAATGGCAGTGTTCAACATTAAAAAAAGTTCCATAATAGACTTTTAGCAGCTTTCCCTCAAGGAAAATAAACCATGGAGTTTGTACTTAAGATGCAATTTTCGAAAAATGTCTTCAATCGACCCTACTCAGGAGATGGAGAAAATGAGGTTTCCTCGAAACCAACAATTTTCGTTTCATCGTTACCAAACTCGATATTTAAACGCTTTATATAAAACGAAAGATCAAGTACGTTAACGGCTGAAATCGGACAGTAATAGGGGGAATTTATTATATCTCCCTTATTACGTCGGATTGAATAATTGTATAGAAGCGATGATCTTATTGAAAATGTGAGTTCCTATAAAATCCTGTATACATTGTTTTCTCAATATTGAAATATTTGCATTTTTTTAAACTTCAGTCTTCAGGAAATTCATAGTCTTATTATATTAACAATAAGCCGATTTACCATGAAGCACTTTATTTGAAGCTTAAACTTATAGGTACTTGCTTAAGTCTATAATTAACAGAGGTAGGATTCCTAGTAGCCTTTGTTAAAAATTCCACAACACTGGTCAATACTTTTTCTCTTCATACTCATCAAAATACATTTAAATTAAAAGTACAAATATGCCAAGTTTCTAGATCATTTGTTTTTTTACATAATTATTTGTATTATATTTTTTTCATTGATATAAAAAATGACGTAAAAGGAAATTTATAGTAAATAGAAGTAAAAGTGGTTGTGTGTGTGTGTGTTGTGTGTGTGTGTGTGTGTGTGTGTGTGTGTGTGTGTGAGTGAATACTTGTGTGCGCGCGTGTAATGTAATAAATTGATTAGCTAAATATTTTTGGAGCCATCGGTAAATTTAATTGTTCCAACTACAATAGTACTTGTCTCCATTACAGGCACCCTCTCCGTGACAAGTTTCAGCGAAGGACATTTCTAAATGTGACGGTCTGTCAAGAAGATAATATCAAGTTGGGAACTAGGGTTTCGAGCTGCTTGAATTGACAGATCACACGAAGGGACGTAATGTTTGCTCGATTTCATTCCCCCAAGAGAAATTTCATCCTTTCATATAAAAATTGTATTCAATTTTTTTAAGTTGTTATTGGAGGAAATAAGTTATATTATTCTATAAAAAAATGTCATAACTCTCAACAGGCACGCCTAACATAAAAATAGGTCTTAAGAGTTGTACAAGATGTCATTACAGTACTATTCTAATTACAGCAATGAAACGTAATTACTTATGCATATTGTACATAGTACTCTCTCTCACACACACACACACACACACACACACACACACTACTATATATATATATATATATATATATATATATATATATATAAGGGTTGGGGAAAAAGTAATTTCGGTTTATCCCAATAGTCGCGTATCAAAGTCGCTTATCTCTTGTAATCCTTATTCACTGAAGCCAAACTATACCATGTTTGAAAGGACATAGTCCATAGAATATTCCAAATATCTCTACAGTTTCATACATTTACTCAGTCGAACGTTATTGCGCTTTGAAAATGGAGATTCCAGAAGGCCATTTTCGTCATGTATTGCTTTTTTACTTCCGAAAATGGATTAATGCAGCTCAGGCTCATCAAAAATTGTGTCGTGTTTATGCTGATGTCTGTTTAAGTGAACGTCAAAGTCAGAACAGGTTTGCTCGATTTCGTTCCAGAAATTTTGACCTTAATGGTGAACTTCGCCCTGGCAGGCCAATTGTTGAACAAGTCGATGAAATTTTTCAAAAAATTGAGATAGACCGACACATTTCATCTCGTGACATCGCTATGGAGCTAAACATCGACCATAAAACAGTTTTGACCCATTTACATACCAAAAGAAGCTCGATATATGGGTTCCACACGAATTAACTGTAAAGCATTTAATGGGTAGAGTTTCCATTTGTGAATTGCTGGTGAAACGAAATGAAATCGAGCCATTTTTGAAAAGAATGATTACAGGTGGTGAAAAGTGGATCACGTACGACAATAATGTGCAAAAAAGATCGTGGTCGAAACCCGGAGAAACTTCACAAACAGTGGCAAAGCCTGGATTGACACTAAGGAAGGTGATGCTTAGTGTTTGGTGGGATTGGAAAGGCATTGTTCATCATGAGCTGCTCAAACCTGGCCAAACCTTTGATTCGACTCTCTACTGCTAACAACTTATACGGTTGAAGCAGGAGATTCAAGAAAAACGGCCAGAATTGGTCAATAGGAAAGGCGTTGTATTTCATCACGGCAATGCTTGACCACACACATCTTTGGTGACTCGGCAAAAATTACGAGAGTTTGGCTGGGAAGTTTTGATGCATCCACCATACAGCCCGGACCTTGCACCGTCTGACTACCACTTGTTTCGTTCTCTTCAGAACTCTCTTAATGCTGTAAAGCTGGAATCAAAAGAGGCCTGTGAAAATCACTTGGTCCAGTTTTTCGCCCAGAAATCACAGAACTTCTATAGTGAAGGTATAATGGTTTTACCGAAAAAAAGGCAAAAGGTCATCGATCAAAACGGCACATATATCATTGATTAATATCAAAAATGTATATAAATAAATGCGCTTTGAAAAACATGAAAAATACCGAAATTACTTCTTCCCCAACCCTTATATATATATATATATATATATATATATATATATATATATATATATATATATTGTTGTCCGAAAATTAATTACATGAAAAATTAAACATTACATATTTAAGAAGTACAAAAGAAATTAATGACTATTGGCACCTGAAGTGTCTACTAGTGGCGGGGCTGTCCTAGGCAACGTGTTTAGTCTCTTCTGGGTACTGCTTGATGTTTGCCTACAAGCTATATAAGGGACCCTGCTCGACCCGAGTTAGTTTTAGTTTGTTCTCAGCTCTCTTCAAGTGATCATCAGTGCGTTCAGTGCAGCTTTAGTGAACAGTGCGACTTAGTTGCAGTGCGGTAAAGTGTTTTATGCAAAGAACAGTGTTGTGCCGTAACTCTGTAAGGAACAGTATAGTGCTGTATTTAAGACAGTGCAGTGCCATTTACTTCTCGAAGATCAGTGCAGTGTCGTGTTTTTTTGAACTTCAGTGATCGTGAGTGAATTATTGGACTGTGTAATAACAAGAACAGTGAAGCCATCAGTACATACTGTAAGTAGTAATTGATAGTAAGTGTGTAGTGCATTGTTAAATAAATTATGCAGCGATAAAAACTCTGAAGCTTGTGTGTGTTTAATTTTGCAATCCAAAAGAACTCTAATAAACAACATTTATTACTGATTTTGTAAAAAACGTAACAATACTCGTATATATATAACAGACCTCATTTTCCTTTCTCCTGAGTAGGATCGATGGATATTTGAAAAAACATTCAGTACTGTAATTACAGGAGAAAACCAAATAAGAAGTTCCCTCGGAAAAGTGTTGCTTAAACATGCAGGAATGTAATATACTGATCTCATCTCACCAGCTATTCTCTAGATCTCCTATATTAAGAAAACAGTGCATGAGATATTTAATGTTTGAGGCGTATTAAGTGAAAATCGGACGAGTAGAAGTTAGATTTACTAATTCGAGTTATTAAAAAAAAAAAATAGTTGTAGAAAATTAAATTTTCAACAAGATTGCCTTAATCCTTCGTGATGATTTATTTATCGAGTTAAGCACTTTCAGGCTCCAACTTCAGCACCGGGTTTTGCAGTGTCAACGCCGAACTCCTTCGAGATAGACAGTTTCAGATACAGCCTCTAGTGCTGGAAAGTGAAGGATACAGATGAGGGCCGCAGTAGATACCTTCACAGTGATTAATTTTTCGGGCAGATTACTTTCAGAGCACAAAAACCATCTTCAACGCCGGTTTATGCAGTGCCACAGTAGATCTCCATCCACTCTCATAGCTCGGCAGCTTCTGAAACAAGCTTTAGGGCTGGAAAGTGAAGGATGGGGACCGTAGTAAAAGCCTTCACAGTGATTTACTTTATGAGCGGATTACTTTCAGAGCAAAAACTCCATTTTCAGTACCGGTTTATGCAGTGCCAACGCAGAACTACTGTCATAGCGCGGCACCTACTGAAACAAGCTCTAGTTCTGGAAAGTGAAGGATACGGATGAGGACCGTAGTGAAATCCTTCACAATGACATATTTTATGAGCGGATTACTTTCAGAGCACAAGGTCCATCTTCAGTACCGGTTTATGCAGTGCCAACGCAGAACTCCATCTATAGCTCGGCACCTCCTGAAACAAGCTCTAGTTCTGGAAAGTGAAGGATACGGATGAGGACCGTAGTAAAAGCCTTCATAATGATTTATTTTATGGGCGGATTAGTTTCAGAGCACCAGCTCCATCTTCAGGGCCGGTTTATGCAGCGCCAACGCAGAACTACTGTCATAGCTCGGCACCTCCTGAAACAAGCTCTAGTGCTAGAAAGTAAAGGGAAAGGATGAGGACCGCAGTAGAAGCCTTCACAGTGATTAATTTTTTGGGCAGATTAGTTTCAGAGAATATACTACATCTTCAGAGCCGATTTGTGCAGAGCCACCGTAGAACTCCAACTATAGCTCGGCAGCTTCTTTTTTTTTTTTTTTTCCTAATACACAGCTTTATTTAATTGGAGAATTATTACTAATCAAACCTAACCTTAAATACTAACTAACCTATTCTAAACTAACTGACAGACTAAGACAGAAAAGGACAGTTGGTGTACATAAACACCTGGTTATACTAAGAGGCTCCTTGTACTAAATCAGAGATTTATTTTAAGGAGGGGAAAAGAAGGGGATTTTCTTGTGGTGTGGGATTGGCCTGAGTTTATTAAGGGTCGCTGGTAAACCCCGTTCGGTGACGGATAGGAGTGAAAGAAGAGAATATGAAATAGAGAGGAGGAGAGGAGGTAAGAATGCGAAAGGAAAGGTGGCCATTTGGCCTTAGTTTCTTTATTTTTCTTTGGGATTTGCTTTTGTTGTTTTATTTTTATTTATATGTTAGTTATTTACTTTTTTACATATTTGCATATTTACAATTATGGGGGATTGGCTATTTCGACACACATATTTGTCTATTAATGCTCTAGTCGACGCAATTTTGGTTTCATCGTTACCAAACTATGAATATATATATATATATATATATATATATATATATATATATATATATATATATGGTGTTGTTGTTTTTTGGAGTCTTGGTTAGTGTTGGTGAAAAAAATCTTAGTTCATTCCAATAGTTCGAGAATATTTATTTTCTCTTCTTCCACCACTGACCAAGACTCCAAAAAACAACAACACCATATATATATATATATATATATATATATATATATATATATATATATATATATATAAAACCTGGTCGAAAAAAAACAACAACACTATTATGTATATATTTTTTTTTTCTTGAACGGACCTCATTTTCGTCATCATTTTTTTTTTAAATTCGCGTCATGAGTACGAGCTCAATAGCTGATTCCCCACAAGGGAAATCTGCTAAAATTGCTGTAACGGAATTAATGAATCAGGTGAATGAGGGTCTTTAAGGGGGCTAAACCGTAATAAATGTGAAGAAAACGAAAAATTACGAGACATATATATGTGTATGTATGTATATACATCGGCTAAAGAGGAGTTCTCCATCAAAAAACGGTGAAGATACTAATAGAAAAAGGGCTAACAAACGATGATCTGAAGAATTTATCCATCATCATTTACATAAAAAATAAAGATAAAAGTAATAAGCTGCACTCTCACCTGAGATACCCCCCTAATTTGCAATAATCAATTTATTCGAACTTTTCGTATACAATTTAAACAAAATTAAAAAAAAAAAAATTATTACCAGAAATTGGCAGATTAGGGGGCTGACCATACAGGTACCCTCAGAAGGAGGGCAGCTTATTTTGTTTGTTTTTTTTATATATATATATATATATATATATATATATATATATATATATATAAGGCCGATAGAGACAGTGGGTGTCTGAAGATGGTTTGGGAGGGGAAGGGGTTGGTAGAGAGCGTAAAGAAGCGCGGAGGGGAGGGGGATGTAGATGGGAGAGAATGAGCCAGGAGCCTGCCCGCTCTATAATGGAAAAGAGCTCTATCGCCTACTGGGCCATTGTGATTGAGCCTAGCGACGGCCCCTAGTATTTCCCCCGAGAACCACCGACAACCACTTCCGACCGCCTTTGTTTGGACAGCACACCCTCAACACCCTTTCCTCCAAGTCTTCTCCCCTCTCCTACTTTATTAAGCCCGAGGCAGCCCGCCTCTGCCGTTCACCCCCCAATCGCTGAGCATCTTATCCAATTCCTCCGAATTTAATGTCACCACTTAAAACACATGCTTAGCCTCTCCCTCGATTCCGCTTGCTATTAAATTGTATTTGGCTCAGGCTACACAAGTAAGTTAAAGCGTTGACCTCAATCTCTCATTGTAAACCTACAGTAGCGAGTTCGACTCCCGCCTGGGCAATAGGAATTTTAAGTGACGGAATTTTGTAAATAAAAAGTCCGTCACGCAGGGGCTGCGTAAACATAGCTTTTGGCGGGAAACTTTCCTTAGTTATCGGCCCACATTTAAGAAAAATGTAAATATCTCGGTTAATATTCAAGATAGAGTATAAATGTATAGAACAATATTTATAGTAAATTTAATTTGCAATAAGGTTGTATCTATACACATTTTTGATCCGACGTATAATAACGGAGATATTTTGAATTTTCGAAAATCCCCCTCTAACCCCCCCCCCTCCCACTGGTCCGATTTCAGCCGTTAACGAACTTGATCTGTCTTTTTGCAAAAAACGTTTAAATATCAGGTTTGGTAACGATCAAACAAAAATTGCAACCGCAAGAGCGTTAACAGATTATGTATATATATATATACATATATATATATATATATATATATATATATATATATATATATATATATATAAAATTTTGAACGGACGTCATTTTCGTCATCTCCTGGGTTGGATCGATGGACATTTGAAGAAATTTTTCGAAAATCGCGTCATGAGTACGACCTCAATAGCTGATTTCCCTTAAGGGAAATCTGCTAAAATCCTTAGATCCACACTGGCTAGGAAAGAATGGCAACCTGTAGATAATCCGTCCCAATTAGCCTTAATTGCAAAACGTCTGTCACGCAGGGGCTGCGTAAACTAAGCAGATTTCCCGCGTGAATTTTAATAATAGATAAATCTGCATACTGGTAACACAACACCACCTTGAATATTAAGTGAATAAATACAAACGGTAATAAGAAATCTTCCCCTCCAGGCGAAAAGCGTCTGAAATGTAAACAAACAGGTCTGCAAACCCCGACAGAATATAACTTATTAATTTGATTAAAAACTATTTACTATATCTAGTAGTGTAATTTATAATGATTCAGAATAATGTTTATCTCAATTAATCAAATTTAAGTAGTCCAAAAACCTAAGAGTTGGGGGGGGGGGGGTCACCAGAACATATGTGCATGTATGTCGTAAAATAAAGGTCTTTTGAAAGCAATATTTGATATTTAAGGTTCGAATAATGTGGTTTATTACATAACCGAGTATTGTTAGTTTAGTTTATAGGCTGAAAACAATAAAATCCAAATATCTCGGTTAATATTTATGATACAGAGAATATGTATAGAACAATATTTATAGATCATTTAATTTACAATATGACTAGTTTCATACAAATTTTCGATCCGACTTATAGTAACGGAGATATTTCGAATTTTCAAAATCCCCCCTCTAACCCCCCTCACACTGGTCCGATTTCAGCCATTAACGAACTTGATCTTCCTTTTTACATAAAACGATTAAATATGGAGTTTGGTAACGATCAAACAAAAATTGCGACCGCTAGAGACTTAACAGACTATATATATATATATATATATATATATATATATATATATATATACGAGTATATAATTTTGAACGGACCTCATATTTTCGTCATCTCCTGTGTAGGATCTATGGAAATTTGAGGAAAATGTTCAAAACTTGTCGTGAGTACGACCTCAACAGCTGATTTCCCTTAATGGAAACTGCTAAAAGTTGACGTGAATAAATAATTTAATGTTAAATTGTAAAACTTTATTTTGTACTTATCGATTATCGGGAGACCACCCATTTACACCAAGAAGATTACCTTCCAGCTCTAGTGTTTGATACGAATACATTCTTCAGTCATTAAGTTCTTTAATTTATTTTTTTAAAAAAAGAATTGTTTATATGTATATATATATATATATATATATATATATATATATATATATATATATATATTTAAACTCGAACAGCGTATTAAAACGTTTTACTCCCGAAAAGACACAATTTGTGAATAGAAGTTAAAATTCTAGTATCATGTTTCACGATTATGTGTTATAGATATATAGATTTTGTAAAGTAAGGTAATGTTAGGTCTCATAAACAGTAATTTTTGGCGTTCCAGTATTTTGGAGGAAATGTCATTATTTTTGACTTCGTAAAGCTTAGCAGTTAGGTGGAAGTTGGAAATTGTCAGTGCACAGTAGTAAGAATATAGATTCCATTGGAAGATATTTCTTAACATATTATTATTTATTAACGTCCACTTATTTGTACTCGTATAAGTATATAATTTTAGTGTATGTACTCGCTTAGGCGGTACATGTACTAAAATTTAAACTTATCGATTATCGGGAAGCCACCCATTTAAAGAAGATTATTAAAAGAAAATCACTTTTTTCTGTAATCGTTGAATAATGGTAACATTACTAAACTGAAATGAGTGAAGAAAGTGAAACATTTTACAATAGAGTGAAGAAAGTAATCACTTTCTTCACAAGTGAAAAAAGTGAATTGCCTTCTTAATTAGTAATAAGTATAAATTAAAAAAATAATTTGAAGTTGGAAATTAAATGCTTTTAAATGTTTCTTAACATTGTAAGAATTTATTTTAACAAAATAAATTGAAATGTGAATGAATTATTGGTGGAAATAATCAATATATTTTAAAATTTAAATATAATAATAATTACCTTCCTTGTTTATAACCTGCACTTGTTTATAACTGCACTACTTCACAATCATCACTAGTTGTTTTATAACTATGCTTATAACCTTTCACAACCATGCTTATAACCTACCAACAACATACCATAATCTTCACAACATCCTAATTTTGTTCATATTCTGGTTAGATCTGATCATGTATTACACGATTACAGAAAAAAATTAATATTACACTCGTGACGAAAGTAGAATTTACAACTCTCGTGAAATTACCACACTCGCTTCGCTCGTGTGGGTAAACGTTTCACTCGAGTTGTAAAATGATCTACTTTCGTCACTTGTATAATAAATAACTATTTTATTTAAAATAACACTTCTGGTATTTATAAATGACAAAAGTATTAACGAGAAGCCACTTATTATTTACAGATAAAATATTTACTGGTTCAAAACCTCGTATCACTATTCGGTGTTTGAGCTATCGCTTTAGGCTTTTCAAACTTGACTAGGTTATCTTAGTCATTCTGTTTCTTTTCATATGAGAGAATGAGTGATGGTTTATTAACAAAACTTGGTTTCGTTTAACACCATTTGGTCTTTATTATCACCACTTGGTGATTGTTTATTACTCCACTTGGATAGCTACCTTGCAGAGTTCATGTGGCAGACGGCGGCCGGGGACGACCGCTTTATGCAGTTACTTCGCGACATCGTCCAGTTTTGGGCTAACCCTAATTTATAATTAAATTGTGCCATACATTTTGTCATTGAAATAAATTCTAGAAGTGTTATTTTAAATAATAAGGTTTTTTAGTAATATGATTTAATAATCGTCTTTAAATGGGTGGCCTCCCGATAAGTACCACTTTTTTTTACTTTAACACAAGAATTACACGGTCAAATAAAATTTTAAAAAGTCCGAAACGCAGATGCATCGTAAACTAAGCAGGTTTTCCCCGCGTGTTGAAATGGTTGGCCCATATTGTCACATCAAATTCGATTTTCAATTTCTCCACTAATAAGATCCCTATGTTACCGCAACTTGAAATTCAAGTTCGACGTTAGGTAAGTAGTGATAGAAGTGCTGACAAGTAAAAATTCCAAGGGTAGGAGTGGGAGTTCAAAGACTGAAAACATTGATAATTAACTCGCTTAATATTCAAATTAAAGAAAAATTATATTGAGAAAACATTATAGGGCATTAAATAAGTAATGAGTTTAATTATGTAACATTTTTTGATCTCACTCAAAATAACAGAAATATTTCGAATTGTTAATGCCCCCCTAACCTCTATCTCTTCCTAGACCGATTTCAGCCATTACCTGAAGTAATCTTTGGGTTAAATATCGAGTATGATATTGATTAAATAAGAAACATGTAATAATTTGGGACGAACCTCATTTTTTCGTCAACTCTTCGGTGAACATTTGAAGATGTTTTTTGAATCTCGTGAGTTCTAGGTACCTAATTTGAGATTTTTGAGGAATAGGAGGGTTTGACCGATACCAAACTATCAACGCCTCTTATTCCTGAATCATTTCCTTGTTATGCCAGCCAGCTTCCCCAGCTTGCATAAATGGCCAGGGATCCACCTTTCACGTTCTAATGTACGAAATCGAAAATAAAGGATAATAATGGGAGTTATTTCCTCTTTTTATATTCTTCTTTTCTAGCCCTCCGCCCCTTTCTCAATCACTGCTGAAGACATTGGTTGCGGCAGAAGGTTTGAAGAGATTTTCCACATGATTCTACTTCAGTTGGTGAGGTACTCCAGAAATTA
This sequence comes from Riptortus pedestris, assembly GCA_019009955.1. NCBI lineage: Eukaryota > Metazoa > Arthropoda > Insecta > Hemiptera > Alydidae > Riptortus > Riptortus pedestris. The sequence continues at coordinate 64,561,132 of CM032233.1, read as the reverse complement.
TATGAAATTAATATTGGGGCATACCTTGAATCATTCCTAACAATCTTAGCCAACCTTCTCCAGTTGCGGATATCGAGCATCCCCAAGTTGTAAAACAGAGTAGCCTTGCATTGCAGAGGCTTTCTAATCACCTGTTTTTGAATATTTCAAGTCGATCTGAAGGACGTAATTTTTTTGTAGGTTGGAGAGCAATCCACGAAAGTCATTAATAATTATGATTCGGATACCTCAACAATTAGGAAGGTACTGTTTATTTTAGAATAAATCGTAAAAATTAAATAAGAAAAAATATAAAACCAATGTGTCTGATTTTGTGTTTTTAAGGAACATATTTCAGTTTATATTACCCAGAAATCGGATTAAATATGTTGACACAGCTAGGATCTCTCCATCTAGAGACCCAGAAAATTGACAGCCCTCTGCCTCAATAAATAAAATAAAAGCATTTGTAAACCATAAGGCGACTTCAAACAAACAATTGATGAATTTGATTCAGTATTTAACGTTAAAGTGCGAACTTTAAACTTACCAGCTCGACTTGCTAGCGTAGGCATAAATTTTTCAATTCCGTTAAAGGGGCGAGACAAAGTTTACCCCTTCCTTTTATCCTCCCCAACTCTTCGCTTTATACTTCTCCCTCTGGATTTACTCCTTCTCTGATAAAAACAAATTACACGTTTTTTTTTTCTTTTTAATTTATATTTTTTCACACATACAAAGTTACACGTGTACGGGAAATACTTTAAATAAGTGCTCTCGGGTGAGAAAAGGGGAGGGGGAGGAAATCGATCAAGTATCGAGTGAAAATCCAGTCAAAGCTGCTCCTTTGTTTCAAAACGGATATCATTTATTTTTTATTTGTTCATCTGGATGAAAAATAGAACCTCTCACCGTACTCATTTGCCATTGTATTTAACGACGGGTTTTAGGATGTGCATGTGAGTGTCCGACAGGTGAGGGGGGGAGGCGTGAGTGAGTGTGAGTGTGTGTGTGTTTATATATATATATATATATATATATATATATATATATATACATACATAAGTATAACCTCAATAGCTGGTTATCCTATTGAATGTGGCTGAGTGAAGCTGTTAAAATGGATTTCTTCAAGTACAATAATTCGTATGTGTTAAGAAAATGAAATAAAATATTTATTAAACAAATTTTTAAAAAATGCAAGGATTATACATTTTTTAAAACAATTTGATAGTCAACCCTTTGAAAATGTTTAAAGCATTTTCCCAAAATAGAAAAGGATTGTCTTTTCAGCTGTGATGACATAAATTGGATATTATATTATGTAATAAATAGACAAAGCAGCAAATATGCTCTTTCCTCTCTTTGCTCCCTGAATTAGTTTATTGCAATATAATTTTCTTCATGGATAGAGGAATTGTCCAACTTCCCATGCATGTGGGTTAGAATATATTTTTGCCCTCATAGACCGGAGAATGAATACAAATTCAATTAAATGGTCTCCTGCCTTAATGCTTTAAATAAAATTAATGCCCCAGGGAACACAAAAATTCATTTGTACCATACAATATAATCAGAACACCCCGTATTTTAACTACTAAATTATATTTGTTAGAATAATTTGCTACATTGAATTCCACTGTTGCAAAACTATATAAATATCAGGAATAAGATAGGATAAAGCTAATTACAAACCCTGCCATATTAATTTGTTCTCTTTAGAATGATAATTGAGTAGCGCGAGTCCTGGCGGCTGAGAGAGGACGGAATATGTCCGTCTGTCTGGCTTTAATTCGGTAGCGATTGTATTTATGTGTGGGAACAACTGAAATTCGACATACTGGTCCAGCTTACGCTGAGTCTTTGCTTTTGGTAGAGTTCCATAAAGTGTCATAAAATAATTAATAGCTAAGAAACGTCAGAGGCGTAGCCAGAGTTTCTCCTTAATATCTTGATACTAATGGAAATAGAACTTTAAAATTTTGACTTATGATGTACCTCAGGGCCCTAAAATCAATATAATTTAATTTTTTTTATCGTCACAAATAAAGGTAGTTTGTAAAAATTGATACTTCTACTAAACCTGTTTGTTGTCGTTTCTCAGAACTCCTTGCAGTGAATACAAGTGAAATTATTATCATTTTTGTCCTAACAATAAGCAAAGAAATTATGAACACTCTAAAAGCTTTTATTAAAGTTTATTCTGCATTAAAAATGCATCCGCTACATGTTAAATATAAGCTTCAAATCGTCAGTAAACTATTTACATTAATATAATTTCAATAGATTATAAATTATATATGAGTTTTAAGGGAAATCTAAAAACCCAGAAATAGGGGTAGAAAGAAAACATCTCCTGTCCTGGAACCAATTAACACTTGTTAAACTGGTTTTCAATATCTGTATGGAATTAGACCACAGGTCAATAATTTCTGTTACTGTGGTGGTTGTGTGTATTTCTAATCGCGAATAATTTTAGCATACTCCCTTTAAGAACATTCAGCTATTTAGGTAGTACTCATAATGCGATTTTCGAAAAATGACTTCAAATGCCTATCGAGTTTAGGGCCTCTGAATCTTAATACCCTCTGTCAAGAGGCAATTTTGCATTATATGTGCAACATTCTCCAGGACACGGAAACCAGAACGATACCAGGATCGAGAACAACGTTTATAGGAAATTACATTTGCAGTGAGATTGGTGCTATAAATTTTTCCTAATAACTGAAATATTATGAATTTTCGGTTTTCCTTCACCCCCAAGACTGATTTCTGCTATTAACTAATAAATCTTTAGTTTTCAAAACGATTAAATATAAAGTATGGTGTTGAACAAATAAAAATCATGTACTTTAGAACCTAAAATTTTCGAAGGATGACGTCAAATAGAATATATTTGACATATCTCACACAGTAAAAGTTCAATGAAAACAATATTTAGAATTCAAGCTTCGAATAAAGTTGTTCATGATAAAACAGCTCATTGTAGATATCCCATGGTGTTTACAGAAGGTTGGTAACTATAAAAAATTCTAACATTTCGGTTAATATTTAAGATCTTTTCATCATATACAAGAAATTCAACTTTCAATACAAGTTTTCGATGAGACGTATAATAGCGGAGATACTACGAAATTTCGAAATCCCCCCCCCATTTAACTCCCCGTTCCCCCGAGATATTTCTTATTTTCAAAATCCCTTTCTCGTGTCTGATTTCAGCCGTTGACAAACTTCATCTTTAGTTTTACTTAAAACGCTTACATACCGAGTTAGGTAATGATGAGACTTAAATTGCTACCGCTAGAGCGGTAACAGACAAGTATGTGTGTGTGTGTGTGTGTGTGTGTGTGTGTGTGTGTGTGTGTGTGTGTGTGTATATATATATATATATATATATATAATATTTTGATCGGATCCCATTTTCGCCATCTCCTTGGTAGGATCGATGGACATTTGAGGAAAGTTTTCATAAATCACGTCATAAGTACGACCTCATTTAGCTGATTTCCCTAAAGTTCCTACAGAATCATAATGAGTCCACCGTAGGGAATGGTTTAGGCGATAAAACATTGGCTATGAGTAGAACGACGCACCGCTGTTGGGAACTGTACAGACACCATCGCCTAACGCTATCTGAGACTGGTGAATAGGCACCAAGCTTGCAAGTAAGCCCCAAGCATCCATCATTATCAGGGCAAGAGTTAAAGAGTTGGAATTCGATATTCTACCAAATTACGGCTATATATACCCAGCTACTGCAGCTTCTCATTTACGCCTGCTCTGGTCTAAGAAGACACACTTCTTCCACACCTACTATTGATCAAGACATTTCAAGAAGTGAAGTTTTTTTTGATCAAATAATTCATCACAGTACCGGTATGGCATAAAACATTTGGGACTAAGGATACTTCATATGATGTGGATTTATGGTTTATAAATCGAAAAGTAGGTCCCTATAAACCAAAAATATATTTTAAAAAGTCTGTAACGCACGTTAACGAAACAGATTTTCCACGAGCGTCACGTATTTGCATTTATCTCAAAACTTAAAAGTTCAATGAAAACAATATTTGGTATTTAGGCTTTAAATGAAGTGCTTCACAAAATAACAGCTTATTGTTAATATGACATGAGTAGGAATGGGGGTTTACTGAAGGACGAAAACTAAAAAATGCAAATATTTCGGTTACTAATCAAGATAATGAAAAAAACAAAAAAAAAACATTTATAACAACATTTATAAAACATTACAATTTCGATAAGATTGGCTCTATACAATTTTCCTATCCGTCGCATAATAACGGAGATATTCGGAACTTTCTAAACTCCACCTCCTACTGGTCGGATTTATGCACTTAACGAAGTTGATCTTTAGGTAAACATAAACATTTTAAATATCGAGTCAAACAAAAATTGCGACCGCTAGAGCGTTAACAGACATATATATATATATATATATATATATATATATATATATATATATATATATATATAGTTTTGAACGGACCTTATTTTTCTAATCTCCTGTGTAGGATTGATGGACATTTGAGGAAATTTTTCAAAAATCGCAACATAAGTACAACCTTAATAGCTGATTTCCCTTAAGGGAAATCTGCAAAACAATTAGATGCTAAAAAGTGCAGACTGCATATATATATATATATATATATATATATATATATATATATATATATATATATAGGGTGTTGTTATTCTTTTTGGCGTTTTAGTCACTGTTGGTGAAAAAATCTTAGTTCATGCCGATAATTCGAGAATCTTTATTTTCTCTTCTTCAGGGCAAGACTAATGATACTTAAAAACTATTACACATAACTATTGCCCTTAGGACTAGGGTTATAGTAACTTAGGGTTACTAAGTGCAATATTTATGTGTAATAGTTTTTAAGTATCTTTGGTCTTGCCCTGAAGAAGAGAAAATAAAGATTCTCGAATTATCGGCATGAACTAAGATTTTTTCAACAACATTGACCAAAACTTAAAAAAGAATAACAGTATCATATATAAATATAACCTGGTCGAAAACATCAACATACATATATATATATATATATATATATATATATATATAGATATATATAGATAAATATAGATATATATTTATCATAACTGGAAATCTTCGATACCTATTAAAGTGAAGATTTTTCACCCCCCCCCCCAGTGATATTGCCTAGTACCAATAATGTAAGAGATATGTATTATAAAATCTATTAACTAGGAAGTAGAGACGATATCTATCGGTGCAGGAGCAAATTAGACTGGACCTAGTTCGACGTTCAGCCAGTAGGTAGCAGCGGCGGCCAGTCCCTCTAACTTCCCCGCTCTATCCTTTGAATAGCGCTTTATCCAATCCCGTGGCCAATTAACATTAATTGAGGAGTTGTTCATTACTCATGTAATAACCGGGGAAACATATGGTATATGTTTCAGCAATATTAATCGTAGGAAATTTAGCATGAATGTAAGATGTATCTAACAACTGACTGGCGTAAAACAATGATGCAACTTTTTTTCGGACAATGAAAGAATAAGAAATGTTGCCATTTGGAAGACAGATTGCGATAGAGCCAAACAGCGTTTTCACCACAATTTTCAACATTATTGTCAATTTAATTATTTTAATTTATTTTCAGCTTGTTTACATATGTTTTTCGTCAAAACTATAGTTATGTGCTGTACATACTAATGCTCTGTTAGTTAATAAATTCAACTAAAGCACCGGTTTTACCAGTTAGCCATAATGGAAATCAGATATTGAGGTTGTTTACAAGACGAGCATGTCATGACAAAAAAAATTATTTATTAACGTCCACTTTTTGCAACTAAGGCTAATTGGGATAGTGGTCACAAACAAACCAATGAAAAAGTACGCAGCCCCTGCGTGACGGACTTTTTAATAAGACTAAGCAGATTTCCCGCGTGAAGTTTAACAATAGATAAATCTACATTCCGGTAACACAACACCTCCGTGAATATTAAGTGAATAAATACAAACGATAAGAAGAAACCTCCCGACGGAAAGCATCTGAAATGGAAACAAACAGTTCTGCCAAGTTCTTACGGAAGGAAAAACAATTACTGTAATACACCTGAATATAACGTATTACTTTGATTGAAAACTATTTACTATATCTAGTACTGTAATTTAAATGAATCAGAATAATTTTTAACTAAATCAATCAAATTTAATTTGTCCAAAAACTTAACAAGGGGGAGGGGGTCCCCAGAACATATTTACATGTATGTAGTATAATTAATGTCTCTTGGAAACAACATTTGGTATTTAAGCTTCAAGTGATGTGGTTTATTACATAACCGAGTATTGTTTATGTAACATGAGTAAAAACAGGCGTTTGCTGAAGGCTGAAAACTAAAAATTGCAAATATCTCGGTTAGTATTCAAGAAGGTAATAAATGTATATAACAATATTTATAGCAAATATAATTGTCTATCAGATTGATTGTATACATTGTTTCGATCTGACGTATAGTAAGGGAGATATTTCGAATTTTCCAAACTTTCCCCCTTTAAATCCCCCCCTCTCCCTGGTCCGATTTCAGACGTTAACGAACTTGATCTTCCTTTTTACATAAAAAGACTAAATATCGAGTTGGGTAACGAATAAACAATAATGCGCCCGCTAGAGAGGTAACAGGCATATATATATATATATATATATATATATATATATATATATATATATATACAGTTTTGAACGGACCTCATTTTCGTCGTCAAATTAAATGTACTATAAATATTGTTATATACATTTATCTTCTAACTTGAATATTAACCATGATATTTGAATTTTTCAGCTTTCACTAAACCCCCACTTTTACTAGTGTTACATAAATAAAGCTCTGTTATATAATAAACCATAATAATTGAAGCCTAAATACCAAATATTGTTTTCATTGAACTTTTACTTTGTGAGATATATGCAAATAAGTTCTGAAGACCCCCCCCCTCTTTTGTGTTTGATTACTAAAATTTGAGTGATTGAGATAAAACTGATTATGATTCATTACAAATTACAGCATTAACTTTAGTAATTTATATGTTATATTCAGATATATTTTATTAAATGTCTTTCCGGTCTATCTATGCAGCGCTACGAGGCTGCCTTGCCGTGTTTGTTTAAAATTCAGCCGCTTTCCATTGTAGAGATTATTAATTTGTATTGTAAATTTACTGGGCATTCACGTTGCTGTTACCTGTATGTATATTTATCTATTGTAAACCTTCGCGTGGGAAATTTGCTCAGTTTACACAGCCCCTGCGTGGCGGACTTTTTTATATTGAGATTGAGATGTTTATCACTTAGTCTCATGACGGTCTCGAATCTCGTTATATTGGAAATAAAAGAAGGTTCTAGCTTAATGGTTTAGTGATTTCTATAAAAAATGGAGCTGGGCATTATTTAAATATTAAATGAATTTATTTTTACCCTTAGTTTAACTTTGCCTGACTCCAAGACAGGGAGCTTGCTCACTGCTCATAAAAAGCTTATATGATTCACCAAGAGGAACGGTAAGGTCTGATAATAATTATATAATAATATTATTATTATTATCTCTGCTTTACTGTAACATAACTTCCACAGATGTGACAGAATGTATCAGAATTGTTTAAACACTTATGTGAACTCATTTCACTTACTTAAACGTCTTTTTACGACTGAAAATCACTGTTCTATACATACACTAAGTAATAACATAACCTCAAACAAGCTATGTCATCTCATTGTTGAGAGAAATACAAGAAATGACACTTTGACTTTCGCAGTGATGCCAACTGTCAATAATTATGATTGAAATTCCCTCTCTAACAGGCCGAAATTAATAAATATATTTAATAGTATCATGTGAGGCTCTATGAAAACTGTACGTGATAGGTGAAAAGTCCGTCACGCAGGGGCTGCGTTAACTAAGCAGATTTCCCAAGTGCGTCAGGTTTTTGCATTTATCTCAAAAATTAAAAGTTCAGTGAGAACAATATTTGGTATTTAAGCTTAAAATAAAATGCTTCATAACATAATAGAATATTTTTACTATGAGATGAGTAGGAGTGGGGGTTTACTGAGGACCAAAAACTAAAATATGCAAATATCTCAGTTAATAATGAAGATAGTGAAAACATGTACATAACAACATTTATAGAACATTAAATTTGCAGTAAGATTAGTTCTATACAATTTTTCGATCCGACGCATAATAACGGAGATATTAAGAATTTTCGAAATTATCCCCCTTTAAACCACCCCTCCCCCTGGTCCGATTTCAGCCGTTAACGAACTTGATTTGTCTTTTTGTATAAAACGATTATATATCAAGTTTAGTAAAGATAAAACAAAAATTGCGACCGCTAGAGCGGTAACAGACAAATATATATATATATATATATATATATATATATATATATATATATATATATATATATATATACACACATACACACACACAGTTTGGAACGGACCTTATTTTCGTCATCTACTAGGTAGGATCGATGGACATTTGAAGAAAAATTTCGAAAATTGCGTCATGAGTACGACCTCAATAGCTAATTTCCCCCAAGGGAATTCTGCTAATATGAGGGCCATTCAAAATTATATATATATATATATATATATATATATATATTTGTCTGATAGTGGCAGAAATCGGACCAGGGTGGGGGGGGGGATAAAAGGGGGGATTTCATATTCGAATTCAGTGAAGAAAATACCTTAAAGAAAATATAAAAACACCAAAACATAAAAAATGTTGCAGAGTGGTGTAAGTTTGGGGCCGGCATTTAAGGAGTCCCAATTTTAATGCGCCAAGAATGATCATAGATCCAGAAGAGCAGGTCCTACAAAGATTTTAGTGGATGTAAATAAGCAAAGAGCACATTAGAAGATATTAGAAGGATATGGAGGAAAAGGAGAATGGATAGAAAGAAGTGAAGTTGCGGTTGAGAGTGAGACACATGTCTGTAGGGCGATAGGATCGCGCATGTTGTTTTATGCGGGCTCTCAATAAATTCAAGGGGGAGAGTCGGGACTAAAAATGTATGGTTGAAACAGAGCAGGCCACTATATCTTTCTATAGGCTCTATATCTCTGCTGCCGGGGGCCCTAACGCCTAACCCCCCCCCCCCACACGCACACCACTCCCTTCCCAAGCCCCACTCAAATAAGCAAAAAGTCCGTCACGCAGGGGCTGCGTAAACTAAGCAGATTTCCCACGTGAAGTTTTACAATAGAGAAATCTGCCTACTAATAACGGCAGTAGTAACGAATCTCTACACCAGTTCACGAGGGACAAACAGTTACGAAAACGGCCGAACTAGCTTTCGGCGGAAAGTCCCGAATATGGACGACTTCTGCCGACCACTCACACAATACAAATGCAAATATCGCGGTTAATATTCAAGATACAGAATAAATGTATTTAACAATATTTATAGTACATTTCATTTTCAATTGGTTCTATACAATTTTTGATCCGACGTATTGTAATGGAGATATTTCGAATATCCCCCCTCTAACCCCCCTCCTCCCACTGTTCCGATTTCAGCCATTTACGAACTTGATCTGTCTTTTTACATAGAACATTTAAATATCGAGTTTGGTAACAATCAAACAAAGAGCGTTTACAGACAAATGTATATATATATAATTTTGAACCGACCTCATTTTCGCCCTCTCCTGAGTAGGATCGATGGACATTTGAGGAAATTTTTCGAAACTTGCGTCATGAGTACGACCTCAATAGCTCTCTGCTAAAAACAATAACTGAAACTGTTATATCAGAATATAACATATTAATTTTATTGAAAACTATGTACTATATCTAGTACTAGTAATTTATAATGAATCGGAACAAATTTTATCTCATTCAATCACATTTTAATAGTCCAAAAATTTAAGACGGAGTGGAGGGGGTTCACAAGAACACATTCGCACGTATCCGGTATAATAAAAGTCTCTGGATAACAATATTTTGTATTTGAACTTCAAATAATGTGATTTATTATATAACAGAGTATTGTTTACGTAACACGAGTAGAAGTGGGGTTTTACTGAAGGCTGAAAACTGGAAAATACAAATATCACGGTTAATGTTCAAGAAAGGGAATAAATGTATATAACAATATTTGAAGTACTTTTAATTTGCAATAATATTTACTCTATACACTTTTTCGAACAAAAATTGCGACCGCTAGAGCGGTAAAGACACACACATATATATATATATATATATATATATATAGATATATATATATATATATATATATATATATATATATACAATTTTGAACGGACCTCATTTTCGTCATCTACTAGGTAGGATCGATGGACACCTGAAGAAACATTTCGAAACTTCCGTCTTGAGTACGACCTCAATAGCTGATTTCCCTTAAGGGAAATCTGCTAAAAGTCTGCCACGCTGTGGGCTGCGTGATTTCCATTGCGTGTTGAAATGGTGCGCATACAATTTAAACTGCACATTAGATGTTTAGTAGGATAATACTTTTATGTTTTGCATGCAACTTTAAATATTGAGTATGGTGTAAAAAAAATACAAACTGTGCCCACTTGAGCGTTACTTGATCTACGGGTTCACCGATAGTTTATAAAAATAACACATAAATTGTCAGGAGTCGTAGAAAGGTGGCTGAAACTACATTATTTAATTTTTAAGTAATTTTTAAATAAATTTATAAATAAAAGAACTTTATTACAGCCCCAAAAAAAGCTATCCAAAAGAGAAAGGTTGCATCAAATACTATATACTCCAAATGGTATAAAAGCTTATTTTCTTCAAATCAATAAAAATGAATTTTTAAAATTCTTATTAGTCCCTACTCGGAGTTAAAGATTGAGTGATGTCTTTCGTGTATTGGATGAAACGTTTAAGAATAAATCATGCTTCCTATGTGAAGAAAATGTTTGAGTTAGCCTAATTATTGAGTGCCTTCTAATAACTCCGTTCAAATGATTATAAGAGTACGAAATCGTTTTCTTGAGTCAGGAAAGTTAACTTGCAGACATGGGGGAAACTGATCACAAGCGAAAAGTGGACGAGAGGATTGGTACACTGTTATTAACTATTATTGGCCTTGGAACAACAACACAATGTATTCATACACAGCATTATGTTACAACACACACTGATAACCATAATGGAAGGCTACGTGTTTCCGCAGCAAACTATAACAGAGAGATAAGCGGAAGGCGGTCACGCTGTGCTGAATGTCTGGCGAACTGGGAGGCAGTAGTTGTTCATCTAGAGTCGAAGGTTGAGGTTCATGTAAACTTTCTTTAGGTGTTTCTTCGTGCAAAATTTGAGTTTACACACGAATGATACTGGTAAGTATAATTTTTTAGCGATGAGAAAAACACACCATAATTATTCACGCATACATAATAGCTTAATGTTGTCAACTGGTCACTGGTTTTTCCAAAATATATTACTAATTAAGAATATGTATTCCGCCAAGCGACAGCAAGGCAATTTTGAATGTCTCGACAATACTTCCTGACATAAAGATTTTCTTGTTAAAGCATACTTATTTATTTCATAAAATTAAGTTACTTGAAAACAGGAAATTCGATATGCAAAATCTTTGAGTACAGCCTTATGGTTAGGAGATTTGGAAAATAGAAGCTAATTTGTAGTTAAGAAATATTGCACCCATGATCCAAGGTTTTCATTAACATTTTGAGAACAGATATAATTGGGGACCGGGTTAGCCATGTGTGTTAAGGCACTGGCCTTAGTTCACTTGGTAAGCTTACACTCGTGGGTTCGATTCCCGCCTTGGCAGAAGGAATTTCTTCAGTGACGAACTTATTAGTCCCACCCTGCCTAGAAATGGGATGGGTTGGACTAATAAGTTCCGTCACCACCCTGTTCTAATTAGTGGCAGATTCACAAAGCGGACATTAATATTTAACTAATGTTAAAATTGTACATAAAATTAAGTGATGACATGTAATAACTGAAATATTAAATACATTATTAATATATGATTCATATTCTCTCGCTTTATGGGAGAGACCTTTTCCAGGTATACTTTTAAAGGGATGGCTAAAATATCAATCCTATTAAACGTGCATGGTATCCCATTTTTTAAGCTACTCGCTTAGATTATGAATACATTTCGTGTTATTATTTTTTTCGACCAATAAGTACCAACTAATCAGCTCTTGATATAGACATTGCTATTTCTATTTCAATATTCGATTCATGGAAACGGCAATAGGTGTAAAATGTATATTTTAAATACACATTCGCCACAGGATAAATATATAATAATATTCATCATACATGACCTCTTTCGCTGCATGTGAACTATCTACAGTAATAGAACTTCATAAGGTAATAAATAGATCAAAAAGACATTTACAGGATATGTAGCAAAGTCATAATAAGCCCTAGTCTTCCTGTTAGCATTCATTGTTTTCATCTGCATTCTGGTATTCAATATGTATGTAATATTAAATCATGAGCCACACTTTTTAAATTCACTGATCTAAGTTCAAGTAGTATTTAACATTTAACTTATAACTACTTATACTTCTATAAATATTAGCTGAGAACTTTTACGGTTATTAATGAGCCGGGTGAGTAAATAATGATAAAACATTACCTACCCAATTGGTTATCGTAAACTAGCTCTGGCTGTAGAGAGGGAAGGAATATGTCATTCAGTCTGTGAATAATTCACCTGCAATTCCTGTTTTCATCGCATCGAGCTGAAATTTGTGCACGTGATCAGCACGCCCTGGATTGTTGGTGTATAGCGTATGTAGGCCCTGGCCCACGGTAAGGTTTGATCCGGCCCGCAAGACATTTTGAAAAACCCTATAAACAAAAGTATTACACTACTAACTCCAAATGAGGAAGATGAGGAGAGATTTCTGCGTTTTGCAGTACTTATAAATGCGAAAAGTTCTTTTCATTGATGAAAGTTAATAAATCAAAACATAGTACAATACTAACTGACGATAATTTGTAAAATTCTTTTCGTCTTTGTGTCAGTAAAAATTAATCCAAACATCGATGGATTAGTTTCCCAAATGCAAACTCATTGATTGTACCATGTTGTACTTACTTTTTTCATTTCATTTTCTTATTTTAATAAATTGTATTATAATTACATTGTCGTTATAATTTCGTGTCTAATATCTATCGTTAAAAATTATGAACACTACTTTAAAATCCACTACTTTTAAAAGCGGCCCGCGAACGTATTTGCACACTAAAGTTTGGCCCGCAACATGTCAAGAGGGTGACCGTAAGTACATTAATCTATTTAGCAATTAAGGTGTCAGAGAGATATTTATTTTTCCTTAACAACTAATAAATTAATGGTGAAAGAATATTCACATTTTGGAGACTGATATGTCATTTAAGCAAACTTAGAAAACTAACAACGATTCGACTAGCAGAAAGCAAGTTTCAAAGACACAGTAAATAGAACTATTTATAATAGTTTCGAGTCTTCAACACTTTGGCCCATTGTGGGAAGAAGACTATGATACACTATAACATTGCTTCCCCCTTGTGATCAGGCATATTTCTAATTCGAAGAAAATACTTCGAAAATTACATAATCTTTTCAGATGTCGTTGGATCATTCCTGTCAAATTTTGATTACATTAAATTAAACAATTTATTTATTTCTAAGTAGAGGAAATGAAAATTAGATATTTTATTCTTAAGATATACGCATAACTGGCATATATTTTTTCGCATTTAATTTAATACTTTCACATTTTTAAATATTTCCAAATTTTATATTCATTATTATTATTGTATTTAGTAAATTTAAAATCAGCATTGGATTATTGATTTGTAAATATTATCATTTATTTCATACTATTTCAGGAATAATGTCCAGTTATTAAAAATATATGATACACGTATTATTGTTATTAAATGAACACAATTATTTACTTTTTGTCTAGTTAAGAAAGCCATGCATATATATGTCAATTTTTAATAAGCTTTTTCTATTAAAAATAATGATTTTATAATGCATTCTTATATGATAAATTTGTTTTTTTTTTTTTTAAATATCATTTTAGCAGAATTCTCTTACGGAAAATCAGCTATTGACGTTGTACTCATAATTTGATTTTCAAAAAATTTTGAAATGTCTATCGATTCTACCTAGTAGATAATGAAAATGAAATCCGTTCAAAGCTAGATGCACACACACACACATATGTATCTATATATATATATATATATATATATATATATATATATATATAAAATTGTAACCTCTGTCTGTACATTGATTTTTTTCGCGAAATTTCACGATAACTTTTCGTTTCACATGTCATAGACACCATATCTGCATTTTGTTTCTTTCGTGTATGTTTGTTTGTTTGTTTGTTACCTTTTCACGCATAAACGGCTGAACCGAATTTTATGAAACTTGGTATGTATATTACTACTAACCCAACTTAGACTTTAGGCTATATTAATTTTCTCTGAGACGAACAGGAGTGGGGGTTATAAGGGAAGCCTGAAATTAAAAATAGCGATATTTCGTTTTCTATTGGTTTTTCGGTAAATATGCACATAACAAAAGTTGTTTATTTTGTTATTTAGAGTAACATTTGTTATATACACTTTTGTCGTATACCGAAGTTTAAATGCGTTATACGCTAAAAATTATAGCGGGAGTCAACAATATTATTTGCCAAAAAAGACTCAACCGAACTAAATAAAACTCGGTATGTGTATTAGCAGTGAGGCCTTCATTATAATAAGCCATACCAACATTTCTATGGACGGGCAGGAGTGGGGGTTATAAGGGAAGCCTGAAATTAAAAATAGCGATATTTCGTTTCCTATTGGTTTTTCCGCAAATATAAACATAACAAAAGTTGTTTATTTTGTTATTTGGAGTAACTTTTGTTATATACACTTTTGTCGTATACCTAAGTATAAATGAGTTATACGTTAAAACTTTAGCGGGCACTAACGGCTGAACCGAACTTAACAAAACTCGGTATGCCAATTAGCATTAATTCTTCCATGATTATAAGTTATATTAAAATTTTTAGGTTCGAACGGGAGGGGGGTTAAAAGCGAGGCCTGAAATAAAAATTCACCATATTTACATGTGTAAGAGACGGGAAATATAAAAATATCGAAGACTGTGAAGCCTTATCGAATAAATAATTCTATTATTAGCAAATCCACGGCAAAGATGGGTATCAATCCTAAACATTGGGACGGGTAAATGTCAACATATTGTGCAATGTAAAGCCTGCTAAAAAATACCATCACCATTCAGCCTCAAATGAATTCCCGGGCGAAGCCGGGTATCTGAGCTAGTATATATATATAAATTCAGAGAGAAATAGAGATTTGTATGTTAACACTCTACCGGTCGCAATTTTTGTTTGATCGTTACCAACCCCGACATTTAAACGTTGTTAGTAAAAATAAATATCACGTTCGTTAATGGCCCAAATCGGACCAGTGAGTGGGGAGGTTTAGTGGTAGAAATTATATCCGTTATTACACATTGGATCGAAAAATTGTATAATACTTGTACACCTTATTGAAAATTTAATTTCCTCTGAATGTTAATATATACATGTTTTCTGTATCTTGAATATTAACCGAAATATTTGTATTTTTTGTTTACAGCCTTCAGTAAACCCCCACTCCTACTCATGTGGTACTAACAGTAACCTGTTATATCATGAACCTGTTCATTCATGAAGCCTAAATACCAAAAATTGTTTTCATTGAACTTTTACTGTTTGAAATACATAATGTGATGAGATCATGAATTAAGATTAACTTGAAAATTTTTATTTGATCTATACCATTTTCAATATTTAACCGTTTCATTCAACACTAATGATCAGATTCATTAATGCCTGAAATAGGATCAGGAATAGGAGGGGGGGGGGGCTAGAGGGAGGTGTGGTAGTTCGAAAATTCCAGAGTCAGATCGAGAAATGTAATAGAACCAATCTTGTTAAACTATTGATGCTCTACAGTTCTGGATCTATACATTTTTTCATAACTAAAATATTAAGTGAGTTGTTCGCATTTTTTTATTTTTATTTTTTTCATTTTCAGCCCTTAGTACTCCCCACTTCTACTCATCGGATTTTTAATTAGAAGTGGAGAATATATGGTGAGATGAGATTATTAGTGTCAGACCATCTCGTGGGAAATCTGCTCAGTTTATGTAGACCCTGCATCACACTCTTTTTTTTGTATCTGTGTTGCTTAGTAAGCATCCCAATACTTAGTATCTAGCAGTATTTAAGGTACTTTGACTGTGCTATTTAAAGAACATCTTTCCAATTAAAGCTAACAAAGTAAGTAATGCCTGTCTTCAATTTCTGCCTATATGCTTTTAACCCTTAGTCAGTCGCGTGGGGTCTGATGGACCCCAGGAGCCAAACAATCATGTCAGAACTTGCACCCCCCCCCTGCTAGCTTCCTGTCTCCATTGCCTCTCTTTTGGTCAGGTGCAATTGTCTCCCTTTTGTGATCACATTACTAGATAAGCTAGCTTTAGGGTCTACCGGACCCCAGGCGACTGATTACGTAGCATGTCTAAAAAACTCAACTCTTTGTGGCTTCCGGACGACGATGAATGTGCTAAAATTACACAGTTACAGAAAGATATTTTTGAAGAGGCAGGAGAAGTTTTGGGAGGAGACACTGACTCAGAAACTGGGGACATTGTTCAGGTGCATGAGGATGACTCGAATGCTGAGGAGAGCGATGGTTCTGAAGACAAAGGAGGAACTTCTTTTACTCCTGTTACAGAACTTCTTGTGAAAGGTAAAAATGGGTATAAATGGTCAGTAAAAGGACCAAAGTGTTCAGTAAGAAAAAGCGCTGCGAGAAACAAATGTCAGGTGTTCTTCCTGTTCTAAATTTGTATGCGGAAGTCACCATAAATTGTTATGCGTCAAGTGTTGTGAATCATAATTTATACTGCTTTAAATAAATTTACTCTATTATCAAAGTGTAATTTATTGTTTATTTTTCTTGTTAAATATTGATTTTCTCCATGTAATACAAGTTGATTTTTATTTTTTTGTAAGTTGATATATATTGTTTAAAATACATTTATTTCTAAACATTCTGTACGTATTAATACAGCAAATATATTTGGCATTAAATTTAAGTAAAAAAATACCCTAACTTAATTGTTATTGGGAAAATAAAAAAAGGGAAACAGTTCGGGGTCTGTTAAGGAGTTGACTTAAAAGTGTAAATATTGGAAAGGTGTTTCTTTCTTTTTACTTCCTTGTAAAGTAAAGGAAGTATAATCGCAAAAACTTTGGGTTTTCATATTCAACGGAATTATCTGTTTTGACATTGTCTGAACCCATTTTGACTAGTTTAGAAGTGACATCAGTTGGAAAGCATGTATCCCCATAAATCAGAAGCACCTTGCTTTAGAATATTGAAATTTTACATTTAAGACTGAAGTCCTATCTTGAAACACTTTCACTCAGTGCATTAGTTTTTTGTTCCCTGGTCCTCCTCTACTACAATTGCTCTGAAGAAGGGAACCAATGGTGTCCTCGTTGTATAAGACTGTTAGCAGAAAAAATAAATTCATCTATCTGAAGGATTTAGAAATTTTGTAGGTGATACCCAATCGTCCTTTAATACAAGGTTCTGTCACCAGTGTTAGGGATAATCATAATCACAAAAACAACTGCAACCACAACTTATATTATGATTAATGTGAGTTGTAATCATATTTTTATGCTATTATGACTCTAACCACAATGATTGTATGCGGTCACAAATGTGATCAGAACTTTTTGTTGTGTTTACACTTCTAATCACACATTTTCCCTTTGATCATGGTCGTAATCACAATTTTACCTATCATTAAGGTAGTAATTTCAATTTTTCCTGCAACAGTGGATACCCTTGATTTCTCGATTCAGAGACTGAGAAAAGTGTAGAAAAAGATGTCCAGCACGAAGGAGCTTTCTTCAGAACAAGGAGTACCTTGCAATAAAATTTGCCATTAATTCCACAACACTGATTTCACATCCAGAACCTGGAGAACTGTTCCACATGCATTTCCAGTCATAGACACTCCACTGAAACTAAAAAATAACATCTTATTAAAACAACATAGCGCTTTCGATGCAGTGAATCATCGTCAGTGACCGAAGGTCCTGGATGTTGACCTGATGGCTCTTGGAGCTAAACTTGCTCCATGAGCACTGCATTGAAAGCACTCTGTCCTTTTAATAAATTGTTACAGTGGAAGCATAGCCAATTCTTTCATCTACCTACATTAGAAGTCACTTCCACCTGCCAGAATACCAACTCTATATAATAACAACCACTGGTACATTGAGCGTGTATACAAATTTTCAGGTTGGCCTAATTGTTATTATGTCATAGGTGTCCCAAAAGCCATTAGACACACTATGTAGTATAAGGCAGCAACTTTTAACACTAATACAAAACATGAGTTTTCCCAGATCCCCAAAGGAACCACATCAGTATACATTTCAGTTAGCCACTTTGTGAATTATACCGTTGAAATGTTAAATAAATAATTTGCACCAATGTTAATGTGAAATTTTAGCTGTAGATTGTATTATAGAAAGTATTTCTTTAAATCTACAGGTGCTTTAGCTACTTCACCAGTACTGATCTTATAATGAAATATTTTAATCCTTTTTATTTAATGTAATGTAATGTATATGGGTTTTAATATATTATGTAACAGTCTCGCAGTAATTTACCATGAATCTAAATAGTAATTACAATTATTTAGTATCAAATGCTGTTATGGCAATAAATATTTAATATTTATTAAATATTAAATAGTTTTCAAAGTTCAGCTTAACATATTTCCTTTCTTTTTTAGTTACTACAATTTAAAGTTAAAAGCCGATAATGGTCCAATGTACTACAATAATTTGTCTTATGTATATTGAGGTCAATAATATTAATTTGAAATAATTGATTATAATCTGAAAGTAGAAGCTAAAATAACTTAATTAATGCATTATATTACTCCATATAACTAAAAGTACTCTTCATTGATGTCTCATAATTAATCCATCTAAAGTAACACCAATGGTGACAAGGTATCAGTGAGAACCACAACTAGAAATCGACCATATAATCACAAATAAATATATTGTTTGGGTGAAGGGTTAAGGAATAAATCAGAGTTATTATTATAAAAATTATATTTACAAAATATCGAAATAAACAGGTTATTTTTTCTTGAACAATAACTTCAAAATTTACTTGTATATAAAACAATTTTTTTAGAGATTATGGATGTGACCAATTAGCACAAACATACTCCTGTGATTAAAATTTATTTTATTTTCCACTCTACACGATAAATTGTATTTATACCACCTTGTCAAGGGATATTGCTTTCATATTGGAAAAGTGCTTATAAACTTAAAATCTAAGATAATGATTATTTTTTTCTTAATAATTTCTTAATTTTAAATATTCCATAGAGCAGTATCTGCCAGTCCTGAATTCTAGAGTCTTTCGTATTGCCAAAACAAACTTCAATCCAATTTTCATTGAAGGATAACTGGTTGAGCTCAGTGAGGAGTGGTGCAGTCCACCCCCTAGGAAACTACCTGAAAGTTAACATAAGCATTATAATATTTATTATTATTAAAAATATCTATCCTACAGAATTACATAACAATGTGGATTAGCATGTAAATCATTTGCTGGAACAATGAGATAACTAAAAAATGTGGATACCACATAACTTCCTTGTACTTATTTAATTAAATAAGCAAAATGTTTTACCACAATTAATTTAAAATGATCTCCAAAGAGGAAGAACTCCTAGGACTAGTTTACTATAATGTAATACCATTCAAATAAATATTTTTATGAAGAACTGCACGGTTTCTGAAGCAAATAACCTAAATGTAAAAAGTGTAAGAAACCAAGATTATGGGTTAAATATATCAAAGCTTGAGATTGAACTAATATAACCTAACTTTGATAAACCACAGGATTCATCCAAAATTAAATAAATATAATAAATATTTATAAATAGTTAAAGTATTCATAATGCTTAAGATAGTTTCAGAATCTAAATGAATGAAATAAAATATATAAAATAAACATGATGAATGCTTTATTACACAACTTTGATCTTCGTGGAAGTAATATTTAAGATTCTTTGGACTTACCCTTTGGATCCAAGAGACAGCAGCACACCTGAAAACCATGATGTCTGAATGAAGCATCAACAAGCATTCCAGCAACATCCAGTAATGACATGCAGGTCGACCCTCTCAGTTCGTTAATGTTTCCAGTGGTTAAAGTTCTCTTTTAGTGATTTCCTGGTATAAGGAGTTATTGTATTTGATTTCACTTGGTTGACTTTCTTAGTTTGTTTTTTATTTTCAGCTGGTTAAGGATCTCTTTTCTTGTTTTTTTTTTTTCATTTGCTCTCAGTTCGATTATTGATTCTCTAATCATTTTTTTTCTTCTTCCTTTTTTTTTTTTAGGTAAGGGTTTTGTTTGTCTTATTTCAATTGAATAAGGTTGTCACATCGTTATTATTTTCGTTTCCATTTGGTTAACCCTCCCAGTACCATGGGGTCCTCCGAGGACCCCACCTCTCGGAAATTTCACAAAAACTTTATAAAACACTTGACCAATCGAATTACTTTGTTTGGACAATTGGATAAAGTTGTCACATCATTTTGCTCTCAGTTCGATTATCGATTCTCTAATCGTTTTTTCTTCTTCCCTTTTCTTGTTTTTTTTTTGTTTTTTTTTCATTTGCTCTCAGTTCGATTTTCTAATCTTTTTTTTTTTTTTTAATTTCTTTTTTTTCTTAATTTTTTTTTAGGTAAGGGTTTTGTTTGTCTTATTTCAATTGAATAAGGTTGTCACATCGTTATTATTTTCGTTTCCAATCGGTTAAGGTTCTTGGTTTGTTTTTGTGTTTGATAAGAGCTGGTTGAGGCTCTCAGTTCATTTATGTTTCCCGCAGATTACGATTCTCTATTTTAGTTATTCTTTTTTTTTTTTTGTTCAATAAGGTTGCTAATCCACATTTTTTTTGTTTCATTTGGTTAAGGTTCTCAGTTCGTTTTTTTTATTTTCAGCTGGTTAAGGTTCCTTTTTCTTGTTTTTTCTTTTTTTTTTTATTTATTTTTAGGTAAGGGTTTTGTTTGTCTTATTTCAATTGAATAAGGTTGTCAGTTCGTTTTTATTTTCTTTTCGAGTTGGTTAAGGTTCTCAGTTTGCTTTTAGTTTGTTAAGGTTCCTTTTTCTTGTTTTTTTTCATTTGCTCTCAGTTCGATTATCGATTCTCTAGTCGTTTTTTTCTTCTTCTTTCCTTTTTTTTTAGGTAAGGGTTTTGTTTGTCTTATTTCAATTGAATAAGGTTGTCACATCGTTATTATTTTCGTTTCCATTTGGTTAAAGTTCTCAGTTCGTTTTTTTTATTTTCAGCTGGTTAAGGTTCCTTTTTCTTGTTTTTTCTTTTTTTTTTTATTTATTTTTAGGTAAGGGTTTTGTTTGTCTTATTTCAATTGAATAAGGTTGTCACATCGTTATTATTTTCGTTTCCATTTGGTTAACCCTCCCAGTACCATGGGGTCCTCTGAGGACCCCACCTCTCGGAAATTTCACAAAAACTTTATGAAAAACTTGACCAATCGAATTGTTACTTTGTTTGGACAATTGGATAAAGTTGTCACATCATTTTGCTCTCAGTTTGATTATCGATTCTCTAATCGTTTTTTTCTTCTTCCCTTTTCTTGTTTTTTTTCATTTGCTCTCAGTTCGATTTTCTAATCTTTTTTTTTTTTTTAATTTGTTTTTTTTCTTAATTTTTCTTTTTTTAGGTAAGGGTTTTGTTTGTCTTATTTCAATTGAATAAGGTTGTCACATCGTTATTATTTTCGTTTCCATTTGGTTAAAGTTCTTGGTCTGTTTTTGTGTTTGATAAGAGCTGGTTGAGTCTCTCAGTTCATTTATGTTTCCTGCAGATTACAATTCTCTATTTGAGCTATTCTTTTTTTTCCTTTTTCTTCAATAAGGTTACTAATCCACATTTATTTTTGTTTCATTTGGTTAAGGTTCTCAGCTCGTTTTTTTTATTTTCAGCTGGTTAAGGTTCCCTTTTCTTGTTTTTTTTTTTTGTTTTTTTATTTATTTTTATTTTTTTTTTTTTGTTTTTTTTTTTTTTTTAAGGTAAGGGTTTTGTTTGTCTTATTTCAATTGAATAAGGTTGTCACATCGTTATTATTTTCGTTTCCATTTGGTTAACCCTCCCAGTACCATGGGGTCCTCCGAGGACCCCAGCTCTCGGAAATTTCACAAAAACTTTATAAAAAACTAGACCAATCGAATTGTTACTTTGTTTGGACAATTGGATTAAGTTGCTCTCAGTTCGATTATCGATTCTCTAATCGTTTTTTTCTTCTTCTTTCTTTTTTTTTTTAGGTAAGGGTTTTGTTTGTCTTATTTCAATTGAACACATCGTTATTATTTTCGTTTCCCTTTGGTAATGGTTCTCAATTTGTTTTTGTGTTTGATAAGAGCTGGTTGAGGCTCTCAGTTTATTTATGTTTCCCGCAGATTACGATTCTCTATTTGAGTTATTCTTTTTTTTTTTTTTTTTGTTCAATAAGGTTGCTAATCCGCATTTATTTTTGTTTCATTTGGTTAAGGTTCTCAGTTGGTTTCTTTATTTTCAGCTGGTTAAGTTGTCAGATCATTTTTTAGAATAAGGTTGTCAGTTCGTTTTTATTTTCGTTTCCATTTGGTTAAGGTTCTCAGTTTGCTTTTAGTTACTTAAGGTTCTCTTTTTGTTTTTTTTTTTCTTTTTTCACTTGGATAAGATTGCCAGATCTTTTTTTTTAATTTGGTTAAGGTTCTCATGTGTTTGCTTTTTGTTTTGAGTCCCTCATAATTTTTTTTGAATAAGGTTGTCAGATCTTTATTATTTTTGCTTTCATTTGGTTAAGGTTCTCAGTTTGTTTTGTTTTAAGTAGGGTAAGATTCACAGTTTATTCTTGTGTTTGTTCTCAATCATTGTTTATATCATTACGAGTAGCACACACCCAACAGCATTAGAGGTGAAAACTGGTTGAGTAGAAGAGGTTGTTCACTGAAGGCTGCAACAAACACAAAAAATTATTAATATTCTGGGTCAATTTCAGCCAGTAACAAACTTTGTCATTAGTTATACACAAAATATTTATATAAATTGATTGTTTGGTTATAATTAAACTAAAATTGTGACTTCTAGAGTGGTTAATACACAAATATACCTATGGCTAGCCTGCACTCAGGACATATTTATTACTAATGTCATAACCAGGATAAATCCTTATTTTAAAAAATCTAAAATTTAAAGTGACGAAACAAACAAACCAGACTAACAGGATTGTGTGAAATTTAATTAAAATGATAATTAAATTTCTAAAAAAATATTATATAAGGCAAACAAATGCCAAGATTTTAAGTAGAAATCAAGGGTTCACAAAAAAAAAAAAAAAACGTTTAATAACTTTATTTCCTATACAATACTGAACACCATATTTTTAAACAAAAATATGGCTGCTCCATTATCAATTAGAAACTCAGATGTTCTATTTTATCTGTTAATACCTGAGAATAGTCTCTACAGCCATATCAGCTCCCTTGCTGCTTTGCTAGCTGCTACTACAGTATTTCTGCTTCTGTAGTAGATATTGTTAGAGAAGGCTGCCCCCCTGACTGAGCCATCATATTGCCATCATATAGGAATAGACAACCCATGATGTGGAGCGACCATCTCCTCCTAGGCTAGCAATGCTATAGCCTTTCAGAATGCAACTTTGGTATCCTCGCTGTTACACTAGTCCCATGTCAGTCATTCCCCTAAGGTATCTGAAAATCTTGCCAACTCTAACCCAGTCTTTTCTGCTAGGTTTCTCTAATTGCCTAGAAGCAACACCCACTGCCTGCCTATAGGAAAAGAATCTCCCTTTTTACAAGCTTTCCCTGATTGAACTGTCTCTTGATGTTGGAGTTTAAACCGTCTTAAATTTATTACAACCAAATCATTCCAAAAGTTTTTTTGTGTATTCGCTCAGATCCGCTTTGATAGAACCATCAAATCTCATTATATTATTATCATTATTTCAAGCCCTAGCAAATATGAAGCAAGCGTCTCAGAGATCTCGAATTACTGTTAAAGGTTTGTAGGAAATCGTTCAACAGACTGCAGTCAGTGGCCTACAGATAAAGCAATGATGATTTTCTTAAGGCCATTGTTCCTAATAAATAAACAGGGGTCAGCATCACTATTACAAATCCTAAACCAAATAAAAAGATACCAAAGCACTTATTTCAATATCGTGGAGCTTGCTTTAAGTCATAGACTCCTCAGTAAATGGCATATTTTGCTAGTAGGCACAATGAATGGTCTTCCTTCAATTCTATAATTTTAGTACCAAGTGTTTCTCCTTGACAACTACTTCTCTCGATCTTAAAATCAGGTTATTTTCTCTTCCCCAGATTCTGTACCCATCATCATTGTTGTAGCAAACCAATGTTCTTTTTTTGGTTTTTCTGTCCATTCTCTACCTTTTGCGGCTTGGAATACATATGTGCATAAAATATACAACCTATAAAAATGTCTTCAAATGTTTTAGATTAAGTTTTCTCCTGGTCCACAATTCAAGGAGTGGCTTTATTAACACTCAATACACCAGGTCTATTTAATATATAAGTAGGGGTGTTTATCATCTCTGCCCAGAATCCTAGTAGAATATTACCTTGGGCATGCATAATAGCCTGAGCAGTTTCTAAGAGTCCAGTTGTCCCTCTCCAAAGATCCATTCTGCTGAGAAGAGTGTGGCATTGTCAGCATCTGTCATATCTCGTATTCTTGCATGATTGCTCTAACAGCATTACTGTCAAACCCCCAGCCATTTTCACTTAGGAGTTCTTGCGACTGTATGCCCTATTGCCTTACATTCTTTTATGAACTCCAATTTCATTGGAATCTCAATTTCGTTCATCATGAAGTAAACATTGAGTAATCATTCATAAAAAGAACAAAATATCGATTATTTCCTATTGAATAATAAAATGGCCCACAGACTTCAGAATAAATCAACTCACTAGGTATCTATTTTTGCACTAGGTCGCTATCCGAATTTTAATCAGTGAGCTTTGGCATAGATACGGCCTTCACAAAGTTTTTTATCCAATTCGGCATTTATACCTAGCTCACGAGACAGTATATCCATGACATCTCTCTTGCTTTGGTGACCAAGGTGCTCATGATAAATTTCTAAAAGATTATTACAGGAAAGTGAGTTGCAGCCACTCATTACAGGAAAGTCAGCTGCCACTCATGAGATTCTATTCTACTCTGTTCTGTCCTACTCACTCTCACCTCAGCCTGTTTCTTTATCTTCTGCCCTTTGGACCCAAGGATGCCCTCTCAGATTGTGTTTACACAAAATAGTCTATAGAGCACTCTTCAGGGGCATCCTTGGTTGTCCTAGTTGTCAACAGATGGGGCTGGTGTTGTTTATTGCCGCTTCAATTTAAATTGAACAACCCCTGTGGGCATAGATCCCTTCTGGTGATATGAGTAGCATTACATGAGTAGTATCAACATATCGTATCAGCCATGCTTATCATAACATATGAGGCCATGAACAGATATTAACGCTAGTCTACCCTTTTAATATGCCCAATACCATATTAATATCAGGCTCATCTACAATAGGCCTTTGGAGTCTAGTGGTATCGGCCTTTGAAGTCAGCTAACCACTATACACTGTTTATGAGTATCAGTTGATTTCCTGAAACACCCTTGAATCCCTCCTGTAGCCTAGGAAAACAACACACCATTGGTTTGATCCTTCCTAGGACTTAATGCTTTTTCCAAAGCACATAACTGAGGGGCTAAATTATAGTCCTTTCTTCTGTCTTATTCAATCATCCATCATAGCCAACTTGTTTTGAAAGTTATATATTCAGGAGAGAGAGTCCCTAATAGTTTAAAATTAAAAGAATATTAGGTAGCCTTCACATCTTATCATATTCTCTATATATTGGCTCCCACATATTCATTAGCTTCAAAAGGTGACCAATATCAACATTTTCAACTCTAGACTAAAGAAAAAATTCCAAAAGTAAATTATAATTTTTTTCTTTATAAGAGCAATGTTTTGAGTATCTCTTAGTATGATTTATTGCTTACACCCAAAAAAACATTTGATGAGCAATGAAAGAATCCCATATCCAATACAGAATATTTCCTCCATCTTGTTCAAAAACTTTTGATTTCATGTAACTTCTTCTACAATCTTTTTGCAACTTTTAGAGGTTGAAATAACTTCACTTTTAGTAAGTTCAGTGACTCTCATTATTCCTGGTCATAACCTTTTTCACATAAATATTTTAGTAAATTCATACATGTGAGCAAATGATCAAAATAAAAGCAAAATGAATATGTTTACAAATTTTGTATCACCTTTATAAAGGGGGCTGATTGATGCTTTACTAAAACAGTTTTCTGCTTTATTGTTCAAGAAGGAAGGATAAACTTAATGCGTTGGCTAAGCCACAATTGGGGTGACAGTGTTATCAAGGGCTGAGGCAGCAAAACAATTCTGGCAATGGCCATGCACAGTGGAAAACAGTGGGAAGAATTGACTAATTCCCTGAGGAATAAAACTCTGAATTTGAAACAGCAAGTAGACACCTTAATAGAGTTCATGGATTACCTTTGGTGACATTTACTAAAGCCCCTGGACATTCTCACCAGCCAGATTTCTATGTCGCTTTCATGAGATTATCTACCATAAAGTATTTCAGATGATATGAACCTATTTAATCAAGTAAATGTGACTACTAAGATGGGTGTGGTTGATAATCAAGAAGGTGCAAGTAGGTGGTCAGGCTACTGCTGGATCTTGATCAGTAATGGAACAAAGCTCTACCCTACAGGTTTTGCACAATCCATTGATCCCAATGAATACTTTTACTATTAGACATTCTCAATCATTTCAAACATAGGGATAAAAATTTCAGGTGCATGCTCAGGATGGGGAGAAGAAATTGTTTTTATTACATTATCCTTTTGCTTTGATCCCTGTAGATTTCATACTGTTTTACCTGAGTCCTATTGAGTTTGGAACATCAGTTAGAGCTTGTGCTAATAATCAGCAGACTATTTTTGGTATAAGTACCATCGGACTTAATCAACAATGGATGCAAAACAAGTTTTACTGCTATTTGGCTGTCCAATAATTTTGAAACAGTTTTTCTTTTCTCGTCCATAGTTTCACTATGGAATGGTGTAACGACTTGTCTTTAGGAGCAATCCAAGAACCAACCCACTTTTTTGCAATCTTCTTAACAAGCTGAGCATTACTCAAACAGACCATGGGCCATCAATTGAAACAGGTGGAAATCAGAAGGAGTAATGTCTGGGAAATACGACGTCTGGGATAGGACCTCCCATTTGGTCATTTCAATGTATGATTTGACAAAGAAGATGCATACGAATAATGTCATGGAGGAAAATGGTTTTGTCATGCCTATCACCATATTATGGACATTTTTCGTTTAATGCACAAGTCAAACACAAAAGCAGCTCATAGTATATCACACAAATCTCATCCCACCAAATACAGAGCTCGGTTCTGTGGGTATTTAATTTCACCATTGACGTTTATGGGCGGCTGGCCTTACCCATAACTTTCTCCATTTGAAATTGTTGTAATGGATCTACTTTCCATCTCCAGTCCCAATTCAATGCAAAAATTCCTTCCTTTTCAGCTATTCAAGTAGCTGTTCACAGATAAAAAACACCTTTCCCCATCTCTTGGTTTCAATTCATGGGGGACCCAATTTCCCTGATTTTGGATCATTCCCATGGTTTTCAGTCTGTTGAAAAGTGAACTTCAAATGATTCAGTCAAATCTTGAAGTTTTTGGCATGGCGTTTCTCCATCTTCAATTTTTTTTTTGGCTGCAGAGGTTGTTCCATGTCTTCCAGCTCCAAATTACTAATTTTAAAATGAGCAAACCATTTCCGATATGTTTGCTCCACTAAAGCATGCTCTCCATAAATATCCTCTCAAATTTTACAGCTTTTGCCAGAGATTTTTTTCTTGTGAAAGTAATAAAGTAGAACTCCCTCCAAAAACCATTCACTTTATCCAGTACAAAATTAGAGATATTTGATAAAATAAAACGATTAGTTGTTTACCCTTCAACTGAATGACTTCCACTAAAAACAAAGCACAATGACAGTAGGATTATGCGGAGGAGATGTCATGCCATATATTGGAAACCCCCCAGAACAACGCCACCTAACATAACATTTCCTTTGATTCTGAAATTCTGTAATATTGTGTGTTACAGTCCTTGTGCCTAATACAATTGTACATAGCCATTAAACACCTTTTATAGTAATAACCGGCTATTTCTTTTAGACTAAGGTTAGATAAATATAGTCTGTATACATATTAAACATTCTTGAAGGTTTTCCCATCAATATCTACAAATTAAAATCTGTTGAACCAAGCTCTAGGCATACAACACAATTCACTGGTGTATACAATCCTATAGGAAGAGACTACCATCCACCTTTAAGTTTGAGAATACAAATTCTTCATTCTTCCCAGAGAGAATATGAACCTAAAAGCTGAAGATTTTTTTCAACAATGTTTTACCAGTGCAAATTATACAAGGAAGTATTATATTAAGCAGGTTGTGTTGGCAACATAAAACATATTAATGAATAAATGAACTTACTGAATTTGATTTTACTTACAAGCCTTACTGAGAACAGTTAAAATGAGGCTGCCTCAGTGACTTGAGGAAGTTAGTCCGTCTTCTAGTAACCTCACAATATTAATGAATATATAGATTTGCTCCTGCTCCATCACAGACAAGAATGAAGACCTAAAAAAAAGAATTAGAAAGTATGAATGGTAACAATGAAAGAGAGGCTTCAGTCACTGTCACTGGCATCAAATACAGAGCTCGTGGAATGAGGTCTGGGACAGAGAGCATGAAAATCAAACACAATTAAACAAAAAGGAAAGTCCTTGCTTTCCAGTATATCATAATTATACTAACACGTGGGATTTTATTACAGTGATGTTAACAACGACCAACCCAAAACTTACTCAGATATAATAATCAAGCATTTAAAATTACTAACATGGAATAACTACCGAAATAAGCCAAATGACTCGTGATCACAAGAGAAAAATAAATAAACAATGAACTTACTGAGAACAGCTTTTAACAGACTCTGAGTCAGCAATCTTGCTGCAAATGCACTCCCTTGTCACTGAATGGTTTAGCTATCCTATAACAAAAACTACATGTAAGCAAATCAAAATTTTATTAGTAAAAAAACATAAAAACAACAACACAAATACAAAAACGCAACTAAACTAACGGCTACATTGTTCTATAGAACCTTCCACTAGCAGTGCCAGTTATCCCTTTGTATTATATTTTCTCCTGATGAGGTGTCATGTGACCGTGAAGCTAATCAAGAAATAAAAATGATTTTAATAATGTTTTGAGATTTTCTTTTGGGTGAAGTGTAGTTTAGTCCCACCCGTACGCCATCTTGTTTTGTCACAGTCAAAGGATCCAACAAATTAGGTGAGTTAAAATTAAAATCCCCACCCTTGGTGTAAACCACCGATGGCGTATTTTGGAAATTTTTGAATGCTGTCACTAAAGTCTAAGTGTTAAAAAAGATAAAGTTAGAAAAACAAAATAGGCGCGGTCGTCATTTTGAAAAGTGTGCCACCAAGGGGGGGACTAAACTACACTTTCACGTTTTCTTTTTTGTTGACCATCTGCAATAGATTAGTTAAGTTAATTATCTATATATACATATTCTATGTGGCCCTCATAGTAGGATGATAGAAACTAAGAATATTTTGAAAAATCATCCAATGAGGTTATCCCTAATATCTAATATTCTCTAAGGTAAACATGCTGATATTATCAGCCTTTAGCACATTAGGCCAGGCAACTTAAATAAGGATCGCGGGGGGGGGGGGGGGCAGAATTTTGCTCCTACACTCATGTTGTCGTTCCTAGATTATACTATCGGTGATTGTAAATTTAACCAAATATTATAATGCAATTACGTATATTATCACATAAACATTTCTGAACTGGAGGCTTGTATACGATCCGCAACATCTTAAATATTATTACTGTAAGTTTATAAAGGATAAATCAGAAATCTATGTATTTCAAAACATCAAGAATGTATTACGTACAATGAGGTTTTTCAGGGTTCGGAACCTAGGTTTGTGGCATGAGAAGATTATAATATAAATGACTATGTAGTTATTGTAAACTTGAATTTCCACACAAAATTGCAGCATACTAGAAGCCAATGAGCCCAGGAATACAGCTTCTTTTATTAGAATTTTGAAATTGAAACCATTTATAATGAACAAACATTAACCATTGGGCATAAATAAACATCTATAATGTAATTAATCCCTCAATTTTGACTATATGACTTTATATTTATACTAAATGCTATTTCTGAAAATCATAAAAAAAGGAAAAGAAATTAGAATGGAATTATAAAGTGCCGATAATTAGCTTTTGAGGCACACATTCATTGCTAGCATTTCATCTGAAACACCTAAGAGTAATGAATAAAGGAACTATGATTTTAAAATTGAATTTATACATCACACAGTTTGATACAACATAATCACTGACAAATCAACTCATTAAAAAAAAAGTTTACCATTTCAACTCATAAAATTAATAAATGTCAGTCGTCTAATAATTATTGCTATTTTTAGGCAAAAATATGCAAGTTTTGTTATTTGCTAAAGCATTATTGAAATGATTGAAAAACAGTAATATTTATTTAAAATTATTGTAGTTTTCCAAAAGTCATAAATTAATAAAAGTAAAAACAGTGGTGAAAGTGTAGTTTAGTCTCCCCCCCCCCTTGGTGGCACACTTTTCAAAATGACGACTGCAGCCATTTCGTTTTTTATACTTTATCTTTTTTAACACTTTAGACTTTAGTGACCGCATTCAAAAATTTCCAAAATACGCCATCGGTGGTTTCAACCGAGGGTGGGGATTTTAATTTTAACCTAATTTTTTTTAACTCACCTAATTTGTTTGATCCTTAGACGGTGACGAAAAAAAGATGGCATATAGGGGGGGGGAAGAGGGACTAAACTACACTTTAGCCAAAATAGTTTACAAAGTTACAGAATTTGTTACAACCAATAACCTTTCCAGCATAAAAATTACAAGCGACGTTTCAACTTGCTAAGCTAGGAAATGTTTTCACCAACATCTATTTAAGCTGTTACCTCAACAAGTAT
Organism: Riptortus pedestris; assembly: GCA_019009955.1. Taxonomy (NCBI): domain Eukaryota; kingdom Metazoa; phylum Arthropoda; class Insecta; order Hemiptera; family Alydidae; genus Riptortus; species Riptortus pedestris. The sequence goes on along the minus strand of CM032233.1, from coordinate 64,529,757 downwards.
TCTTTATGGGACACTTCCATTCTGCCTTACTCAGCTATGATGAATTTCTGATTTAATACCAACAAAATTAACCTCCTAAACCAATGCTGAGAAACTCCCTGAAAATCTTCATAAGGCACTTGCAATTTTGATTATCAGTTTTTATATATACAATACTTTGCATATATAACTAGTGAATCTGGACCCTATAATCCTTTGTTGGGCACATAAAAACAATAGTCTCCTGTTTTCCAGGCAGAGTATCCATCTAATGTGGGAATTTATTTAAATTTTGTGTGCTCTATCCTTTGGATACTACACACATTTCAATAATAAACATTATAAAAACAATAAAAAGAAAAGAAAAAAAAAACATATGTGTATATACAGTAGGTGTATATCTACAAAATGGTGTACAGTTCTTGAATAAATGCATTAAATCCCTTGTTGAATTTGAAACAACAGTCTCGTGAAAACACTAAGCTTAAAAGTCAACTCCACGCAATGGACTTTCTAATCTTCCGATTAAAATACTTTATTTTTTGTTAACAGTGAGGTGCATAAAAAGAGCTTTGGTTAGTAAAAAACTGTTCATATATCGAAGAAAATGTGTGGCATTGTTATAATATGAGACATCTCTAAGCACAAAAGTTTCTTACTATCATAAAATAATTCCAACTGAAGGTATTCGGATGAAGCTTGTTCAAACATGTTATAAATTGGAATCCTGTAATATTTCCATCATTATTATTCTTGTTTTAGACCATGTGAAACAAATTGTTATAAACTTGCTTTAAAACTTTCCTGATTTCGAAAGTTCTCGCAATTTGAATATTACTATGTAAATAAAATGTAGATTCAAACGTACCTTATTAGCTTGCTCTGAACAATGGCCGATAACAGGTAAACCTCAATAGGGTCTGAATTATGGAAGATCAGTTATAGCTAAACCTCAATAGGATCCGAATTATGACAGATCAGCTATAGCTAAACCTCAATAGGATCTGAAAGTTAAAATCTCAATAATGGTTTACACAATAAGCTCGAACAATCTAGACCAATCGAAAGAAACTAATAGGACGCTTCAAGCTAAGCCCTGCTGTTCTAAACTTGCTGGCTTCACAGAGCAGTAGCACCGCCAGAAGCTTTCGATTAATTCCAAAGAAGTTAAAAAAGTAAATTTAATAACAAACGAAAGTATTTTTATTGAAATGTTTTCAAATGGGTAATTAATAGTGTGTTTTGATTTTTTTTTAAAAAAAAACCAACAGTTTATTAACTCCAAGGGAAACTCCTATGATAATAAAAACGTTCGTCACACAGGGGTTGCTTAAAAAAAACCGATGAGTAGAAGTGGGCGGTAATAAAGACAATATTTGGTATTTATTTGCATCTATCTCACCTAGTAAGATCTGTTGAAGACAATATTTGGTATTTATTTGCATCTATCTCACCTAGTAAGATCTGTTGAAGACAATATTTGGTATTTATTTGCATCTATCTCACCTAGTAAGATCTGTTGAAGACAATATTTGGTATTTATTTGCATCTATCACACCTAGTAAGATCTGTTGAAGACAATATTTGGTATTTATTTGCATCTATCACACCTAGTAAGATCTGTTGAAGACAATATTTGGTATTTATTTGCATCTATCTCACCTAGTAAGATCTGTTGAAGACAATATTTGGTATTTATTTGCATCTATCATACCTAGTAAGATCTGTTAAGACAATATTTGGTATTTATTTGTATCTATCACACCTAGTAAGATCTGTTGAAGACAATATTTGGTATTTATTTGCATCTATCATACCTAGTAAGATCTGTTCAAGACAATATTTGGTATTTATTTGCATCTATCTCGCCTAGTAAGATCTGTTGAAGACAATATTTGGTATTTATTTGCATCTATCATACCTAGTAAGATCTGTTCAAGACAATATTTGGTATTTATTTGCATCTATCATACCTAGTAAGATCTGTTCAAGACAATATTTGGTATTTATTTGCATCTATCTCGCCTAGTAAGATCTGTTGAAGACAATATTTGGTATTTATTTGCATCTATCATACCTAGTAAGATCTGTTCAAGACAATATTTGGTATTTATTTGCATCTATCTCACCTAGTAAGATCTGTTCAAGACAATATTTGGTATTTATTTGCATCTATCATACCTAGTAAGATCTGTTCAAGACAATATTTGGTATTTATTTGCATCTATCTCGCCTAGTAAGATCTGTTGAAGACAATATTTGGTATTTATTTGCATCTATCTCACCTAGTAAGATCTGTTGAAGACAATATTTGGTATTTATTTGCATCTATCATACCTAGTAAGATCTGTTCAAGACAATATTTGGTATTTATTTGCATCTATCTCGCCTAGTAAGATCTGTTGAAGACAATATTTGGTATTTATTTGCATCTATCATACCTAGTAAGATCTGTTCAAGACAATATTTGGTATTTATTTGCATCTATCTCACCTAGTAAGATCTGTTGAAGACAATATTTGGTATTTATTTGCATCTATCACACCTAGTAAGATCTGTTGAAGACAATATTTGGTATTTATTTGCATCTATCTCAACTAGTAAGATCTGTTGAAGACAATATTTGGTATTTATTTGCATCTATCACACCTAGTAAGATCTGTTGAAGACAATATTTGGTATTTATTTGCATCTATCACACCTAGTAAGATCTGTTGAAGACAATATTTGGTATTTATTTGCGTATATCTTGAAGGGTTTGGGAAAATGATTAAGCAGATAACTTTGGATTTATTTCTTCTATCACACCTTGAAAAAGCAGTTGAAGACAATATGTGGTATTTATGTACAACAATCCCGCCAGAGTGCTCTGTTGTCCCAGGACCAATGCCTGCTATATTTGCGATATTGATCCAATAACCAATACAATATTTTGTAAAACAATACAATTTACTTTGTAAAACAATACAATTTACTTTGTAAAACAATACAATTTACTTTGTAAAACAATACAATTTACTTTGTAAAACAATACAATTTACTTTGTAAGTCCAAAACACTTGAAAAAATATTCATGTTTTTCCCTACTTAAAGGTTTTGTCAAAATATCAGAGAGCATTTCTTCAGTGGGCATATGCTCCAGCACAATATTTTTCTTCTTTGTAGATTTCTTCTTCCTTTTGTCATTTTTCTTCTTCGGAGATTTCCTTTTCTTCTTTTTATCATTTTTCTTCTTTGGAGATTTCTTCTTCTTTTTGTCATTTTTCTTCTTCGGAGATTTCTTTTTCTTCTTTGGAGATTTCTTTTTCTTTTTATCATTTTTCTTCTTTGTAGGTAACTTTACCCAGTCATATGTCTTGTTTTTCTTAAACGAATTCAGTTCGTCTTCCATCGCCAATCTCCATTGCTTGGAGTACGGACCTTTGAGCGCCTCATCTGCGGTCAATGGTTCTTCAATGGGGTTCAGTGCAGCTAGATATGTAACGAAATCACTCATATCTTTTGGTTTCGGCACACGTCTGGATCGTCGAACCTGTGGTGAGTTCTCCTCCTGGATATCTGGCTCGCTAGAGACAGATCCTGGCACTGAATCATCAGAATCAGTCTGATGGTCGTATCCTGATTCCGTATTCTCATCAGAAACGTCCTCTTGTGAATTGGTTGTATCCTGGAGAGCAGGCGGCTCATCCACATCTAAAAATACTGACGTAGTAGGCAGCTGTCGAGGCTTATGTCTTTCTTGGTTTGAAGTTTCAAGAAAAACAACATCTCGACTCATAGTAACCTTCTTCGTTTTAGGATCAATTAATCGATATCCTTTGATTTCCTCTGAGTATCCGACAAAAATGTATTTTGCCGATTTAGGATCCCATTTTCTTCGGATTTCCTTGGGAACCTGTGCCATAGCCGGACATCCAAAAATCCTCAAGTGAGACATATCAGGCCTCTTACCATACCACGCTTCATATGGAGTCCTCCCAACAACAGCCTTTGTCGGTGCGCGATTGTTGAGGTAAACGGCTGTAGAAACAGCTTCTGCCCAATAGCTTTTAGGCAAACCAGCATCCTGTAACATAGTGCGAGCCTTCTCCACAATGGATCTGTTGGCTCGTTCAGCCACTCCGTTACTCTGTGGTGAGTACCTAACGGTCAGTTGATGCCTGATTCCTGCAGAAATAAGTCCAGCTTTGAACTTTGAGTTGACGAACTCAGTCCCATTGTCAGACCTCACACACTTGATTTTCTTGCCTGTCTGAGTTTCAACCAGAGCCCGAAATTCAGCAAAAATATCACTCACTTTGTTCTTTTCTGAAAGAAAATACACGAATGTGTAACGAGAGAAGTCGTCAATTAAGGTGAAAAAATATTTACTTCCACCTATGGATAAATTTTCCATGGGTCCACATAAATCCATATGTAGAACTTCCAAGATTTCCTTTGCTCGGCTCTTACTGGCTCTGAAGGGTAGTCGAGCATGCTTCCCTAATAAGCAGACTTCACATGGATCATCATTAGGTGTTATTTTATCAATACCTGTACACATGTCTTGAAGTAGATTCATCCTCTTCCTGGAAAGATGTCCTAAACGTCGATGCATTAGGGAACCTGCATCTTCAGCGAAATAGGTAGGTAATATTCTGTCCTTCATGGTATCAAGCTTGTAGATCCCATTCTGCCGTTTAGCTGTGGCTAATACTTCACACCATTAGGATCAATGACCTTTCCCATTTCTTTGGTGAATATGACCGAATGTCCCTTATCAGTAATTTTGCTGACTGATAATAGGTTAGCACCTATACCTGGCACGTAATGTACATCATGCGCTACAACGCTATCAGCCTGTCCATTAACTATCAGTGAAATGTTGGTTGTACCAACAGCCTGAGCAGAGATAAATTTACATTATTTATTGTCGTAATTTTTAAATCTGAATCACCAGATACATTGTCTAGTATATCTATGTCATTGACTAGGTGAGAACTGCAACCCGAGTCAAGAAAAAAATCTACACTGTTGCTAGTGTCATTAGGTCTAGACATGTAAGCAAAAAGTGCTTTACCTTTGGTTTTTCCTTGATTTGAATTTTCAGTAGAATCTTGTTTCTTACGATCTTGGGTCCCCATCTTCTTGGTACGGCACTGTGAAGCATAATGTCCCCTTTTGTGACATGCATAACACTCAATTTTATGTTTTCCTTTGCCTTTGGAACCCTTCCCCTGGGAGAATAATGCTGTCTCACTACTGGGTGTATGTGAATGTGCGGGAAGTCTTCACATCCTGGAGAATTTTTACTTTAATCGAGTCTCCTGTGATTTTCAGTCCCGAGCTCTCTAAACCCATGATCATTGGCTTGTATTCATCAGACAAGCCCGCCAATAAAATTGTCCCGAGCCACTTATCATCCACTTTGAAGCCATATCAGTGAGCCTCTGTGATGTTGACATAATTTTATTGACATATTCTTCAACTGAAGAACAGTTTTCTAGTCTGGTCGTTATCAATGATCTCAAAAGACCTACCTTCCTGGTAAGACCATTGTCCTCGAATGCAGTCTTCAAGTTGTCCCAAGCCTCCTTGGCTGTAGATGCACTTTCTATGCGTGGGAACACAATTGGATCGATAATAAGTACTATTTTTGAAAAAGCTTTTCGATCTTTTGCTAAAATGTTCTCTTCTTTCTGCGTCGTAGCAGCGCCTTCTAACTTGGGAACAACGATTGATCCATCGACCACATGCCACAAATCGTCAAGATTCAAATATGCCTTAGCTGCAAATTTCCACGAAGCGTAATTTTGTCTGCCGAGAAGTTTCTCAACCGGTGGAGGGTGGTTTGATGCCATGATGAACAAACTTCAGCGAAAAAATCAACTGTTCACAACCTAACCTCACTGCACGTGGGGACAACACACGAGATTTACACTTTTCATGAAGTTTTTCGATCGAATCTATACTTTTTCTCGATAGAAAACGATTTAAGCAATCACTGGGCCCATAACCTGAAGGGTTTGGGAAAATGATTAAGCAGATAACTTTGGATAAAAACTTCTATATTGAAAAAGCAGTTACAATATAAGACATCATGTGGCGGTAGACTACAACAATTCCCGCCAGAGTGCTCTCTCTGTTCCCAGGACCAATGCCTGCTATATTTGATTGGAAATATTGATCACTAAATAACCAACATATCTCAACTAGTAAGATCTGTTGAAGACAATATTTGGTATTTATTTGCGTCTATCACACCTAGTAAGATCTGTTGAAGACAATATTTGGTATTTATTTGCGTCTATCACACCTAGTAAGATCTCTTGAAGACAACATTTGGTATTTATTTGCGTCTATCACACCTAGTAAGATCTGTTGAAGACAATATTTGGTATTTATTTGCGTCTATCTCACCTAGTAAGATCTGTTGAAGACAATATTTGGTATTTATTTGTATCTATCACACCTAGTAAGATCTGTTCAAGACAATATTTGGTATTTATTTGCATCTATCTCAACTAGTAAGATCTGTTGAAGACAATATTTGGTATTTATTTGCGTCTATCTCAACTAGTAAGATCTGTTGAAGACAATATTTATTTTATTTAATTATTATTTTATTTATTTATTTCAAGGATGTTGCTTATAGCAAGGATTAGACCTTATATAATGAGGTTAGTTTTTCTTTGTTAGTAGCTATATTAGCTTATATATAGACATATTTTTACATACTAGAATTGAGTATAACTGACTAGAATTTACATTAACATTTCTAGAAAAATCTAAACTAATAAGTGGCATTATATTATATTATCTTACCTAATATTAAAACATTATATTTTCAACATAATAATTTCATTAAACTTATCATTATCTTGGTTCCCGTTCTTACTAATACATAGGTATAACAGTACTAAATAAACAAAAAATAACAATTAAGAGAAGAAGAGAAATTTGACAATGTTAACTCAGATATTCGTGAAGTTTCTAACTATTTCTTAAATATTAAAAAATGTTAATATATACTTCTCTAGTTGCACTATTTAGAATATTATGAAGTTGTGAATTATCAGCAGGCTGTTTGATAAATGGTAAATACTGTTCTCTGAAAGGGGAGTAAATAGGGCAATGAAACATGATAAATGTCCTCATTCATATTTAAATTACACAATGTGCAAATTTCGGTGAAAATGCAGTTTAACCCCACCCCTTGGTGGCGCACTTTTGAAAATGGCGACCGCGGCCATTTTTGTTATCTTTATCTTTTTTTTTTAATCTGTTTTAACACACTTAATTTGGTGGATCCTTAGGCTGTGGAGGATAGACTTTAGAGACCGCAGTCCACCCCAAAAAATTGGTTTCCTTTTTGGATTTCCCCTTATGGAATTTCATAATTTTTAATTTTGCAGTGTTGACTTCTATGGAATTTTTATGGTTATATTCCTCCAGAGTAGCTACCTTTTTCAGTAGGTCCCTTGGGTTATCTGACAGTATGATTAAATCGTCGGCATATAACGGAACTATTACGTCATTATAAGCATCTGTACTCAAGCCAGCTAAATCTCTACTTCTAAAAAACTGCTCGATGTCTGAGAGAAAACAAACAAACAAAAAGGGGCTTAGGATCTCACCCTGAAAAAGGCCCTCAATGATCTTTATTGTCGAAGAATGTTCATTGCTTTTCTGTAATTGGATACTGGCATTATTATACAACTGAATAAGAATTCTGATCATTTTTGGGCTTATGCCTAAATCATAGAGCTTCTGCCATAATTAAGTGTTTGAAATACTCTATTAAAATCGATGAATGCAACGTAAATTGAGCGTTTATCTAGCCGTAAGTGAATTTGAACAAGTGAGGTTAAAGTAAACATATTATGTTGACAACTTTTGCCCCTGCGGAACTCTGTCTGACATTCCGGCAATATATTAACTTCCTCGTCTCAAACTAGCTAAGGTACCCGGCTTCGCTCGGGAATCATTAGCCGGAATGTTGGTATTTGGTTTTTTGCAAGGCTTCTAAGTGTACAACAGCTACACTTCCCGGCTAGGCGCCTTGATTCCCCGTAAGGGTCAGTTGGGCGACTTATAGAAAAGAAATTTTAGTTTTGAAGAATAAATAAAAATGTGTTCCACATCAAACTCTTTCCACTTTTTGACACACCGTTTTGGAATAATTCAAACTATAATCATGGATAGGATTTATTATAATTAAATGTCATCTATAATATACATATTTCTTATCAAAACTAATCAGAGCACATATAGTTTAAGCATAGTTATGTACACGAGATTATATTCGTAATAATAAATCTCAGTAAAAATCATTCCAGTAAGGCCAGCATTTCACAGGAAATAAGTTAACTTAATTAACTGTTTTAGCCTCCCATCAACTTCAGCTTCCGTATGAGCGTAAATAAAATAATGGAAATGCACTTATAGTTTACATTTCTATTGGAAATAAACAACAAAGTTATTTTCTAGGAAAAATAAATAAATGAGTGGGCGACGGAGATTTATAACCTCACTAATCCAAAACATACGTAGAACTATCATATAAGACTAAAACATAACACCATTTGCCATAATATACATATATTAAAAACACTTAAATAAGTACTAATAAAATTGTTGACTCCCGCTATAGTTTTAGCGTATATCCCGTTTTTACATCATTTTACGACAAACGTGAATGCAGCAAAAGTTACCCTAAATAACAAAATAAACACCTTCTAATACGCGCATGTTTGACAAAAAACCAATAGGAAACGAAGTACAGCGATTTTTCATATAATGCCTCCCTTACAATCCGTGAGGATTAAGGCCTCACGGCTAGGTGCCTTCTACATTGTAGCCACTCCTCGATATGGGTACGCAATGTCCGGTTTAGTCATTAGTGATCAATTGTTGACTCCTGCTATAGTTTTTAGGTATAATTCATTTATTCATAGGATTACGACAAAAGTGTACATGACAAAAGTAACTCTAAATAACAAAATAAACAACTTTTGTTATGTTCATATTAAATCAAATTTAATCAATGTGAAACTAAATATCGCTATTTTTAAATTCAGACAACCCTTATTTTTTTTTTTTTTTAGATGTCTCTTAGAGTTTCTCTGGGTGGTTTTTTCAGTTGTTCTCACCCACTGTGTTATGTTTTCCATATAAATCTCAAATTTGTGTAGTTTTTAATTTTATGTATAGTTTTGACATATGCTTATCGTTGTTTGCTTTTATTATTTGACTTATTACCTTTTTTATTGTTTTAGTTTTAATTTTTAGTAGTTGAGTAGTGATTAGATTTTATATTTTTATTAGTTGACTAGTTTTAAGAATTAACATTGCTTTTACTCTTTATATTGTGTTTGTTTTTATGACTGTTGTTTATTTTGCCTTTGGCCATGCTGTGAATGTTAAATTAACTCGAGGTTTGTGTTTATCAGCAGGCACTGATGATGGAGCGTTGACTCCGAAAGTGCACTCTGCATAATATTAAAAACAGTAGAGGACTTGGCTTTCTTATTGATCCTTAGCAATTGGTTCCTCTACCATCCAGCATATTCCAGGGATAATTTTATTTGGCACAAAAGATTCAACCGAACTAAGTAAAACTCGGTATGTGTGTTAGCACTAACGTCTTCATTATAATAAGCCGTACCAACATTTCTAGGGACGGGCAGGAGTGGGGGTTGTAAGGGAGGCCTGAATTTAAAAATAGAGGTATTTCGTTTTCTAATCGTTTTTTGCAAATATACACATGACAAAAGTAGTTTATTCTTTTGTGATATTCACATTGGTCTTATAACAAAGTATAAACGAGATATACACTAAAACTGTAGCGGTAGCCAACACCTTTATTGGGCACTAACCATTGAACCGAAGTTAACAAAACTCGGTATGTCAATTAGCATTAATTCTTCTATGATTTTAAGCTATATTAAAATTTTTAGGTTCGAACGGGAGTGGGGGTTATAAGGGAGGCCTGAAATAAAAATTCGCGATATTTCGTTGTCTATTTGTTTTTCAACAAACGTGCACATAACAAATGTTGTTTACTTTGTATTTAGAGTAACTTTTGTTTTATACATTTTTTCAGGAACAATATATGAAGAAATTAATTTACTTAAAAATATTGATATGCTCATCAATTCTTTGGAAAGAACTATCTACCCTTCATTGGAATATGAACTACCAGGTACGTCGCCTGGAAAAATTAATTCAAATCTATGTTAATATTTTGACCTTAATAATTCAAAGCTATGCATAATGCACAGGAGATGGGAAATATGACAATATGGAGGACAGTGAAGTTCTACATAAAAAATTAATTTTATTATTAAAAAATCCACAGCAACGACGGGTATAAACCCTAAACACTGGGACGGGTATATGTCAAAATATTGTAGAAAGTAAAGCCTTGCCAAAAAAATACCATCACCATTCAGCCTCAAATCAATTCCCGGGCGAAGCCGGGTATCTGAGCTGGTTAATACATGTACCTGTTGACTTTTTAGTATTCAATGTCACAATTACGCATTTATCACTACCACTGTCTAAGTATGGTACTTTTTCTGCGAAGTATGAACTTAGGAAAACTGCTTTAACGGACGTTTTCTTTAAAAGATTTAATCAAGTCTATTAATATAATACAAAACATATGATCATTTTTAAATTACTTCTAAAAAAAAAACATGCTTTTAAATTAATGTCGTTAGTTGTTGGTCGCAACAATACTACTCCCAATGACAGCGTCACAGAAGCGTGATGCAGCTTGTTGGACGTCCTCTTCGGCTTCTAGTCAGCTGGTCAGTTGAAGTTGCTGCCCATTTAGAAGAGTCTGTCACCCGGAAGATGGTAATTCAGAAGAACTGGGTTCAGGGGTCACATCGCGTTCTTCAAAAATATAAACTGATCGACAGTGACTGTTTTCAGCCCTTAAGGTGAGAGGAGGGCATACGGTTTATCCCTGCTGTCCAGGACTAAATATGGTCCAGAATAGGGCGGAGTCAATGGTTTAGATACCATGCCATCTCGGAGGAAAATAAGATTATGTGTCTTCAGTTCTTTCATTAGAAACGTTGAGCTTGAGCTACTTCCACGCTCAGCGGGACACAGTCTCAGCATATGTTCTCGTATTTGTCTAAGGAAGTTTGTGGAATCCTCTGCTCGGAAGAATGTTTTATACACTCCCCGAGTTACAAAGAGGTTCAAATGTTACCCGTATTTCAGCCACCACTGTCGTCGATGAAACATCTCTATGCATAAAAGTTTCTTACTGTCAAAAAATAATGCCAATTGAAGGTATTCGGATGAAGTATCCGGTAATATTTCCATCATTATTATTCTTGTTTTAGACAATGTAAAACAAATTGTTATAAACTTGCTTTGAAACTTTGCTGATCTCGAAAGTACTTGCAATTTGAATTACTATGTAAATAAAATGTAGATTCAAACGTACCTTATTAATTTGCTTTGAACCTCATGGGGGTCTGAAGTATGGCAGATCAGTTATAGCTAGACCTCAATAGGATCTGAGAAAGTTGTAGGATTTGGGCTGTCCGCAGGCCAAGGAGAAGTGTGGGAAGAAGCTCTGCCCAGAGATCTTTTTGAATCCTTGCCATCGGTGACGCTTCGAATGAATGATGCTAACGATCAACACAGCCCTTAGCCAGAGGGTGGTATGCGGTCGTTCTGAATCATTTTAGCAGATTTCTCTTAAGGGGAATCAGCTATTGAGGTCGTACTCCTGAAGCGATTTTCAAAAATTTTCTTCTAATGTCCATCGATCCTACCCAGCAGATGAAGAAAATGAGGTCCGTTCAAAATTATATATATATACTAGCTCAGATACCCGGCTTCGCCCAGGAATTGATTTGAGCCTGAATGGTGATTGGCAAGGCTTTACTTTGCACAATATTTTGGCATTTACCCGTCCCAGTGTTTAGGGTTAATACCCGTTGATGGCATTTGTTATTAATAAAATTAATTTTTAGTCTTCACTGTCCTCCAAATTGTTATATTTCCCGCCTCCTGTACATTATGCATAGATTTCAGTTATTAAGGACAAAAACTAACATAGATTTGAATTAATTTTTCCAGGTGAGGTACCTCATAGTTCAAATTGGAATGAATTGTTGAGCATATTAATATTTCTACGCAAATTACTTGCTCCTCACATTGTCCCTGGAGAAATGTATAAAACAAAATTTCATCTAAATAACAATGTAAGCAACTTTTGTTATGTACATGTTTGTCGAAAAACAAATAGACAGTGAAATATCGTGAATTCTTATTTCAGGGCTCCCTTATAACCCCCACTCCCGTTGTAACCTAAATATTTTGATATAGCTTATAATCATGGAAGAATTAATGCTAATTGACATACCAAGTTTTCTTAAGTTCGGTTCAATCGTTAGCGCCCAATAAAATAGTTGACTCTCGCTTTAGTTTATAGTGTATATCTCGTTTATTCTTTGTTAAAAGACAAAAATGAATATCAGAAAAGTTACTTCAAATAAAAAAATAAACTATATTTGTCATGTGCATATTTGCAGAAAAATGAATAGAAAACGAAATACTGCTATTTTTAAATTCATGCCTCCTTTACAACCCCCACTTCCGCCCGTCCCTAGAAATGTTGGTATGGCTTATTATAATGAAGGCGTTAGTGCTAATACCTATACCGAGTTTTACTTAGTTTGGTCGAGTCTTTTGTGTCAAATAAAATTGTTCATCCGCTATAGGTTTTAGCGTATATCTCGTTTATAATACGGTCTACGAAAAAAGTGTATATAACAGCTGAGGAAAGAAAGAGGGATTGAGAGAGGTTCTAGATTACAGGAAGGTCTCCCCACCCCTCCCAGACGCTTCAGGTCAACCAACAGAACATGATTAATTCTAACTCTCAATTCCGCTCACATTACCTTATATTCACATTCTATTTTCAATTCTAATTATGAATGTTTAAATACTTTCGCTTTTTTTGTGAATTAATTGATTTTTTAAACACAATAAAGTAAGAAATTACTTACTTCCGATTAATTAATGTTCCGGTGAAAGACAGAGGAAGGGGGGGGGGTAATATACTTTGCTCCTCATGAAACAGTTACTTGTTTTTAAAATGCTTCATACAATTAAAATGTTCTTGTTTATCGCCATAATATATCATGGTGAAGTAAAATTAAATTAAAAGATTGAATGGTATAACTTATTCAAACATTGGAATGAATTGTAGGCTACAATATTGATATATTTATACGACCAAGATATATATTAAGTTACTCTAAATAACAATGGAACAGTTTTTGTTATGAGCATTTTTGTTAATATAGCTTATAATTTAGTCAGATTATACTGAGTCATGTTCAGTTGACTGCTCCTAACTAAAGTTTTTAGCGTATATGTCGTTTATGCTTCCTTATACGACAAAAGTATATATAACAAAAGTTACTCTAAATAGCAAAATAAACAACTTTTATTATGTGCATGTTCGCAGAAAAACCAATAAGAAATAATATATCGCGATTTTTCATTTCATGCCTCCATTACAACCCCTACTCCCGTTCGTTCCTAAAAATCTTCCTATAGATTATAATCAAGGATGAGTTAATATCAACCAACATACGGAGTTTCGTTTAGTTCGGTTGAGTCTTTTGTACCAAATAAAAATAGCGACAAAAGTGTATATAACAAAAGTTACTCTAAATAACAAAATAAACAACTTTTGTTATAGGCATATTTGCTGAAAAAGCAATAGGAAAACGAAATATCGCTATTTTTAATTTCAGGCCTCCCTTATAACCCCCACTCCTGTTTGTCCTCAGATGATATTAATATAGCCTAAAGTCTAAGTTGGGTTAGTTGTAATATACATAACCAAGTTTCATAAAATTCGGTTCAGCCGTTTATGCGGGAAAAGGTAACAAACACACAAACAAAAAAATAACCAAACAAACAGACACCAAAGAAACAAAATGCAGTTATGTTGTCTATGACATGTGAAACAAAAAGTTATCGTGAAATTTCGCGAAAAAAAAATCAATGTACAGACAGAGGTTACAATTTTATATATATATATATATATATATATATATATATATATATATATATATATATTCTTCAACGGATCTCATTTTCGTCATCTCCTGGGAATGATCGATGGACTTTGAGGACCTTTTTCAAAAACCACGTCATGAGTACGACCTCAACTGCTGGTTTCCCTTAGGGGACCAATGGGGGTTTTCCCATTGAGACAAATAGAAAAGAAGTTTAAAGAATCCTGTAAATAAAATATCTATTTGTGGAATAGAATTAATATCATGTCATATCATTTTAAAAATCACTAATACACTGATCTACTTAGTTGATGTTACCACATTTGCCGGATTCTATGATCACAACGAAAGAAATTGAAATAGCAGTAAAGGTGTCGACGAGGACCTCTTGGGAAGGGCACCATTGTCGAACACCATTTACTTTGAGTAACAAAGTCCATCACGCAGGGGCTGCGTTAACTAAACAGATTCCCCACGTTCGTCGCGTATTTGCCTTTACCTCAAAACGTAAAATGAGAACAGTATTCTGTATTTAGACATCAAATAATTTGCTAACGCAATGTAACACCTTATTATTAATATGGCATAAGTAAAAGTGTGGGTTTACTGAAGGCTGAAAACTAAAAAAATGCAAATATCTTAGTAAATAACCACGATAGTGAAAAAACGTACATAACACCATTTATAGAACATTACATTTGCAAGAAGATTGGTTATATACAATTTTTCGGCCCGA
>CM032233.1:64317500-64510000 GCA_019009955.1 Riptortus pedestris | reverse complement strand
ATATTGAAATTGGTAATGATTAAACCAAAATTACGACCGCTAGAGTGGTAACAGACAAACAAACACACACACACACACACACACACACACACTCACATATATATATATATATATATATCTATATATATATATATATATCCTTATATCTATATATATATAAATTTGTAACCTCCTGTCTGTTACATTGATTTTTTTCCGCGACGAAAATATTCACGATAAACTTTTCGTTTCACATTGTCATTAGACACCATAACTGCATTTTGTTTCTTTGGTGACTGTTTGTTTGTTGTTTGTTGTTTGTTTGTTTATTTGTTTGTTTGTTTGTTACCTTTTCACGCATAAACGGCTGACCCGAATTTTATGAAAAAATTGGTTATGTATATTACTTCCGACTAGCCCAACTTAGCGCACTTTAGGCTATTATTAATATTCTCTAAGACAAACAGGGTAGTGGGGGTTATAAGGGGAGGCCCTGAAATTAAGAATAGCGATATTTCGTTTTCCTATTGCTTTTTCAGCAAAATATTACACATATATATAAGTTGTTTATTTTGTAATTTGTGAGTTTAACTTTTGTTATATGGCACTTTTGCCGTATACGGAAGTGTTAAATGCGTTTATACGCATAAAAACTATTGCGGGAGTACACAATTTTATTTGGCCACAAATCCGACGCAACCGAAACTAAACCAAACTCGAGTATGTGAATTTAGTAACTAACAGCTCTTTCCATTATAATAAGCCATTACGGAAACTTTTCTTGGGACGGGCAGGAGTGGGGGTTATAAGGAGAAGCCAGCAATTTTAAAAATAGCGCGATATTTCGATTTCATATTAGTTTCTCGGCAAGTATGCACATAACAAGAGTTTGTTTATTTTGTTATTGTAGGAGTAACTTTTGTTATATACACTTTTATCGTGAAAACGTTATGATAAACGGGATATACGCTAAATCCTTTGCGGAAGTTAGCAATTTTATTTGGCACAAAAGAATCAACCGAACTAAATAAATACTCGGTATGTGTATTAGCACTAACACCTTCATAAGAATAAGCCATACCAACATTTATAGAGCGCGAACAGGAGCGGGGGCGTAATGTGTGTGTGTGTTGTGTCGTAAGGGAGGCCTGAATTTAAAAATAGTGGTATTTCGTTTTCTATTCGTTTTTCTGCAAATGTGTTATATTACAAAAAGTAGTTTATTTCGTCATTTACGAGTAATTTTTGTTGCATTCCCACTATGGTTCGTTAAAATGAAGTAAATACAGTGATATACGCTTAAAACTATAGACGGGAGTCATACTAATTTTATTAGTGCTTATTTAAGTGTTTTTAATGACACAATGAATATTTATGACAAAATGATTTTATTTTTTAGTCACATTACTGATAACTCTAATTATATTATTCGGATTAGATTGAGGTTATATATCTCCGTCGTCCCCTTCTTCATTTATTTAGTTCTCTCTACACAACATCACCACTTGCTAATTTATTTCCAATAGAAATGTAAACTATAAGAGCATTTCCGTTATTTAATATGCATAAATGTATTATTTAAACTAAGTCATGGCATTGAATTGTACAAAGAGAGGATAGCGGAAGTTATGGGGATTCAAACTCTTTCGTTCTGCTAATACATATATATTCTTCTTTCCGATATCTTGATGTTATTGATTCTCAATAAATATATACCATCATAACAATTTGACGTACATAGTTAATGTTATTATGAAAAAAGACAATATCCATTAAAAATTGATATGATTATAAAGTATTAATTATTTTGCTGGGAGGGTTAAGTTCTATTCCCCTCACCTATATTTTTGAATATGAATCAAATTATTTTCGTAGGTTAATACTATTATTTAATTCCATCAGATAGATAAATTATTAAAATAATACTTTGAATCAATATTTTAAGGACAACTATGGAGATGCTAGAGCGGAAGTAGGCCGGAGCCTAAACAGTTAATTGACTTAACTTATATCCTGTGAAATTATTTCCACTGAGCTCTACTATTACGAATATAATCTAATTACAAAACTATGCTTAAACTATATGAGCTCCGATTGGTTTTTGACAGGAAATAAGTTTCATTATAGAGGATATTTAATTGTAATAAATGCTATCCACGATTAGGGTTTGAAGTATTCAAAAAGGTGAGCTCCGATTGGTTTTTGACAGGAAATAAGTTTCATTATAAAGCCCGCCTGACCCTCAGGGGAAACAACAATTTTTTTTTTTTCTGTGAGTCGCCGGCCTGTACCACACGGGAAAACAATGCGCTCAGACGGGAAGTGTAGTAAACATTGAAGCCTTGCTCAAAAAAAAAAATACTATCATCATTCAGCCTCAAATGATTTCCCGAGCGAAGCCGGGTACCTTAGCTAGTATATATATATATATATATATATATATATATATATAATATTATATATATTCATATATATGTTCAGGGAGTTAAGTATGCAAAATATGAGGAGTGCATTCTGTAAATAGTTTAGGACTCAGAAACGCTTGCCGATTATGATTCTGGATGTTATCAGGAGCTTTTTTGGTACATTTATTTTAGCAAATTTCCCTTATGGGAAATCAGCTATTGAGGTCGTACTCTTGACGCGATTTTCGAAAAATTTCTTCAAATGTCCATCGATCCTACCCAGGAGATGACGAAAATGAGGTCCGTTCAAAGGTATATATATAATATAGATACTATATAATATATACTATATATATATATATATTTATTTGTATGTTAACGCTCTAGCGGTCGCAATTATTGTTTAATCGTTACCAAACTCAATATTTAGTCGTTTTATGTAAAAAGACAGATCAAGTTCGTTAATGGCTGACATCGGATCAGTGGGAGGGGAGGGGTTTAGAGGGAGATTTTCTAAAATTCGAAATATCTCCATTACCATATATCGGATCAAAACATTGTATAGAACCAATCGTATTGAAAATTAAATGTGCAATAGATGTTGTTATATACATTTATTCCGTATCGTGAATATTAACCGAGATAAAACGTTTTATGCAAAAAGACAGATCAAGTTCATTATGCGCTCTGACATCGGGATCAGTGGAGGGGAGGGGTTTGAGGGAGATTTTCTAAATTTCGAAATAATCTCCAATTACCATATATCGGATCAAAACATTGTATGAAACCAATCGTATTGAAAATTAAATGTGCAATAGATGTTGTTATATCCCATTTATTCCGTATCGTGAATATTAAACCGAGATAAAACGTTTTTTGCAAAATGACAGAATCAAGTTCATTAATGTGCTGAAATCGGACCAGTGGGGGGGGGGGGTTAGAGGGGGGATTTCTCGAAAATTCGAAATATCTCCGTCATCATACGTCGGATCAAAAAATTGTATAGAGCCAATCTTATTGCAAATTAAATTATAAATATTGTTCTATACATTTACTCTCTATCTTGAATAATAACCGAGATATTTGCATTTTTATTAAGTCGAACGGACGAGTGAGTTTCCCGCCAAAAGCTAGTTCGGCCGTAACTGTTGGGCTCTCGCATGAAGATTTCTCTATTGTATAACTTCACGTGGGAAATCTCCTTAGTTTACGCAGCCCCTGCGTGACGGACTTTTTTTTTATGCTGCCCTCCTTTAGGTAGGTAAATGGACAGAACAAGCGCTTTGGAACCATTTTAATGATTGTTTTAGGGACAATATCCAATTGTTTCTTATGATTAAAGATTGTTATAACTAGTCATTAGAAAAATAAATAAAAAAGTTAAATAAAAACAAGAATTATTGATAAACAAACATTCACTATAATACGAAAAACGCAAACGTTCTCTACCACTCCCACCCCTATTCATGTGCATATCGAAAATAACAAATTTTTAATATCTTTTTTCTTTTGGATGTCATTATTTAATATATATTCATACCAACGAATTTGTACAATTGTATGTTGTTTGTTTTGTGCTAAGTGACAAGAAAGCCTTTTGATGTGGCAGTTATGATGTTTATTGTACAGTTGGTGGGCTAGTTGATCAACAAATTACGGCAATGATCGCTTCAGTAAAACAAATTACGGTAAAAGTTTGTTGTTTCGTATTAAATCATTTTTTTTTATCAACAATTATTTTTTTTTTATTTTTAACTATTTTATTTCTGTTTCTATTGACTAACTATAACTATCCTCTGTCATAAGATACTATTGGATATTGGATAAAAATGGTTTCAATGCATTTGTTCTGTCCATTTACGTGCTACTTAAGGGGGGAGGGTTATAAAAACAAATGGACTAAAAAGCATGCTAGAAACATGCAGAGTCATAATCTGCATGCTTTTCTGAGTTCAAAACTATTTCCAGAATGCGGTCCTCATATTTTGCAAAATCAACTCCCTCTGGCGCCTGCACTAAATAATAAATCTAAGTAAACTGATAATGAAATTTAAGATTGGTATGAGGTGTTTAATGGTACTGTTAAGTTATTATGATTTTAATGAGCTTAACCATTAAAATAACAAAACATTTATATTTATCAAAATGGAAACATGAACAAGTGTTGGCGTGCATCGTAACCTTTGTCACTGAATAACATCGCCATGGACATAATTTTCAATTATATAATTGTACACTCACGGTCTTTTGAGTTCTTTCTGACGTTCTGGTTAACAGTTATAATATATGTTTTGCCAGTGTGTATCGTAAAGCTGTTGTTATTTTGCTAGTTTAGAGGTATACGTTTGTTATAGTCACTTTGTGTCATATAATCAATTATAGTTTTGTTAATGCTATGTTATATTCACATCTAATAAACTATAAGCGGGGAGGCACACACTTTTATTGGGCACAACTGTGATTGACCTTTTAACGATAATGTTATACAAAGCATCGATATGTGAATTAATCATTAATGTCTTCCCTGATTATAATGCTGTATTAAAAGGTTAAGGTTTGAATCGGGTAGTGGTGGGTTATAAAGGATGGTATGGTCTTAAAAAAAAATTCGTAGAATATTTTCATTGCGTATTGATTTTTAGGCAAAAATGCAAATAGTACAGAAGTGTATTTATATTATTTAGTTTAGAGTTAACTTTTGTTGAGAGAGAGAGAGGAAGGAGAGAGAGAGAGAGAGAGAGAGAGAGGGGGGAGAGAGGAGAGGAGGAGAGAGAGAGAGAGGAGAGGGAGGAGAGAGAGAGAGGAGAGAGGAGAGAGAGAGAGAGAGAGAGAGAGAGAGAGAGAGAGAGAGAGAGAGGAGAGAGAGAGAGAGAGAGAGAGAGAGAGAGAGAAGAGAAGAGAGAGAAGAGAGAGAGAGTGAGAGAGAGAGCGTGTGAGAGAGAGAGAGAGAGAGAGAGAGAGAGAGAGAGAGAGAGAGAGAGAGAGAGAGAGAGGGAGAGGGAGAGAGGGAGAGAGAGAGAGAGAGAGAGAGAGAGAGAGAGAGAGAGAGAGAGAGAGAGAGTAGAAATGGCTTCATCATCGGTAGGATTTATGAAAATTTGAAGGCATTTAAATCTGATATCATTCCATTTAATTTATTTTTTATTTACATCCAATCGATTTATTAAATGTCACAATCATTAAAAGGAACTCATATGTATTTAGAAAACGTCCGAAATGCAGGTACTGCTTAAACTATTTTTTACATTCATTTAGGGACATGATATGTTTATTGAATGAAGTACTTAAAGTGAAAATCGGTTGAATAGGGTTCACTGGAGGCTGAAAAATAAAAAATGTTAATGACTTAGTAAACTTTGAAGATACAGGTAAAATTTATATAACAAATTTAATAGCAAATTGAATTTACAATAAGATAGGTTTTGTACAAGTTCAAACCAACGTATTATAACTGAGATTTATCGAAATGCCCCTCCTCTAAAAATCTTCTTGTCACATTTGAAGCTTGATCTTTAGTTTTACATAAAGCTTTTAAATATAGAGTTAGATAACAGTCAAACTAAAATTGTGACTGCTAGGGCATTAACAGATATATATATATATATATATATATATATATATATATATATATATATATATATATATATATAGTTTTGAACGAATCTCAATGGACCTTCGATGGATGTGTGAAGAAACTTTTCCAAAATTGCGTCAAGGGTACAACCTCAATCCCATAAGGTAAATCTGCTTAAAATGATCAAATGTGTGGCGATTGTCCAGCGTCAATGCAAATTCCGGAGTTCTATCTCTGAATTTAAGCTCGGAGGGAACTGCGAATTTCCTTAATCCCTCACGTGGACTGTGTAAATGGGTGGTCGTTGGGAAAGAGGTCCAGGTTCTAAAAAGAGTGTAGTATCAGTAAGCAAATCAGAATTGATCCGCTAGACCACGAGCTACATTAGATAGGTCAAATTGCAGGCTGGTGTGGGACTAGGCTAATACTTGCTAGAGAAGCTCTACTTGAGCCGTCGCCATTTATCTGCCACCTCCACAAATAAAGAAGACAAGCTATGCAATTCAAATGAGAGGTAGATTATATCAAAGCAACTTGTCTCCCTTAGAGTCAATCTCTCCGATTCAATTTCATCCGACAGCTAACATATAATCGTGATCGTCAGATATTTGAATATTATACTATTAATAATTGCACCTTTTTTCTTTAGTCCTAGAAGAAATGGAATACTTGGGTGCTATCTATAAATAACGTCCATCCATGAGTTTTCAGAAGTTCAAAATCTGGTAAAATCCAGGGAGACATGGTCAAAATTAATAGTTTGTTAGATGTACAATTGGTGTATTGCACACCTAACAAACTCTTAATTGTTATGTAGGAAGCCGTGCTATAAAAATAACAATACATAAGTGTTTTTCTTTTAATATGATAGTTTTGGGAAACAAACGATATTATAACCTAATGTTTTTTAGATGTCATAAGAAAGGCCATGCATAAAATAGTAAAAAAAAAAAAAAAAAACTGACCTGATAGAGCAAAACAGTTTTCAGATTTGTAATCATCATGAAAAACTATATTAGAATAAGTAAACATCATGCCAGATATCTATGGCTTGTTTATCAGTGTTATTATAATTCAGTATACTTTACACGCACACTTATGTATAATGATTGATCTCAAGGCTACGCCTTGTAGTCGCAACCATTGAACAGTGTTTCGAATAGAACAAGCTAGCTGGACAAAATTATTTGTCAGCATCTTTACATTATTTTCAGTTAAGTAATTTAATTATAAAATAAAATTAATTATTAACAAATTGAATCAAAGAGGATTGCCAGAAGGATCAGTAGGAAATTAAAAAATAATAATAAAATACGTACCTATATTTAATGCGAAGGAAGGTTTATGTGGTAGATACTAAATATATACAAATATACAATTACTATAAGAATACATATAAAATTTTATAGTACAAAGAAAAATTAGAGGGGCTGCGATAACTAAGCAGATTTCCCACGTAATGTTTCACGTATTTGTATTTATCTCAAAACTTAAAAGTACAATGAGGACAATATTTGGTATTTAGGCTTCGAATAAACTGCTTCATAATATAACAGCTTTTTGTTAATATGAAATGAGCAAGAGTGGTGGTTTACTGAAGGTCGAAAACTAAAAAATTCAAATATCTCAGTTACTAATCAAGATAATGAAAAAACATATATAACAAGATTTATATAAATAAATTAAATTCTCCTCTCTAAACCCTCCCCTTTCTCCTCTTCGATTTCAGCCATTAACGAACTTGTTATTTAGTTTTGCATAAAACGTTTAAATATTGAGTTTGGTAACTATCAAATAAAAATTACTACCTCTAGAGCGTTAACAGACAAATATAAATATATATATATATATATATATATATATATATATATATATATATATATATAAGGTACCCGGCTTCGCGAAAGCAATTGAGGCGGAAAGATTCTATTTTGTTTTTGGTAAAGCTTCTACGTGTACAACTGCACTTCCCATCTGGGCGCATTGTTTTCCCGTAACTGTCAGTTGGGCGACTTATAAAAAAAAAATTAAATTTGAAGAATAAATGAAAATAAGTCCCTGATCATTCCGTCTCCACTGTTGGTCACAACGCGAATAATTGAAATCATAATCATGGATTGCATTTATTATAATTAAATATCATCTAAAACTTACGTATTTTGTATATACAATCTAGCTAAGGTACCCGGCGATGCCCGGGAAATCATCGTTGATTGACTAATGATGATATTTTTATAGGAAGACTTCAATGTGTACACACAACTTCAATTACAGTTATATATAAAGTTCAAAAGGACCTCATTTTCGTCATCTCCTGGGTAGGATCGATGGACATTTGAGGAAATTTTTCGAAACACAACTTCAATTACAGTTATATATAAAGTTCAAAAATATGAGTACACCCTCAATAGCTGATTTCCCTTAAGGGAAATCTGCTAAAACAGCATTTACTGCAATGATTAAAAAATTATATATATATATATATATATATATATATATATATATATATATATATATATATATAAATTATGTGTTTGTTGTATACGTTCCGCTTTTTATAAAGATTTATTTTCGTTTTTAATAGAAATATAATTATACTAAGTTAGAGTGTAGCGGGAACGGAGCCTGGAGCAAGACTGATTTCCACTCTGTATACAATATCCCAGAGTGGGGAAAGAAGGAGTGGGAGGAGATGAGCTGAACTTATATATATATATATATATATATATATATATATATATATATATATATATAGATTGATCTTCCTTTTTACATAAAACTATTAAATATTGAAATTGGTAATGATTAAACCAAAATTACGACCGCTAGAGTGGTAACAGACAAACAAACACACACACACCACACACACACGCACTCACACACATATATATATATATATATATATATATATATATATATATATATATATATATAAAATTGTAACCTCTGTCTGTACATTGATTTTTTTCGCGAAATTTCACGATAACTTTTCGTTTCACATGTCATAGACACCATATCTGCATTTTCTTTCTTTCGTGTATGTTTGCTTGTTTGTTTGTTTGTTACCTTTTCACGCATAAACGACTGAACCGAATTTTATGAAACTTGGTATGTATATTACAACTAACCCAACTTAGACTTTAGGCTATATTAAAATTCTCTGAGATGAACAGGAGTGGGGGTTGAAAGGGAGGCCTGAAATTAAAAATAGCGATATTTCGTTTCCTATTGGTTTTTCGGCAAGTATGAACAATAACAAAATTTGTTTATTTTGTTATTTAGAGTATTTTTTGTTATATACACTTTTTTTCGTATAACGTATAATAAACGAGATATACGCTAAAACCTATAGCGGAAGTGAGCAATTTTATTTGGCACAAACGACTCAACCGAACTAAATAAAACTAGGTATGTATATTAACACTAACACCTTCATCATAATAAGCCATACCAACATTTCTAGAAACGGGCAGGAGTGGGGGTTGTAAAGGATGCCTGAATTTAAAAATAGCGGTATTTCGTTTTCTATTCGTTTTTCGGCAAATATGAACATAACAAAAGTTGTTTATTTTGTTATTTAGAGTAACTTTTGTTATATACACTTTTTTCGAATAACGTATTATAAACGAGATATACGCTAAAACCTATAGCGGAAGTGAGCAATTTTATTTGGCACAAACGACTCAACCAAACTAAATAAAACTCGGTATGTATATTAGCACTAACACCTTCATTATAATAAGCCATACCAACATTTCTAGAAACGGGCAGGAGTGGGGGTTGTAAGGGAGGCCTGAATTTAAAAATAGCGGTATTTCGTTTTCTATTCGTTTTTCGGCAAATATGAACATAACAAAAGTTGTTAATTTTGTTATTTAGAGTAACTTTGGTCATATTAATTTTTGTCTTTTAACAAAGTATATACGAGATATACACTATAAACTAAAGCGGGAGTCAACGATTTCATTGAGCGCTAACGAGTAAACCGAACTTAACAAAAACTCGGTATGTCAATTAGCATTAATTCTTCTATGATTATAAGCTATATTAAATTTTTTAGGTTAGAACAGGAGTGTGAGTTATAAGGGAGGCCTGAAATAAAAATTCGCGATATTTCATTGTCTATTTGTCTACGGGAAATATGACAATTTGGAGGACAGTGAAGAGTTACATAAAAAATAATTTTATTATTAGCAAATGGGGAAAGGGAAACCAACAACGGGAATTAACCCTAAACACTGTACATGTATATATATATATATATATATATATATATATATATATATATATATATATATAATCTAAATTTATTAATACGAAAATGATTCACCTGATGACCATGTATCAGAAAGGTATTCTTAATTTTGGAGCAGACTTGACAGAGGTCGAGGCGCTACTCTAGAAAAGTACTCCAAAAAAATATTGTACTAGAGTGTACTGGCTATAGTACTTCTTATTAGTAATGGGCAAGGTGCAGCTATTAAATATAGAAAATTTAGCCCGAGTACAAGTCATTACGATTACTAGAAAGATTCAAAATGAGGAAAGATTCTTCATATATATTAAAAACATTTTTTAATAAAGTTTGATTATTACATGATTTATATAATTGAAAAAAATTAACACAATAGTAAAAATAATATCCAGATTCAACAGTTGATTCATAGAAAATTACTAAAACTTTAATTTTGTGTGGTTGAAATGAAGCCTGGATTACGATTAATTTATTTGACTGCAATGGATACATACCTTTGGACCCTATTATTCCGCTGTGGAGCGTGTCAGACCTAAACAAATATTATATTATCACGTTTTGGAGAAATGTTTACATTATTCATTTATAATAATTTCGAATTCTAATCATGACTTTTGCCCACATAGCTTTTTTTTTTCTCCTCATAGTAACCCTATGAGGAGTTATTTATTTGATAATATTTTCCATTCCCACATTTAATATTACTTGTATGATTATGTTTAAATACATTTTTATTTTACAATATATACACGTTAATCAACTATCTACTCAAATATTATATACAAAAATAGAAATAATAAAATAAAATACTAAAATAAGTAATATAATAAAAAAAATAAATAAAATGAAAAAATATATAAATAAATAAAATAAGAACAAAAAACATATCAATTAAAGTTAAGTTCAACCGATGATTAATTTGCGAGTCTATGTAAGGTAAATATATTGAATTATTAAATATATGGGAATTATGATTCCCATTCCTCACAATCAACTTTACAATCTAATGTATTTTTGCTACATCCATATCTATACTTTTGATAAACTTTATAAGTTCTTTTTATATTTGTTAACAAAAAATATGGTGGGTCCTGGCCAATTAACTCATTTTAAAATTATATTCATTATTAAATTTGATCTATTTAGATTAAATGTTGAACAGTCAAAAAGTATATGTAAAAACGTTTGTGTTGTCTGAGAGTCGCCAGTACATTTGTCATTGTCTTGAATTTTAAATCTTGTTAAATAATGTCCTTTCTGTCCTTGTTCCGTTAGAAATTGTGTGCATTTGTGATGGTGGCTCTTAATAGTGTTGTAGTTGGTGTGAGTTACACTTGGTATGTATTAATGTAAGCTGTAGGATTTGTTACATGTCGTCCATTCTCTGTTCTACATATGTATTGTGACGGTACATAAGTCTTTTTTAATGCTGAGAGTGGTACGAGAGAGAATTCTGGGTTTATTTTTGAATCTTGAGCTGCTTCCTTTGCTAACGTGTCAGCTTGTTCGTTTCCAATGTTTCCTGAATGGGCTTTTATCCAGTCTATGTGTATGTGTAGATTTAAATGTATAATATCTAGAATATTTTGTCTAATGTTTTCTGTGAGCGGGTCGTGTATAGTAGGGTTGCGTATTGAGTAAATAAAAGTCATGTTGTCTGTATGTATGGTCGTATATTTGTATAGGCTATATGATGATTTTATAATATATTGGGTAGCTTTTAAAACAGCGTATTTCTCAGCTTGATTATTGGAGCATCTAGCACCATGTCGGTATTTGTACTTTAGAATATGTCCACTAGTAGTCTCAACAATTAATGCTGCTCTAGGAGTATTGTTGTCAGTTTTGCTTTCTTCAGTAAATATGTGGGATGTCATAATGTTTTCAATCCATGGTTCGTCCAAATGTGATGTTGCTTTCGCAAATAGTGCCGGGTGTAGCCATTGTGAGCAGTCAATGTATTTATCTATTGTAATATTCATTATATCTTTGTAGTTAGTTCGCTGTATTTTAATGTTGTACAGTGTCGCCAGCTCTTCTGCTTTATATAACCGACCCACATAGCTTGTGATAATCGAACCACTGTGACTTGAGTTTCTTACGAAGTTGCCCTTTTTTTGTCACTATACCCATGGAAATCTATAATGGTGTTCCAAACCTTGTATTCATTCTAAACCAAGGAATTTACGATTTTCGTTTAAATTTAGTTGTTATTTCTGGCACAGGCCATAATTTTGGAGAGCATTTACTTTCTTTTGTATTATAGTGAATTAAGATAGATAGGGATAGATATACCAAAAGATATAAGTTCTCCTATGGAATAGACAAGAAGGTCCTTCAAACCTTGGTCGAGGGTATCATTATTGATACTTTAGGGATTATTTCCTACCATATATTTTAACTTTAACTTTGACCAGTGATCTTATTATAGATCAACGGATCATGTTATTCTTATTACAGAGTATTTAATTTATTTCTAGAAAAATACGCCTTTTAGGTTGCTAACAGTTTTAAAATATTTTAGTTATTTATCTGACTAGATAAAGAATGTTTCTAGAAAAATACGCCTTTTAGGTTACTAACAGTTTTAAAATATTTTAGTTATTTATCTGACTAGATATAATATGTATAGTTTTACTTAGTAGTGGTATTGTCCTAGGGATTGATTTCAGTTGTTGTGTGCTTCAGCATCTCAATGTAATTGAGCAGCCCCACAAACTGTATATTACTTTGTACAATAAAGTGATTCTCTCAATTGAAGACCAAAGCTGTGAATCAATATTGCTTTTCTGAGAGCAACATAGTCAATACAATCTTAAAAAAAATATTAAGGCTAATTAATTGACATAATATTGTTAAAATACAATGAATTAGGAATTATATGGCTTATTCCTATAAATAAAAAGTCCGTCACGCAGCGGCTGCGTAAACTAAGCAGATTTCCCACGTGAAGTTTTACAATAGAGAAATCTGCCTAATAACAACTGTAGTAGTAATGAGTCTCTAAACCTATTCGCGAGGGACGATCCAGTGATCGAAAACGCCGCCTAGCATCTCGGCGGAAAGTCCCGAATCATAGCCGACTCCTGCCGACGCACACACACAATACAAATGCTAATATCTCGCTTAATATTCAAGATAGCAGAATAAATGTATAGAACAATAATTTAATATGTAAATTTAATTTGCAATAATGATTAGAATCTATGGGCACGTTTTACGATCATGCGACGTATAGTAACGGTATATATTATATTCGAATTTTCGAAAATCCTCCCCTCCAAACCCCCCCCCCCACTGGTTCGATTTCAACCGTTAACGGACTTGATCTTTCTTTTTACATAAAACCACTAAATATCGAGTTTGGTAACGATCAAACAAAAATTGCATAACAAATAAACAAAAAATATATATATACAGTTTTGAACGGACCTCATTTTCGTCATCTACTAGGTAGGATCGATGGACATTTGAAGAAAAATTTCGAAAATTCCGTCATGAGTACAACCTCAATAGCTGATTTCCCTTGAGGGAAATCTGCTAAAATTAAGGGGGAAATACTTAAACCTTTACCTGTTCCGTTTCTGGACCGGAGACGACTAGTTCAACAATTCAGGCCAATGTCCAATATACCGGTCTCCGTTGACCGGTGTCAATGCCAACCCCCCCCCCCTCCACTGAATTCCTAGAAAGGTTCTGTTGATGAGTTCCAAAGTTTCCTCAACATGTAACCATCTTCTTTGTTGAAATTGCTCGGGAATTCGGCCGTTTATAGTGATTTTCTGAGCATTTATCCTTGACCTTAAATTTTAAGAACTACGAAACGTTGGTTAAAATTATCAAGAAGCTGTCAAAATATGTTGGTTTTTCTTAAAGGTAAATTTAGGCACTCTTCACATAAAAACGGCACACGTCTCTAGATGTTCTGAGAAATGGAGCATAAGTGTACCACATTTCTTTGTATTATAAACGGACATATTAACTTCCAAATTTTGTTGATTTCGCTTTTACGTGTACATTTTTGCATTATTTACCAAATAATCAATTTGGTTAACTAAAGGCCAAATTAGAAAGATGATATTGTGAAACGTTATTTAACTTTGTATGATATTGATAATTCAACAAGCAACCTACAAAATGAAATATTTTTTAATGTAATTTAAACAAAAAGTGAAAGGAAAAAAAAAGAAAACCAGAGGCCTGAGGATAAGAAGCTTTAAAAAAAAAAATAATAATAAATAATAATAAAGATTTTCAAATCGATATATAAAGAAGTGGTTATTAAGAACTTGGCTGTTTAATAGAATGAATTCATTGTTAGTAATAGAGCATTGTAGGTAAGAAGAGTAATAACATGTTTTTATAACCTAAACTCATCTGTCGAATATTAAAGTTTTCATGAGGAGTTACGATCAAGTTAAAAATAATGCTAAGATCATGTTACAAAGTTTTAAACAAAAATTATTTATTTTCCTCGAGAAATAAAAATAACCCGTGCAAAGGACTTGCATTCAGCTAGTGAAAAAATAAATTTAAAAGCTAAGTATTTTGATTCGTCTGAAAGCAGTCCAAGGCCAATAGTTGCAATCCAGTACTTCTTATCTGAACTCCCCACAGTCTAATGTCAACACAATCTTTTAAAAAAATATACTGGAGCACGAATTTACTCTATGAGTCCACAGATGAAAGCAAATCAGAGCAAAGGTGGGTGGGCCTAATCCTTTGGCCCTGTCAGAGCACACGTTTATCCACAACCGATACAAACCTAGTTCAAATGAAAAGCTGAACCAAATATATAATATGATAGAGTGGATATAATATTATGTATTTATTTATTCCAATTATATCAAATAAATATAAATAATATCAATATATTATGAACATTCAATTATCATTAATATGATAGAGTGGATATAATATTATGTATTTATTTATTCCATTCATTAGCTTTGTATGACTCAACTAGCTAAGGTTCCCGGCTTCACCCAGGAAATCATTTGAGGTTGAATGATGACGGTATTTTTTTTTTGGCCTTTACTTTGTACAATATTTTTACATTTTCCCTTCTCAATACTTAGGATTTACACCCGAGTCCGGATGATGATGTAGATGAGATTGTTGTCGGGGCGATCAACTGCTTGGTTATTACGCCCTTCCATATTTTTGATATACAGTTTATTTGGGTCCCTTGTTAATTTGTGTAAGTAAATGTAGTTAGTTTATATATTGTCTTTACATAGTTTCTTTCTCATACATTTTGTAATTCTATACTACATTTTATTTTTCCAATTGTTATTGGTTATTCTCATTTTTTTTTTTTTTAAACTAAATTAGAATTAACCATTTACATATATATTCCATTCACTCCGATACTTTAATTAGGAGATTAACCTACGTAACAACAATACCACATATGGTACACCCCAAAAGTAATTTATAGGAATAAGAATATATACAATATTTATTTATTTTTCCTTTCATCACCCTTCTTTTACAGTCTAAATTAGAACTAATACTATTTACAAATATGTGTTTGTATATATACATACGCCCACTCGTAACAATGCAATAATTCTTTTCTATAATAATTCTTAATTCAAATTAATAGATAATTTTTTTTTTTTTTTTTTTTACATACACACACATCTTTTTTTTTTTTTTTTTTTTTTTTTTTTTTTTTTTTTTTTTATAAAAAAAAACACCCCCCAAATTTTTTTTTTTTTTTTTTTTTTTTTTTTTTTTTTTTTTTATTATAATAGAAACTAAATTAGAATTAACTATTTACATATATATAAATTCACTCCGATGCTAGGAGATTAATCTACGTAAGAACAATGCTACACACACACCCCAAAAGAATAACAATATATACAAAATTTATTTATTTTTCCTTTCCTCATCCTTCTTATACAGTCTAAATTAGGACTAATACTATTTACAAATATGTGTTTGTATATATACATACGTCATATTATCATTGTCAGAAATAAGGAGTTTCGTTGATTTCGATTTAGTATTTCGAGTCCCGTAACATTGTTGACCCCTTCTATAGTTTATCGTGTATACCTCATTTATGCTTCGTTATACGGAAAAAGTCCATATATCAAACGTTACTTTAAATAACAAAATAAACAACTTTTTTTATATGCATATTTGTCGAAAAACCAATAGGAAACGAAATATCGCTATTTTTAATTTCAGACCTCCTTTACAACCCCCAATTCTGTTAGTATCTCGAAATTTTACTATAGCTTATAATCAGGGAGTTAATACCAAATCACATACGGAGTTTCGTTTAGTTCGGTTGAGTTTTTTGTGCCATATACAATTGTTGACTCTCACTATTGTTTTTAGCGTATAAATCATTTATAATTCGGTATACGACAAAAGTTTATTACAAAAGTTACTCTAAATAACAATATAAACAATTTTTGTTATGTGCATATCGGCTGAAAAACAATAGGGAACGAAATATTGTTATTTTTAAATCCAGGCCTCTGTTATAACCCCCACTTCTGTTTGTCTCAGATAATATTAATATAGCCAAAAACCTAACCTGGGTTAATAGTAATATACATACTAGGTTCCAAAAAAAAAAAATCGGTTCAGCCGTTTACGATTCTATAAAGGGCATACAAAAAACATTCATTTCTATATATATATATATATATATATATATATATATATATATATATATATATATATATATAAACTTGGTGATAGTAATGGTTTGCTCTAGCTTTGCTTAATATATGCCAATTATAATCCAATTACAAAATACATTATTATTTATACAGATAATAGAGCGGTCATCGACAGGGTAATAAGGTTTCTCCATCTAACTGCCTCTCCAGCCACATATAGATTTGGGTTTTTTTCTTTTAATGTTATTTTAAGAGTCTTAATGTTAATGTTTATTTTAATGGTTTTAATTGTAATGTTTATCTGTATAGTTGTAATTTTGAAATTATTTTAATAAGCTTTATGTTTATTTTAATATTGTTATTTAATAGATAATTAGAAATAGTAGTTTTTATATATATATATATATATATATATATATATATATAAATAGCCCTAATGCCATTGTTTGTTTTAATAGTCCATAGTTCTAGTCTAATTAATAATAGCATTCTTCTTTGTATTTATTTAAATAGTTTGTCTGAAAATTTATTTTGCCTTTAATAGTTGAATTGAATACTGTGATACCTGTATGTAGGTAGGTTCAATGCATACGGCAGAGAACCCCTTACAAAAAAAAAAAGAAATAAAATATAATAACTAAATTAACTATTAAATAACAGCATTAAACTTAAAGCTTATTAAAATCACAACGATAAAATCAAAATTAGAACTATAAAGATAAACATTAAAACTAAAACCATTAAAATAAACATTAACATTAAGACTCTAAAAAAAAAAAAAAAAAGGAAGAAGAAAAAAGGGGGGGATTGAAATAAAAAATATAAACTAAAAAAAATTGTATATAAATACATAAAAAATTCGGCCTAGTGTGCACGTGTCTGCGATTTCCCATGGTCGGAGAACTCAAATACTGTCTGATGAGTGTTGGGCATTGCTGACCGTGATGTTTTTTTTCCAAAAATCCAACAAACAGTTTTATAATGTAATTAACAAATATAAATACAATAAAAAAGTTGAGATGCTCGGGTGCGGCTAAGGGTCTTAAAGGTCTATAATGTCAACCGATATATATATATATATATATATATATATATATATATATATATATATATATATATATATAAGCGGGTAACCACTACTGAAGGTATAAACAGGTAATTATCTATTAGTTAGTAAAGAATATTCTTTAACTTGATTGAAGTAGTGGATACTTAATGAGTTACGCCAGATATCTCTATATCACATTCAACAATTCTATTCTCTATTTCTCACTAAATAAGAATTCTATGTAACAAAATTTGAAATTTAAGCTAGGCAAGAGGAGTTTACTGAGATGATAGTTTAATGAGCATGTAAGGGGGGGGGGTTAACTGGAATACTAAACACTGCAAATAAATTCGTTAATATTATATTTAATGCAAAATGAATAACGAATGAATTATTATTATTAATATTTATTAACGTCCACTTTATGCTGCTATTCCTAATTGGGACGGGTTACCATCCTTTTCTAGCCAGATTGGAACTAAGGATTTTATTTAATGAGTTCCTCGCTAAATAAATTCCGACTACCCAGACGGGAATCGAACTCGCCACTCTAGTTTAACGATATGAGATTAAAGCCAACGCTTTAACTCAGATGGCTTACCTGCGACTCAAAAATAAAAAAAGAATTAATAGTAGGAAATAATTTGATTAACAAGATTAATAATATATCATTCCTTGAAACGCACTATAATACAGAAATTTGTGATTTTGTATTTTACTGTCTATAATCCCTTATTCTTCCTGACCCGGTTTCAGTCATAATTATAATCACGGTAAAAAAAAGTATTTTGGTAGTCCTTAGATACAGGCAACTATACTTTTCGCTGAAGGAAATCTGCTAAAACACCGTGATAAAAAAGAAATGTAATATGCCTTTGATAACCTTTCATTTTGTCTACACTCTTTTCTTTGCCAGTTTTCCTTTAAAAAAAAATGTATACTGGTATAATTATTTTTCTACTTTTTATTGGAACTATTTAATAAGTGGAACTCATTAATGTTTAAATAATTCTCAAATTTATATCCTAACCCTGGCACAAATTTGTGGAACAGCTTAATGTTGATCTTAATTTAGGTACAATTAAAATTGTCGGGGTTTTCCCTTTTCCTTTAAAAATGATACTTAATTTTCCTCAGTGAATGAACATCTTGAGGGAGAGAAAAGCCGGAATTAAGACGCTATTACCTATAGCCGGGTAAATTATTAGGAAGAAACCTCAGCTCTGTTATCCATCCCCAGTCTGGAGGGAATTAAGAAGACAAAAATAGATTGATAAAAGAAACACAGCGAGCAGTTTTCCTGTCCTTTAAGAAGTGAATATTAAACATAGCTACGAGTATATACAAGGGCATAGGTAATTACTCAGGAATAAGAGAGGATTTTTGCAGATATTTTTTAAAGATAAATCCGCTATTGAGGTTGTATTCTTCACATGATTTTCGAAAATTGTCTTTAAATGAGATTTGTTCATTACCAAAATCGGTGTTTAATCTTTGCAGATAAAACTAATGAGCAAGTTTGTTAATGGCCGAAGTTATATCATGAAAGGTGGAGATTCGGGAAGAAGCGGTAAACTATAATATCGGATATAACTCAGTTGTTATATTTCCGATGTTGATACGAACCAACCTAGTACATAAAGTAATTTCCCTAGCTCATATATTCAGGGAGTAATTTTCTGATAATCCCCACTTTTAATCAAGGGATTTTCACTTTAAAATATTGTAGGTGTAACCTAACGTCCATCTCCATCATAAATTCCAACCTTTGGTTTATAGGGTTTCCTTAGGAGATAAATATACAATAAATGTAATATGTCATCCGTGATTGATATCTTTCAGACGAAAAATCATTAACACAGCCAGTTGTGGCTGACTTTTTACTGGTTGCTACCATTCAAGCCGAATTTAATGACTACTCGATACACTTGATGAAATGGGATTCGGAAAAAAATAAGTGCTTTAAGAAGATAAAAAAAACAACCATGATTATGTCAGATTTATGGAATCACCCCCGCTCATACAAATTCATTGCTGAGCTATGTGAAGTTTAGTGTGTCGTTCTTGGAATTCAATCTCAGATCATGGAGCAATGGGTCCGTTCAATGTGATATCATTAAACCACGCTCATCTCTTAGCTATTTTCTAATCTAGGTTTAAATAAAACTTAATTGAATTTCTGTTCAGTTCCATGCGGGGGAGGTATGAAGCGAATACTGCGCTTTTACAGTTCTCCATCAGACACGGAATGCAATTCTCCTCCGGCTCCAATAAATGTTTGGCTAGGAATGACGGACTGCAGCGAAGCTGAATAAAATCGACGCCCTTTTACCTTGAGAAAATAAATTACTTGCATACCCTCTCATAGACATAAAAGCAAGTATTCAGAGCATCGAGTTTAATCTTCCCTAAATAGTCTACCGGAAATAAAATTATCTCTAAAGTAAATACAGTTTAATTAATTCTGACTTTTATAGTTTAGTATCCAGTCGCTCTAGGATAAAGGATCTCTAATATTAACTATTACTATTATCTTAAACAGAAGCAATCAGTCAAGCAATATCTTTATAATTTAATTGCTTATAACATCGTATTACTCTAGAAACTGTCTGCAGAATAAGAAGTCTATCCATATTTGCAGGAAGGAATAGAACTTTAAAAGCAAACATTTTAGGGGAATAATACTTCTTTCAAATACCATATCCTGTTCATAGCTATTTGTGGGAGGTAAATTGTGAAGAATGAAAGGATACTGTAATAGTTCCAGGGTTGACGTCTTCCCTGTGAGAGGAATACATGGGAAGGCATATAGGTATATGAGAGAATGAGCTGAGTAATGAGGCTAGAGAAATTAAAATCAATGGAAAGAAATACTCGGCAAGCTTATCGATTGACTTGGGCGACTCTAGAGGTTAATGTTTCAAGGTCATTAGCTAAGTTTATGTCTTTCGTGCCTTTAATCTGCTACTAGCTTACGACAAGCAGACCCACTGTCACTTGTTTAAAATCGCTCAGGGAGAATCAATCCGAAAATTATGGAGTAGCCTTCCTGGTGCCACATTTCTCATTCTCCAGAAGCTCATGTTAACAATGTGTTAAACACGAATATTTGAAATATCTAGTGCAGTAAAAGATTTAGGACTACGTATAAGAATGGTAACCCCAAGTGTATGGGACTAACCTGAGATTCTCCTGTTGTTCTCATTTCCCAATTATAGTATTTTCTCACACACGGAATGAAGAGAAATATCGTGTAATCATATATAACAGCTTGAAAAGGTAACTTCTGCACGAAGCTCTCCGTTTTAGAAGTTTATCGTGGAGGGCAAAAATGGAAATTTAAAAACGCTAATAGGACCAACAGTAAAGTACGTTCTGACTATCGTCGAAGAATAGAGGGGAGCCCTTCTGGGTCAGGAAAGAGAAGTACTGAAAAATATACTTGGTTCCGTGAATAAGCGGCATAGATTAAGGAACAGACCCAACGCCAAACTCTTTCATCTGTGCTATGATTGTATATTTGAGTAACTGTATATAGACAAGTATAATTGGTTTATTATTATTATGATTTGGCTCCATTTGTACTAGGATAATGAATTAACCAATCTATGGTGGAAGATTAACTAAAATGAAAATTATTTCTCGACTTGCGCCCTTCTTGTGTTGCGCCCGTGATAAATATTGATATTAAGGACAATGAAACGTCTCTCGCCGACGACGCGATTAAGTGCACACTTAACTTTGATTTCGAAAACGTAAATATACTATAAAAATAAAGAAATATAAGGAAGAGGAAAATAAAGGAGAATATGCACATTATAAAAAAATAGAAAAAACAGAGATTAAACATGTGAATTTTATATATATATATATATATATATATATATATACACACACACACACACACACAGGGTGTGTCAACTTCCCGTGCCACCCCCCCCCCCTTCAAATTGTCAATTCTGTTAATAAATGGCTGAGACTTGGTGTGGCAGAATTGTAAACTTGTAGCCTTCTCTAGTACTTCTCCAGCGACCCTGATTTTGGGACTTGCAATGGAATGCCATACTTTTTATGACGGTCTCGTGTAGAAAATGAAATTCTAAAAAGAGTTTATATCGGTGAATTTTTCGTTTTGACGCATCCTTTAGCCGTAAAATGCACTAATCTTTATTTCTCAAACGGCTCGTTTTATTGAAAAACGAGACTACATAAAAGTTATAGACAAGAAAATTATCTTTCAAACAAGTCAAGGGGGAGAGGAAGGAATTCCGAAATTAAAAAAAAATTAAAATGAAATAACGCAGTAGTATTCTTGATGATTCTTCCCTGGAAGATGCCGCACCGGTTTTTTTTTACATTCAGGTGGAAAAATGTTATGTCGATGTTTCTTGAAGTAAACTCTTTTTTTTTAATTCATTCTAAAATGATTTTGTTACTTCGTTTTAAATTCTTTTTCTTTCTTCTATTTTTTCAGAATTCATTCTTTTCCCATCGACTTGTTTCAAAGATAATTTTGTTGGCTATAACACGGAGGAGTGGATTATGGAATAAATAAAAAAGTATTTAAAAAGGAAATAACGCAAAAGTATTCTTGAATAAATCCAAAAAAAAAAAAAAATATTTCTTCAAAAAAACCTCAACGTAACAGAAATCGTTCGCAGAATTAATTAATTTTAAACTAATTATGTAGTAATTATTCGTAAAAGGAATACATTTTTCTACCTGATGGAAGGTAGAACAAGGAGCTATCCTTGTTAAAAAAAAAAGGTGCGGTATCTCCCAGGGAAGAATCATCAAGACTACTTTTGCGCTACTTCGTTTTAATTTTTTTATTTGAGAATTAATTCCTCTTCCCATATACTTGTTTCAATGATAATTGTCTTGGCTAGAACTTTTATGTAGTTTCATTTTTCAATAAAACGAGCCGTTTTTGAAATAAAGATTTGTGTATTTTACGGCTAAAGGATACGTCAAATCGAAAACTTCACCGATATAAACTTAGAATTTTAGAATTTGGTTTTCTACAAGAAACAGTCATAAAAAGTATGGCATTCCATTGGAAATTCCAAAGTTAGAATAGCTGGAGAA
Organism: Riptortus pedestris; assembly: GCA_019009955.1. NCBI lineage: Eukaryota > Metazoa > Arthropoda > Insecta > Hemiptera > Alydidae > Riptortus > Riptortus pedestris. Next base: position 64,487,007 of record CM032233.1, on the reverse strand, counting down.
GTACTGGAGTTGTTAAAGAGGTTAAATATGAACTGAAAAGATTCTTCAGTGGTCACGATTCTGTCACACTAAGTCTCTGCCATTTTTTCACACTATTGGTCAATTTAAGGGGGGAGGGGGTGGCACGAGAACTTGGAACACCCTGTATATATTTCAATTTATTAGAAACTTTAAAGAGTCGGTTGTTCAATTTATAGATTTCTCCTTTACTATTTAGACTTTGTAAGCCTTTCTCTGACTGGCGCGGTTAGTGGAAGGTCCCAATATAATGATGTAGCCGTTAGTTTGGATGCATCTTTGTATTATATTCGCTCCTGATGAGGCGTCATGTAAACGCGAAGTTGATGAGAAATAAAAATGATTTTAATAATCATTTGAAGTTTTCCTTTTCCGTTCTTCCGCCACAGATTGGTTAATTGAAGTTAAATAGGTCATATATTCACAAAGAAAAATGAAGTTTCAATTATATGAAAATGGATCATGCAATTTAAAATTGTCCCCTTTCATAGGCGATGTATCAGATGAGTGTCTGTTGAGATGGACGAAGTTAATTTGGGCATCCCTGTTCCAGAACTTTAGCAGCAGGCGCCTAATATTTATTTTCCGCATTTTCGGTTCCTCTTTCAGGATTCTGGAGAACCTGTCCTCACGTTATTTACAGAAATATTTCCTTTATTTGCCATCACATTTATTCCTGTTATCTCATTCTCGATGCCTTAAGTCTATGTATTTCAATTTAAAAATTGTTTGAATATTTGGAATACTTTTTTATAGCAATATTTGGAACCGTTATTTGTTATAGCAATTTACTACCCAAGCCCCAAAATTATGTGTTTTTCTATATACAATTTTCCAGAAAAACAGGTTTTTTTTTTTGGTAGGTTATACTAACCTTGGTATGTCCAATTGTTTTTCTTGTAATGAAATAGATATTTATTTTTATATATTCTAGTCACTGATTTGTTACCTATATTGTTGTGGGACAAATGATTAGTTAGTCACTTCCTATACCCTAGGCTCTATGTAGTACGTAGATAATTGACTTAAATTTACTGTGACCCAATTAAAATACTTCATGTTCTATAAATCAATAAAAAAAAGTCCGTCACGCAGGGGCTGTAAACTAAGCAGATTTCCCACGTGAAGTTTTACAATAGAGAAATTTCAGAATAGAAAGTCAAACAGTTACGGGAACGGCCCGAACTAGCTCTTGACGGAAACTCACGACTATACCCGAAGTTAGCCGATCTCATCTCAGAAGCTGAAAACAGAAAAATGCAAATATCTCGGTTAATTTTCAAGATACAGAATAAATGTACATAACATTATTTTTAGTAAATTTAATTTTCAAAAAGATTGATTCTATATAATTTTTCGATCCGACGTATAGACGGAGATATTTCGAATTTTCGAAAATCCTCCCCTTTACACCCCCCCCTCCCACTGGTCTGATTTCAGCCATTAACGAACTTGATCTTTATTTTTGCATAAAACGTTTAAATATCGAGTTTGATAACGATCAAACGAAAATTGCGACCGCTAGAGCGTTAAAAGACAAATATATATATATATATATATATATATATATATATATATATATATATATAATTTTGAACGGACCTCATTTTCGTCATCTCCTGGGTAGGATTGATGGACATTTGAAGAAAATTTTCGAAACTCGCGTCATGAGTACGACCTCAATAGCTAATTTCCCTTAAGGGAAATCTGCTAATAAAAAAAAAGTATAGCATTGAATAGCTTATAAAGTAACCAAGTCTAGACCATTATATTGTTGGATTACATGTAATGCCATAGAGTTCATAAATGCATGTTGTTTCTTGCAAGGTTATTTATTTAGGTATTAAAGTTCTATGAAAAGTATATAAATTAATGTACATATATATATATATATACACACACACATATCGTTGTTGTTGAGCCTAAATAAAAATGAATATAAAGTTCATAAATTCATTTATGAGCCCGAATGTTTTTTTAATTTTGTATATATTATATTATATACATATACACACACACACACACACACATGTTTATACAGTATATATGTATATTATACATCAAGCCAGAATAGCAGAACTGAATGATTTTTAATTTTCGAATATTTAAGTAAACACTAATTGATATTCTACTTTTATGAATATTAGGCTTTGAAACATTTAACGATTTAACTAGATCATTTTTTTTTTTATTAAGTTGGTACTAAGAAATCCACTAACATTGTATATCTATTAAAACTTTTCTAGGCCTTTATAAAGAACTTTAATTTAACGAAATAGACAATTCTCTTCAATTGATTAAAACCGATTTTATCGAATTAAAAGATATGCCATAAATAAAGGAGTATTAGTTTGAAAAATGATATTTATTGTTTACACTAATACTCCTTTAGAATAATTAAAAAATGATTTTATTATGGTATTTTAGGAAAGTTGGCAGAGCTCGGCTTTATTACTTCCAAAAAATATAATTTTAATAACTATTTTATATTTGTTCTACATAAATGGATTTGGCATTTTATTTTGTTGTAATGCATTTCATAAGAATTATTTTAAATATATAACGTTAAATGGTTATTTTCTATATCATGTTTATGAAATGAAAATAAAAAGACAAAATTAACGTTATGGAAGAATTGAATAAATAAAATAAACCAATTATTGTTTGTTTGCAAAGCTGTAGTATCTTCACCATTTAATTTGTTATTTTTAATATTCGTATTAGCATTCCATTTCATACATCACTGTTACCTTAGTCAATTAGATATTAAAGCCTTCAATGGTTTGACAACTTCCCAATTAAAGTGGTTGACTGAAAAGTATGCTTCATATTCAATTCATACTACTTCATATTGCTGTGGTAGATCATTTGTTGCTAATACCATCTTCGACACATAAAATACATGTAATGATATATTTAAAGATGTCCTAAAGTGTTCGAAATAAGTTTAATTTTATTTGTCCAATTATACTAATAACCAGTAATGGAGGTGTAAGCCCTTCTGAAGTATTTGTTCGTATTTAAACGAACATTTCCAAGTAATGATTTATTTTATTTACAAATCTGTATATTCTTTACATACTTGGCTGAATAATGTTCTTACTTTATGACTTTCTTATGTATGACTTTCGTGATCACATGCTAAACAGCTAAATATTTAGTTCATTAATTGCTTAGGTAGCAATAAGCATTAAGGGGTAAGTGTTAAGGAGTTGTGGTAGGGGTACTTAACATGGAGATCTCCTGGCTGACTCAGTAGTTGAAAAATTGGTAACCTAGAGAAAATAATTTTAAAAAATATATAGGCTGAATAGGTTACTTAAAAGACACGTACGAATGTGATTATTGCTATTATATAAGTTACATAACGTATCTATTCAATGTGGGCTAGGTTACATATTTGATTCTTGATTAAATAAGAACTTAAAATGAAAATTATTACAGTTTAATCAATGCATACACCACATCAATATATTCCCTCCTTGTTACGATACACATCAGTATCGAGTAACCAATAGGTTTTGGATGTCTTTGTAATTGCGAAATGCATCTCAATAACTAACTGGCAGATTTTCGTTTTGCCAGGTTTCTTGCTGACGTGAGAAAAAAATCTTGATGGTCTAATTTTTGTTTTAAGGTAATGCAATCACTTTCGGCAATTACTACTTCGAGTGATGGCTTTAATTGATCTTTGATGCATTTTATCCTTCTCCCGGGGCAGAAGAAATATTGTTTTTTTAATATAAAGGCAACAATAAAGATTTTATTGGATGATTGGAAAGCATGCGTGTCCTTTAATTATACAAAATTTGAAACTAGTAAAAACTTTGTGCTGTTATTTTTTTTGTACGCTTGACTCATCCTATAATATATTTTGGTTTACTTTTAAGACGCTTCCAAATGTATGTATATTCCAATAATTTCCTTGTTTAATAAAACCTAATAGGCTTAAATATTGCTTTGGAAAAAAATAATTGCAAATATTAAACATAATTATTTCTAAGATTGTATGTCAGTATATTAATTATTACATTAATTTCGTTCATCATTAGAACACTATATGTCTCTATAATGTATTTTTAATTTAATCCAGATGCTTTATTATTAATATTAGGTTACACTGCGAGTGATATTCGTTGTAAATGATGAGATAACACTCACTTTAAAGATGTATTTACCACGACTAAGATTTTTGAGATTGATTTTATACTTAAACATTATTTTAAAATATCCTTCATACAAAACCCTTTATCAGATTTTTCAAAATTCATTTTTAAACTTGGAATTGTCCTCTGTGGGCTTATTAAATTCCATTAGTACCTTAATAAGTTTTATTCCCAAAAATGTTTGGTTACAAATAATCAAAAATATATTTCAGTTTTGCTATTTTCTTGCAATGCGAGTAATGGGTGGAGATGACGAGAGTAGGTCGAATGTGATTGCTTTAAACTGCAAGAGAATTTTTTAAAAAATTAATCTAAAAATATATAAGTACATCTTGGATAAAACAAATAACAAATCAGATAGTTAGATGAGTTCTTCCATCCATATAAATGCTTAATCCAATCCTTTAAAATTGGCTAAGCATATAGCCTTTTTGAAACCAGATAGTTCAAGTACGAATATGAAAACTTACTTCAATCCTTGGAATAGTTTTAACTGAGCGCGTCAAACGGCCTCAAAAACTACATAATTTTGTGCTCTCAATGCTCTGAATATCCCTTAAAAGTATTAATAATAATTTTATATATATATCCCGCATTAATTTTGAGTAAAATATTTTTGCTTTATTGTTTTTTGTGTTGGGCTAATATTTATTATAAATGTTAAAACGCATCTAATTTAATAATATTAATAGCTATTATAAAATCCATAACCATTGTAAAACATAAAACATTTTGATAGATTATAAAAAAAAAAAATAAGAAATATTGACCAAGAATAGCCACCCTTCTTGATGGAGAAAACATAGCTGAAATAGAGATCTAATTCTGCATTAGGGGATAGTTGCTGCTGCGAAATATTTAATCACTTTTCATGGGGAATGCTTCCCATGTCTTTTAAGGTCATCATTATTATTTTTTAAGATTACCTAATTCAATTAAATAAATCGAAATGAAGTTATTGATTTTACATTACAAATCACAAGTGCTCATTAAGACAATCTTGAAAATAATGGAGTGTCACAAACACTGTTAACTTCAACATTATTTTAATATATAACAAGAAGAACTTTACAAAAACAAAAATATTTCAATGAATGAGATTGTTTTAATTTAATGTTTAATAATCTGGAATCTGTTTACTTTATAACCAGTCATGATTCTTAATTAACATATTTTAAATTTTAATGACGAAATTACAAATTCTCCTTAAAAAAAAAACAATATTCTTAATTAACATATCGTCTGAAATTTTGAATGGAGAAATTACAATTTTTCGTTAAAAAAAGAATATTTTGCTATTCTTAAAATATTAATGTTTATACATTGACAATAGTTCTCCAATTGTTGTGATATTATAGATGTTTTAAAAAATTGTACCTTGAGAAGGCTAACAGTAATATTGATTTATATAAAACTTTATTCACCTGCAACCACCCAGATCGAATATGTATATGTATATATATTTTTACATATTTCTATTTTCGACATTTAATTTTAAAACAGTCATATCGGCAATTTTAAAAGCCGGGCTACATCACTTTTGCTAATAATGTTTTTTCACTTTAAACCTGGACTAGTTTAAGGGGGTGGGGGTTTAGCACCCCTTGCCACCCCCCGGCATAGCTCTGAGCGCAGGACACTACCCGCCAGCCACTATATAAGCCCCGCGTCCCTACCTTCAGTCGTTCATCCATGTCGGGCTCAGGTGTTCTTCTGGCTTCGGCCCTAGCGGCCTACCTCGTCTTCGGCTGCATCTACCCTGCAACCGGTGAGTCATTCATTGCACACTATTCAAGTGGGAAACGAATATAGAAGGAATAACCAGTTTTCTCTTTTCAAATTTTCTTTTAAATTCTAAAAGCTCTAGATTGCATTCGTATTGAACATTTATTTGAAATATACTTGAATATTTCTACAAAACCCACAATCTGCATTAAATTATTAAAAAGTAATCAATGTCTTTTTTTTATTCAGTTTTAAAATTCTTTTTTTATTTGATTGTTGAGATTCAACCATATCTGGATATTTGAATATTTATAATTTTCGGGTTAATTATGAAAAACATTGAACAGACATAATCTTCTTCAATGTGAAAGAACAATCCCACTTTTAAGGTTAGCGTTAATATAAATGCAATAACTCTTTATGATACATAGGTTCCTACCAGTATAGCCGTTTTCATAATTTTTCTTAATTATTTCAATGTAAATACTTCCATAATTGGGTTGAAAAAATTGAGTATTAACTGTTCATTTAAATATGGTTAAAGTGCACAGTCAACAATATGGATCACATACCTATATCCTTATTTTGAAATATGTTATTTGAACTGCAAGAATTTAAGATATCACTCCTTATTTATAATCAACATGAACAAAAACAAGCATTCAATGTTTTTCATATAATTATTCCTACACTTGAAAATCTACAATACGTGTTTGTGACTGGGAAATCTGATGTAATACCTTAATCTTTAAAATCTTGTCCCACCTTCTTCGATTTTACGTTAACTTTCTTTTCTAATGAGAAATTTAAATGCCTTTGTTATTGAACATCTAATAAGTTTGGAATAAATTAAATCTTATATTTTAAAAATGGTAAGCAATCTTGCAAAACTATTTTTAAAGTGTATATCTTTCAGATGAGAGAATGTATATTCTACATACATGGTGGATGACCAGTCAAGTAAAGTAAAGTTCATAATACTAATATAAATGGTAACTTCTGTTAAAAATAAAAATAATATAGATTATATAATGCATTGAAATATTTCTTTTGTTATATTTAAATGTTTTATCACAGTTTCTTTTGGTGTATAAACAGACACAGGTTCTATTTTTAAGACTGTATGTAAAACAGATTGGTGTAGAAAGTAAGTAAATTATTTTTGCTTTGAAATATTTACAGAAAGGGAATAAAAAAATATGTTCTTTAATTTAATCATTGAAATAATGATACAGAATATACTTTTTTTAAGGAAAATTTGTAATTTCGTTATTAAAATTTCAAATGATTTGTTAATTAAAAATTGTGACTGGTTATAAGGTAAGCAGCGTCCAGAGAATAAAACATTAAATTTAAACAATCTGATTCATTGAAGTATTTTTGTTTTTGAATAAAAACAAACAACAAATGTTTTTCTTGTTTCATATTTAAATAATGTTGCAGTCAAAATGCGAGTTATTACATTCCATTATTTTCAATATTTTCGTAATGAGCAGTTATGGAAGTGTCATGTAAAATCAATAACTCAGTTTTACTAATATTTGTGCATTTATTTAATTGAAGTAGGTACTCTTAAAAAAAATAATGATGATTTGAGGGTGTACCTTAAAAGACATGGGAAGCATTCCCCATGAAAAGTGGTGAAATATTTCAAAGCAGAAACTATCTCCTAATGCAAAACTTAATCTCTATTTCAGCTAAGTTTTCACCATCAAGATCAAGAAGGGTGGCTATTCTTGGTCAATATGTCTTAATATTCTGTATAATCCATCCAAAATGTTTTATATTCTTTACTGACTATGAATTATAAATAATGGCTCTTAATATTATTAAATTTGTTGCAATTCCTCTTTGCGTTTTAACATTAATAAATCAATAAAGCAAAAATACTTTACCTCGAGTTGTAAGTAAATTTAATGCGGAATATATATATATATAAAATTAAATTATTATTACTTTTAAGGGATGTTCAGAGGAATGAGAACACTAAATTACATAATTTTTTATGGCTATTTGACGCTCAATCAGTTAAAAATATTCGAAGGATTGGTTGCAATTTCGTTTTGAGTTTTAACATTCATAATCAATAAACCAAAAATATTTGATTCAAGTTACGAGCGAAATTAATCCAGAATATATATATGATGAGATGAACTGTTTGATGCTCCATCAGTTAAAAGTATTCGGAACTATCCGATTCCAAATAGACTATATAATTAGCTAATTTTAAAAAAATGGATTAAGCATTTACGCTAATGGAACTCAAAGTCATAACTATCTGATTTATTATTCGTACAAGACGTACTTTCTAAATATATTTTTTATGTTTTCCTGCAGTTTCGGCCGCCTCTCTTCATCTCCATCCATTACTCGCATTGCAAAAAAAAAACTGAATGATATATTATATATATATATATGTATATATATATATATATATATATATATATATATATATATATATATATATATATTCACCGCTCAAAAATGATTAGGGATATTGACTGATTTGTGGTATTTTTGGCGCCTACCATTTTTTTTAATTATAAATTACATTATTATTTATTAGAAATTATTGCTTTCCCCCCATAAAAACGTAATTTAATTAAGGTGGATTTAATTAAAATTAATAGGATAAGAAAAAGTAACCAATATCCCTATTGATTTTTTAGCAGTATATATATATCTATATATATGCCTGTGTGTGTGTGTGTGTGTGTGTGCGCGCGCGCGTGTGTGTGTGTGTGTGTGTGTGTGTGTGTGTGTGTGTGTGTGTGTGTGTGTGTGTGTGTGTGTGTGTATGCAGGCCCGCCTAAATGTATACTACATCTGTAAACGACGATATGTATATGGTTAATAGAGGTCCCTTGAGGGAAATCAGCAATCATGAAACTCAGGTACTTTCAAATATATATGCCTCTTGACATAGCATCTTTCACCCCCGGAATAAATATATATATATATATATATATATATATATATATATATATATACACACACACACACGCACAATCACACACACGCACACTCACACACACACACTCGCGTGCGCGTGTGTCTTGAGTATTCAAGGTATATATAATGTGTGGGTGTTTTTTTTTTCGAATCTATTAAGGCCTCACAAAAGTTTTGTTTCATGGAGCTAAAAATGATTTAACAGATTCTAGAAACTTAAATACCTAAAATGAGAGAATTAAAAAAAATCAATAAAACCCCTACAGTTTTATTGTAATCGGCTTGAACATAAAAGCATACGATACAATTTTATACCCCTACAATCAAATTAGAGAGTTGTTAAACTCTGATTGAAAATATACTGCCTAGCTAAAAAAGAAGATAAACCATCTTGCTTCAATTTTATTTTCTAATCGGTATGATTAAAATCGTTTATATATGATAATAAAACTTTATGTCCTATTTATATTCCTGAACGATAGGTTGTCAGTCAATTTATTTATTTACGACCCATTCATTTCATGGATGCCATAAAAACTATAGAGATCCAGCTTTTATCAGGAACAATTTAATAACAAGCAATCAACTGTGTAAGACATTCTTTAAAAAAATAATGACATTCAAAGTTTATAAGTAAAAAAAAAAATACCTCAATCTTGTTTCCCCGTTTTAATACTCACCTTTACACTTCTAATGTGTTATACAACAGTGTAATGAGAACTATAATAATCAAGGATAGCGGAAGAATACCTAATTTCAATTTAGTTTAGTTGCTCTATAAAGGCTCTGACACCCACACCTTTTATGAGAGCTCAAAAAAGAGGTATTACAATTGCTTAGGTATATGGTACTCTATTTAATTTCCCCCTTTCACAGACTCATTAAAAATGGGCTTCTAGCTATAAATGCGTCCCTATTTTTATTTGGCAAAAATCCTCTTACAACGTCTCCCATGTTAGAGTTTTCAAAGTCATTCTATTTAAAAAAGAAAAAAAAATGAAATAAAGTGTAATGATAATGAGATTAATCAGCAAAACGTTGTCTCAGAAAGTGAGGAATGATACCACACATGAACAAAATTGTGATCCATCCCTAAGTATCCCTACATGCATTAACTAGTATGAAGGTGGTAAATACAACTTTAATGCTTTTCCATTCTTAAAATTATACACTATTGGCTTGGTATCAGTATATTGGAAATGGAAGAAAGTCCGCCACACAGGGGCTGCGTTAACTAAGCAGATTTCCCATGCAAGCATCACGTATTTGCATTTACTTCAAAACGTAAAAGTTCAATGAGAACAATATTTGGTATTTAGGCTTCAAATAAAGAGCTTAATAATATAACAGCTTTTAGCAGATTTCCCGATATATATATATATATATATATATATATATATATATATATATATATGTGTGTTACCGCTCTAGCCGTCGCAATTATTTCGGTCGGATCGAAAAGTTGTATAGAACCATTCTTATTGCAAATTTAATGTTCTATAAATGTTGTTATATACGATTTTTCACTATCTTGATTATTAACTGAGATATTTGCACTATTTAGTTTTCGGTCTTCAGTAAAGCCCCACTCCTACTCATCTCATATAAACAATAGTCTATTATGTTACGAAGCACTTTATTTGAAGCTTAAATACCAAATATTGTTCTCATGGAACTTTTAATTTTTGAGATAAATGCAAAACCCGTACCGGGAAATCTGCTTAGTTAACGCAGCTCCTGCTTGACGGACTTTTTGTTAATATGACATGAGTGATGGCCGGAAACTAAAATATGGAAATATCTCGGTAGTATTCAACTTAGAGAAAATGTATATACCAATATTTATAGAACTTCACATTTGCAATAAGATTGATTCTATTCCATTTTACGAACCGACGCATAACAACGAAGATATTTCACATTTTCGAAATTCTCCCTCTCTAAACCCCACTCCACTCTCTGTTCCGATTTTAGCCGTTAAGGAACTTGATCTTCATTTTTATATATAATGTTTAAATATCAAGTTTGGTAACGATCAGACAAAAATTGCGACCACTAGAGCTTTATCAGACCAATGTATAATTTTATATATATATATATATATATATATATATATATATATAATATAACTGTATATATATATATATATATATATATAGTCTTGAACCGATCTCATTTTCGTCATCTCTTGGGAATGATCGATGGGCATTTGAGGAACTTTTTCGAAAACCGCGACATAAGTATGACCTCAACTGCTGAATTCCCTTAGGGGGCCAATGGGGGTTTCCCCGTTGAGACAAATAGAAAAGAAGTTTAAAGAATCCTATAAATAAAATATCTATTTGTCAAATAGAATTAATATCATGTCATGTCATTTTCACTAAAGCACTGATCTACTTAGTTGATGTTACCACATTTGCCGGATTCTAAGATCACATGTCTCAACGAAAGAAATTTCTATCCCACTGTACCAAGCCAAATACGATTATCTGAAGAAGCAGAGGAAGCATATATAACGGCAAATTCCTTCTTATCTTATTACCAAAAGGAAAAACCTCTCTGGTTTTTTTGTTTTTTTTTGCCTCGTATTTACCTACCAGAAGATTATGTTGGGAAGAAGTGTTCCTAAATTGTTTATTGTTAATGATGAAACAGTATGTTTCAAAATCGCATGCTCTAATTACCAGTCTTAGGCGTAATTCGGTTTAAAACCAAAGAGTTATTGAAAACTCAGTTTTTAGTGACAGGCATTAATTTAAAAGACAAGTCGTTCTTTAAGATATCCTCATTAACTTTTTAGTTATTTGTCAATCGTTGTTAAAACATTAGTAAATTTAAACAATTTAATAAAACATAGAAAATAGAAACAAATTTTAAATTCTGGTGGTTTTTAATACGTTTTTCAAGCTTCGAAAGGAGAACTCTTTTTTAGGAAGAGTCTGTTTGTGCGTGTGCGTGTACGTGTGTGCACGCGTTCGTTCACAATTCTATATAAAGTACAATCAGTTAAATTAAATGTAGAATTAAATAGAAAAAAATGATTCAGAAGTCTAAAGTTTAATTAAAATTAATCTCCTAATAAAGAATTCTTATATTCCATAATAAAAAAGGTTTAATTTTCAACAAATAAACGAATGTTGGATTATTTGCACAGATTTATTCATCAACAACAAAAATCAATTAAGCCTGTTTTTGAAATTTAATCTTTAAAACATTTTAGAATATTGATAAATTATTATTTAATTTTGCATAAGTAAAATTTTTGAACAATAGAATAATGCAAAATAAAACGCTTCTAAATCCTCATGATTTACTTTTGAAGCTGGTTGAAAAGTGGCATTCTTCCTTATCTTGTTTGTCTATATTGCGAAGAAATTAGCTCCTCTCAAGCCTTCGCTACAAACACATGCCCATCATGCAACCAAATCATTGGCTTTGACTCACAGTTTTGAAGGTTGTAGTCTCTTTAGCTCATGTATTTCTTCGAAAACCTGAATTGATAATTAAACTCTGAATCATTTGAAAGAAAGTTATCATTACTCATTAAATTTTAACAATTTCCTAGTCGAGAAATGAGTTTAATTCTTTCATTTTCATATAACTATGAATTGGACACTGAATAAGTCTACAAATTGTAACCCAAATATAAATATTTGTTTAATTAAAAATATTTCTTATTTAGGTAAAACTCGTTTGAAATGATGAAAATAAATATAAATTCTCTCTATATATAAATCCATATTAATTAAACTTACTTAATATTTACAAGACCAACTATATATTTCGGAGAAATCTTATGAACAATTAACAAACTTTAGTACTAAAAATTAAAATGAATTAGACAGTGTATAAAACCATTGTAACAATAATATATTCAACCATCCTACACACACACATAAACTCTGAACTAGCAAATGGCCCTTCAAAACGCTTTATCTTTTAATTAGAAGATTTAAATAAAAATTAAAAAATGTAAATAAATGTATTTAATTTATCCTTATTTAATTTGTATAATAAATCAGAAATCTATTACCTTATAGTATATTTAAAAGCCAGTTTTACTAAATTACAGAAATATAAATTGGTTTAGAAGAAGTAAAACTGTAATAATGCTAAGAAAACGACAGCTCCTCCCCATGAATCAGACGTGAATGAAAAAATAATTAAAACAAATAATAAGAGGGGCTCTGGCCCTTAATGCGAAAGTATTAATGATTCTTGTAAACCTTTTTCTATTTATTTACTCACTAAATAACACTGTTTAGCTCTATTTTAGCCATCCTCCCCCGTGACTTTTAGGGTACATGACGCCTAAAAATATTTGATTCCCGCTCACAGAAAACATTAGACAACATATTCTTGAAATTATACTCTTAAACCTACACATACATGTGGAATGGGTAAAAGCCCACTCTGGAAATATTGGAAACGAACAAGCACGCACGACAGCCGACACGTTAGTAAAGGAAGCAGCCCAGGATACAAACATAAACCCAGAATTCGTCCTCGTACCACTCTCATTCATTAAAAAAGACTTACGTACCGACTAATATATTAGTGGAACAGAGAATGGACGACATGTAACAAATCTTACAGCTTACATCAATACATACCAAACATAACTCACAACAACTACAACACAATTAAGAGTCACCATCACAAATGCACACAATTTCAAACGGAACATGGACAGACAGGACATTATTTAACAAGATTTAAAATTCAAGACAATGACAAATATACTTGCGATTTACAGACAACACAAACGTTTTTACATATACTTTATGACTGCACAGCATTTAATCAAAATAGATCAAATTTAATAATGAACATAATTTTAAAAGGAGGTAATTGGCCAGAACCACCTCATATTTTATTTAACAAATATAATAAAGAACTTATAAAGTTTATCAAAAGTATAGATATGGATGTAGGAAAAATACATTAGAATGTGAAGTTGATCGTGAGGAACGGGAATCACAATTCAATACTTTACCTTACATAGACTCGCAAATTAAACAGCGTTGAGTTTAACTTTGATTGAGATGTTTTTGCTCTTATTGTATTTATGTATTTACTTTTTCATTTCTTTTATTAATTTTGTTTGTAATTACCATACTTATTTTAATATTGTATTTTTTCCCTTTATTTCTTGAATATAATATTTGAGTAGACAGGTGATAAACAAATATATATTGTAAAATAATGATGTATTTAAACATTATAATACATGTAATATGCCATGTGGCAATGGAACATGTATTCGAATAAATAACTCCTCACAGGAGGAGAAAAAAGAAAAAAAATATTTCATTGTAGTAAATTACTTGATATATTCCTATTGATTTAGTAGTAATTCATTCAATATGTTCCAGGGGCTACTGAAGGGCTTCGTAGAAGCTCTTCGAGCCCATTAACTGAGGCACATTTGATGGCGTTCCCTAGAGTTGGAAGAGCTAGAATTGCCAAGACCTGGCCTCTCGTTAAGGTTCTCTCTCGTCTAGGAAGTGGTAAGTTGACGGTATTATAGAAAACCTTGCATGAAAATATCTTAAGCGCTAATATGTTTCTAATTTATAGTCTCAAGTCTAATTCAATTTAGTGTAAGTAAACTAATTCTGCACCATGATCTTATTCTATTAACTTCTTTGTCTCTAATTTCTATTTATCTATCTAGTTTATTAAATGTGTGTTCTATCCAAAGTTTTGTGAGTACGTCTATTGCCACATCCGATGGATGGCCACTCGCTTTTTTCTCTCAGATGATTTTCTTTTCTTCTAAGCCGACATTTTTTTCCATACATTTAATGGGTTCAGTAGTATTTGTAAATCTATGTCTGGTAAGCTAAAGTCATATGATAGTGTATGTGATGCATGTTTGGCGAGTTCGTCAACTTCTTTTGTACGTCTAACGGTATTCATGTCCTGGGACCCACATCATTGAAAACTTAACCTTTAGTTTTGCAATATATTCTATTATCTGTAAAATTATGGAATAAATGTTTTTGAAGGAATGTAAATAACAAGAGAATAAGAGTATATAGTAACGTCATGTGTTGTAATCTCCATGTGTGACAGTCCCAAGAATATGGTATGCAATTCAGCGGTGTGTACACTCCTGCTTTCAGGAAGGCTTATTTCATTACTATATTTTCCTACAATAGCTCTGCACCAGTGTTGGTCGTTGAAGTCAGGAAGTTGAAGTGTGATTTGTAAAAGTAATTGGCAACCATTTCTCTTTTTAAATTTTTTTAATCTGATGTCGATCAATAAGTTTTTTTTTCTTTTCATGGTGGAATGGAGAGTAGTCAGTGAGGGCAAATGGGAGAGTCAGAAATATTAGCATTGCATACTAAAAATCTAAATATTAAGAATTTCCATTTGTTTGTAATACTGTGCAAGGCTGTAAGTGTGGCTTGTTGGAAAAAGTATTTATACAGGAATTGTCCCATGATATTGTCCTAGTAAAACATTTTAAGAACACGTTACGCCAGTAAGTAATCCCGTAGAGGTTCTCCAGCTTCTACATATATATTATTGACAGAACTGTGTAGAAAACCTATGAAACTAAAGTAATGCACTCTTTCTGTAGATACCTCTTCATGATGCACCGCATCTTTCTACTTTGTTTTTATGTAATATTTATCTATCTATTAGCATTATGTGCATGTAAACTTTATTTCACACTTTAATGCACCCGATGCCCTAAATTAGCAGTAAGCCAACCAAAAGTTACCAGATCAGGTTCGAAAAAGGATGCCTACAGTGCAAATCTATGGTTTGGACCTCGGCTTGGAAAGAAAGCGGATTTGCCAGCACTGTCAGGTAAAGGTATATTTATCTATTCACTTGGTTTAAGTTTCCATTTAAGTGTGTGATTTTTTAGCAGATTTCCCTTAAGGGAAATCAGCTATTGAGGTCGTACTCATGACGGAATTTTCGAAATTTTTCTTCAAATGTCCATCGATCCTATCTACTAGATGACGAAAATGAGGTCCTTTCAAAACTGTATATATATATATATATATATATATATATATATATATATATATATGCAGCAGTCGCAAATTTTGTTTGATCGTTACAAAACTCGATATTTAGTCGTTTTATGTAAAAAGAAAGATCAAGTTCGTTAACGGCTGAAATCGGACCTGTGGGAGGGGGGGTTTAGAGGGGAGGATTTTCGAAAATTCGAAATATCTCCGTTACTATACGTCGGATCGAAAAATTGTACAGAATCAATCTTATTGTACAATAAATTTACTATAAATAATGTTATATACATTTATTCTCTATCTTGCATATTAACCGAGATATATTCATTTTTATTAAATCTGGGCGGCAAACAGACGAGAGTGACTTTCCCGCCAAAAGCTAGTTCGGCCGTTTCCTTGACTGCTGGGCTCTCGTGAAATTTCTCTTTTGTAAAACTTCACGTGGGAAATCTCCTTAGTTTACGTTAGCCCCTGCGTGACGGACTTTATTCTGTTGAACACTGTTATTTTAATAGAAAATAATTTCAGTGTACGCATTTTATAAAAATGCAATGTGATGATAATATATTGCTCCCGGTGGGTAATATAATTACTTTCTCACCTGCTTACGATTGTACCACATGTTTCACATTCATTCGCCAGCTCAGTAACACCTGCAATGTATGATTGCTTAATTAGATCCAGTAGACCGACTTTGCTCCGTTCTACTATCTCTGAAACAATTCAATGTCTCTAAAAATCATCCTAATGGTCAATTCAAACACACAATCATTCCTCAATTTTATTCAAATTTTAGTTATAACGCTAATCACGTTAGTAGCTGATTGTTAAATAAGAGGTTTCCAACTGTAATAATTGCTTATTTATGTCCCGTTTTACGTAAAGTCATTCCCATTGTCAAATTAAAAAATAAAATTTAGACATAATAAAATTATAACTGATTGATATAAATCCTGTGTCATTATTAACGGTGATTTTAATAAATCACATTTAACATTAGTGTTCAAATCCGGTCAAATACACTTCCTTGCAATAACTATTTAGAACACTAAAGCAATGCAAACTAATATAGAAAACTAAAATAAAAATAGTCTCTTTCTGTAGATAGTATTTCATGATGCACCCTATCTTTCTATTTTATATTTTTGTAACATTTATCTAGTCTCTTAGCACTTTCAGCATGCTTACTATATTTCACACTTTAATGCACTCGATACATCAATTAGCAGTAAACCAATCAAAATTTCCAAGAGCAGGTTCAAAGAAGGATGCCATGAGTGGAAATCTATGGTTTGGACCTAGGCTCGGAAAGAAAGCAGAGTTACCAGCACTGACAGGTAAAAGTATTTCCTTCACTTGCAATAAACGTTTCTTTTAAGCGTGTATATTGTTTTATGTTGATCACTGCTATTTTAATCGAAAATGTTTCAATGTACATATTTAACAAAAATACAATATCTAGATAATATATTGCTCCCGGTTTGTGAAAAAAATTAGAATAAATTTATATAAATCCTGTGTCATTTTTCATGCTGATTTTGATAAATCGGTTTTAACATTTTTCAATAAGTTGACATAAATATCTCCAAAATTCATATGACAAATTGTGACCATGTTAAAAAATGTTTAAAAAAAGTCGGTAACAACTTCAACAGGAACAAAGATACGGGAATGGAATTTTTATCAAGTGTTATTACTAACTAGCTTAATTATTTTCATATTTTAAAACCAATGCAACAATCTAAAAAAAAAAAAAACTGGAGAAATAATGTTGAAAAATGTATCTGTTTAAACGTTATTGGACAATGTTAATAAATGTTTTTCTCATTTAAAATGTCGACTCCCCAAAAATGTCAGGATTACTTCCCTTTTCTGTCTGGGCGGGTACAAGTATTTTTTTTTCGACATTGATTCTGAGCTGTAGTTGGTGTGCCCCGAGTGATTTTCTGTACAATACTATCCTACGCCAGCATGGGTCAGCTTGTCGTTGACAGAGTTCATCCCGAAAGTTTCTATTGTATGTTATTCAATCTTCACCTCTTCATCTTTTAGTCCTTACATTAAGCAGTTATAGCATAATGAACATCAAAATCCTAATGTTCTCTATTAAATACTTTAAATAGTCTTCCTTACATTGACTATATAGAAAATCTATAAAACTAAAGTAATGCATTCTTTCTGTATATAGCATTTCGTGATACACAGCATCTATCTACTTCATTTTTTGTGACATTTATTTAGTCCTCAGCACTACGTGCATGTTTTTTACATTTCACTCTTTAATTGCACTTAATGCCCTAAATTAGCAGTAAGCCAACCGAAAGTTACAAGAGCAGGTTCAAAGAAGGATTCCATGGCTGAATATCTGTGGTTTGGACCTCGGCTCGGAAAGAAAGCAGAGTTACCACCACTTACAGGTATAGGTATTTTCATCTCTTCATTTGCAATTAACGTTTCATTTAAGTGTGTGCCTTTTTTTCTAATGATCATTGTTATTTTATGTTATCGAAAATGTTTCAATGTAAGTACTTAATAAAAATGCAATATCATGTGAATATATAGCTTCCGGTGTGTGATAAAATTAGAACTTATTGATATAAATCCAGTGCCATTTTTCATTCACAAAAATCGCCAAAACTCATGCACAGATATGGTCACATTTTGACCGTGTTAAAAAAAGTAAGCAATAATTACAACTGGAGTATTGGTTAGGAATTATTTCTAATTAATTCCTCATTAATTGAGTTAATGCGTTGACCTTTATCTCACATGGTAAAACTAGAGTGGCGAGTTTGATTCTCGCCTGGGTAAAGGAAATTATTTAGAGGCGAAATTCATTAAATAACATCCTAAATCCCACCCTGGCTAGAAAAGTGTGGTAACCTGTAGATAACCAGTCCCAATTAGCCTTAGTTGCAAAAAGTGGACGTTAATAAATAATAATAATGATAATTAATTCGAATATTTTAATACCTTATTAAAGCCACAGTAGCAATAAAAAAAAATCGTGAAATAATTTTGGGAACTTTATCTATTTATATGTTATTGGGTTCCGTCATTAAATATTTCAGAACTTATTCAAATTTAAATGGTCATCTCCCCAAAAATGTCAGGATTACTTCCCTGATCGAAATACTCTTCCTTTCGATAACTATGCTGAAAATCTATATGCCTAAACACTCTTTCTGTAGATTCCTCTTCATGAAAGACCGCATTGTTTTACTTTATGTTTTTGTAACATTTGCCTAGCATTGTATGCACGTTTACTATGTATCACACTTTAATGCACTCGATGCACTAAATTAGCACTAAGTACCGAAAGTAAATCCCGTAGAGGTTCTCCAACTTCTGCATAAATATTATTGATACAACTATGTCGCAATCCTATAAAACTAAAGTAGTGCACTCTTTCTGTAGATACCTCTTCGTGATGATCCGTATCTTTCTACTTTGTTTTTATGTAATATTTATCTATCTATTAGCATTATGTGCATGACAACTTTATTTCCCACTTTAATGCACCCGATGCCCTAAATTAGCAGTAAGCCAACCGAAAGTTACAAGATCAGGTTCGAAAAAGGAAGCCTACAGTGCGAATCTATGGTTTGGACCTCGGCTCGGAAAGAAAGCAGAATTGCCAGCACTGACAGGTAAAAGTAGTTTCATCTCTTCATTTGCAATTAAAGTTTCATTTAAATGTGTGACTTTTATTTTTAGACGGTTCTTACTTTAATCGAAAAATTTCCAAAGTATTTATTTTGTAAATATTATATATCATGGTAAAATATTACTCCCAGTATGTGATATCAGTTTAGTAACAGCAGCAATGTATATTTGTTTTATTAGTTCAACTTTGTTCGGATCTACTATCTCTGGAGCACTTCAATGGCTCTGAATGTCATCCTAATGTGTAATTTCATGAAATGAGGGTTATTCCTTAGCACCATCAATTTCGCTCGAATTTTATTAATAACGCCAATGATGATACTAGCAGATTGGCTTACCATAATATGAGGCTTCGACCTGTAATAATCGCTGATTTATGTTCCCTTTTATGTAAAATAGCCAGTCAGTCTCCATGACAAGTTCAAAAAATAACAACATTGAGATGTAATACAATAAGAACTGATTGATATAAATCCTGTGGTAGTTTTAATACTTATTTTGAGAAATCAGTTTTAGTATCACGGTGCAATTCGGGCCAAAGATATTTAATCATAGTTGACGTAAATATTCGCCACTACTCTTCTTCCAAATTTTGACCATGGTGAAGAATGTCTGCAACAGGAACAATGTTCATACGGGCATGCCATTTTTATCAAGTATTATTTCTAACTAAATCAATTGTTTTCATGCCTTTTTAAATCCATTGCTACAACCTAAGAAATTAAATACTCTTCTTTACGATAACTATGTAGAAAATCAATTAAACTAAAATAATTCCACTTTTTCTGTAGATACCTCGTCATGATGCAACACATCTTTCTACTTTATGTTTTTGTTGCATTTAGCATTGTGTGCATGATTACTATATTTCCCACTTTAATGCACTTGATGCCCTAAATTAGCAATAAGCCAACCAAAAGATACAAGATCAGGTTCAAAGAAGGAAGCCTTCATGGAACAACTATGGTTTGGACCTCGGCTCGGAAAGAAAGCAGAGTTACAAGCACTGACAGGTAAAGGTATTTTCATCCCTCCATTATCAATTAACGGTTCATTTTATTAGCAGATTTCCCTTAAGGGAAATCAGTTATTGAGGTCGTACTCATGACGCGATTTTCATAAATTTTCTTCAAATGTCCATCGTTCAAAATTATATATATATATATATATATATATATATATATATATATATATTTCTGTTAACGGTCTAACAGTCGCAATTTTTGTTTGATCGTTACCGAACTCGATATTTAAACGTTTTATGCAAAAAGACAGATCTTGTTCGTTAATGGCTGAAATCGGTCCAAGAGGAGGGGGGGGGGGGGGGGTTTAGAGGTGAGGATTTCAAAAATTCGAAATTAATATACGTCGGATCGAAAAATTTTATAGAATCAATCTTATTGCAAATGAAATTTACTATTAATATTGTTATATACTTTTATTCTCAATCTTGAATATTAACCGAGATATTTGCATTTTTATTAAATGTGGGCGGATAACGGACGAGAGTGAGTTTCCCGCCAAAAGCTAGTTCGGCTGTTTTTGTAACGCTCTCGTGAAATTTCTCTGTTGTAAGACTTCACGCGGGAAATCTGCTTAGTTTACACAGCCCTTGCGTGACGGACTTTTTATGTGTACAACCTACTTCTGATGGTCATTGCTATTTCAGTCGAAAATGTGTTCAATGTACGCTCTTAATAAATATTCAATGTCATAATAATAATATGATTCCCTAGACCCAACTTCCTCCATTCCTTGAAGGATCTGGGCTTCTGCGAGTTTAGTTGTTGACCATTCTCAACTTAAAGACTACAGTCTGCAAGTCCTCTTCCAGCTCATCAAGCCGCCTTGGGCTAGGCCTACCTCTTTTCCTACTTCTTCCTGCTGGTCCATATAAGATCTAAGCATCTTAAAGAGTTTCCTTCTTTCCACACCCCTTAGCTCACTGATCTTTTTGATAGTACAAATGAGTACCTATAGTACAGTCAGTTTTACTTTTTTACCAATGCCAAATCCCTTGTTCACTTCATATTTTCGTCCTGAATTTGCCTATACACATCATTGTGCATCTTTACTATTGTATTTATCCTCCAAAAATGCCATGAGAACAAAAAAGTGAGAGATTTGTCTGTTTGAATGACGGTCCATATTCTTTCTGTTGAGAAAGGCAATTTAGACGGCATATTTAGTTTCTAGCTCCGTCTATAGTGGACATAACAGATACATTACAATGATGTAATTTTTGTGGCCATAGCTACGCTAGCCGTAGACAAGTAAACAAATATTCATAAATTACTACTAAATTAAAACCAAACTAATATTATTCACAGCACTAACTATGAACTTTCAGATGACCATTTTGGTAGCAAGTTAAGTTGCACCATCTTGTTCTTCATATTTGTTCTCATGGACACTTTTGAAAAATATTGAATCAATTGATTAGATTTTTACGATGATGTTTGTTACATTGTGCAAGCATTTATGTAAAGGAGTTTTCATTAACCCTGAAACATTTATGTAGTGTTCTATAATATAACTTATGAATTATCTTCGAAATTGAGATAATTTTACCATCAACAGAGCTAATATGATTTTCTAAATGATGAAGTAATGCTCTCATATATTAGAAATTAAAATGAATTTTTAATTTAATGCTTTTACATAAATCCATAATGTCTTGAATATTTTAAATGCATGGTAATTATTCTTATATGGTAGTTATACCTTAGCAGTATTTTGTTTCAAATAATTTAGAAAAGAGAAAGATTTATGAATGAATAATATAGTGCTCAAAATTAGTGCACGAACTTCAAACAATACTGGTATGTTGAATAGAAAGCTATTGACTTGCATTTTCAATTTTCCTTTACTTCAATAGTTATGTTTACCTTTAAAGTAATGAATTACTACTCATTATTTCTGTAGCTTCATATATATTTCATAATACGCCTCATCTTTGTACTTTATGTTGTTTGTAACATTTATCTATTTCTTAGCACTCTGAGCATGTTTACTATATTTCACACCTTAATGCACTCAATGCCCTAAATTAGCAGTAAGCCGCCCTGTTACAAGAGCAGGTTCAAAGAAGGCTGCCAAAAATTTATGGTTCGGACCACGACTAGGAAAGAAGTCGGAATTATCAGGACTCACAGGTAAAGCCTCATCAGAGCTCATTCTACAATATATCTAACAATTTAGGTAACCTACGACTGTTAGTAGTATAAGTTATGAATATTTCATTTTATGTATTTCCTTCATAATAGTAAAATTTTATTCAATCATATTGGGATTTTACTGTATTTTATTTTCCATGGCAAGTTAAAAATGAATATATATTTTATCCATGTATCCATTTTTACGCATTATACTTGTCGGTCGTTTAGAATTGAAAATGGCCTCGCAAAAAATCCTAGCATATTACTGAAAATTTTAAATGTCAGAAACAAGGTTATATGGTGTTTTTTTCCCAAATTTATCAGGGAATAAAAATATTTAAAGTATCAAAATTAAAATTGCTCTTATGTGACTTCTAAATTAAGGTAAATTCTCTGTAACGAAGTTCATTCATTTGAATGAAATAATTATTACACCGTTTCATGTTCTGGAGTACAAAAAAAAATCTGTACACGTATATTTTTCTGTTTTTAAAAATAATATTATATTTGTACCAAATTTTTAAAGTTTGGATTTTACTGGAAAGTAGTATTTATATTTGATATTGATCAATTATATTTTACTGTTAATAAATTGTAATAAAACCTATAATGAACAGTATTAGAGACTCAAAAGATATTAAATGTATTTTCATTCTTATACGAATGAATGTATTAAGAGTCTGCGTATTCATCATATTTAGCTCAAAAGTACAACACCATGGCAATATTTCTCATTTAACGTATTTAGCTACCTCTGCAATTAGTGTAATGCAGCTATAAAATAATAGTACAAAATAATCAGAAGCTGTAAGGAATTCTAAAAATGATTTCATTTGAGGGTTTCTCGCAATATATATTTCCTACGTTTAAAAATTTCTAGGGTCATTATGGCAGTTACCGATAATGACGTTAGAAGCCAGAGGCGCAAAGTGAAAATTTCCTTCCTGATAATTTATTCGAAAATGAAGCCATCGAAATAGATCCACACTTGCTCTGCCTAATGTGTGTTATTTGATTTCAGCACGTTTCTATATTTGCCCAGACAAATTTATCCGTCCTATTGAATAATATCACAAATCTAAATTAATTTAAATTAAACAAAGGGATTAAATTAGATAATAGAACTTGTAGGGATTAAATTAGGGGATTGATATAATATTTGGCTTATCTAGCTAAATCAACGGTATTTGAATTTAGGCAATCCGTTCAACATCATGGATTATAGAAATGAAGCATTTACTCTTGAAGTAGAATATTTGACAAATAAATATAGTCCCAGAATTCCTGTCATACTGTATTGGCAAGTTCAGATGAATGAGAGAGTGGAGCTATTTCGAGACGAGATACGATGACGATCATAGAATGAGTATCACTATTGGACTCACGTAGGAACATTTGTCCCGGTTTTAGAAACAAAACACCAGGTATATTGGCACTTTAAGGGAGACCTTACTTAAAGGTACTGATCCAACCCTAATTTACTTCTATCAGGGCCTCTTCTCTCTTTTCAGATAGAGACTCAATCATAGGCAGAACTTGGCAGCTAGAGTTATTAAACCAATTTTTTTTCTTTATTTATATTGTACCATATTGAAGGGACATTCATTGAAAACACGAACTATACACACACTCGCGCGCGCACATACATAAATGTAAAATCACTTTATTCCTTGTCATTCTTAAAACGAGGCAGCACATCAAATAACAATATTCCCATTAACAGACATTCCTGATTTTCATGAAAAACATCAAGGGAGAACATGGTCACAAGTACATGGTTTCCCATTGCCTTCTGCATATGTATGCCCATTATTTTTGGGCTTTTGGAAGAGTGGAATGAACTCCTCTTGAGAACCAAAATTTTAGAGAGACTGCATAAAATGAGTAATAATGGGCATTAGTCATCATAAGTGTGGAACTAGTGATTAATGAATATCCAATTTTTTCCACTGATATGCGGGCAGTGAGAATATTTTCAAAAAAAAATCGTATTCAAATTCTACTTGCATAAGCAAGCTCGAAATAAAACAATTCTTAATATCTCCGAAGAAAGAAAAAAAACAAAAATCTTAGCATCTTAACCTAATTTATATTTTACTAATAATAAATACGGAGATAATAATACGAAATATATATACTAGCTATATAAAAATAAATTACATATGAAAAATAGTCAAATTAAAAATATATTTAAGTAGAAAAAATGGAAATCCAAATTTTTAATATGTATTTATAAATTCGGTAGTAATACACATACACCGCTATTATAATTAAAAATACATGTTCTGGTTATCAAAGTTTCCAATGAATAAAAGAAAACATGTTTTCTGTGTTTCTAACAATAAATTAAATATGACTTTTCTCGCCTAAGATTATGGGTTCTTAAATGGGCAAGTTATAAAGAATGAATAATCAATTTCGTTTGAATTATATAAGGAAGAATTGCATGGGTATTTCTGTGAGAACGGCGTATTATTAAAATAAAATGTCCAGTAATTTTCGCTTTTTCAATAGCGAAATTCAGTTATAACTTCACAGATAAAAATAATACTCACGCTACTTCTAATTAATTACTTTAATTTTTCCAAATTGGGATACATTTGGAAAACTAAAACTAGGAACACTTAAAATTTAAAATATTAAATGGAGCAAATAATTTATGGTTTAAAATACGCTCCCCAAACATCTCATCTTGTCATGCGTTGTTAATTCATATCCTTAATTAGACCAATCCTTGGTAGTTATTAAACAGGAATACATTAAAATTAATGAATTTCTTATTCAACTTTTAAGGCAATACAACTGAATGTCACAAACATAACAAAAAACGTTTAATTGCCTTCATACCTGCGATTTTTAACTACCTAGCGA
This sequence comes from Riptortus pedestris, assembly GCA_019009955.1. Taxonomy (NCBI): domain Eukaryota; kingdom Metazoa; phylum Arthropoda; class Insecta; order Hemiptera; family Alydidae; genus Riptortus; species Riptortus pedestris. The sequence continues at coordinate 64,461,456 of CM032233.1, read as the reverse complement.
ATGAACAACGGATTATCAGAGATTTGTTTATTCTATTCTTGGATAAAGGGAACAATAACTCAAGCAAAAAGATAAATAATTCATTTCTTTGATGTTTATTTAAAGAATTGAGCATGATTCACCAATAACCCAACAACACTAATCGTATATCATTTGTAGGTACAGGGTCAGAATTCATAGAAATACAATTCTCCCTTAATTCACTTTATTAATACTCAACATGTTTGGTGTTCTTTACTTCAACGCCTCATTAGGAGTATAATCATTACGCCTAAAACCAAAATCAGCCCATAGCCTAGAGAGACATCCTTTTAGCAGATTTCCCTTAAGGGAAATCAGCTATTGAGGTTGTACTCATGACGCGAGTTTCGAAACATTTCTTCAAATGTCCATCGATCCTACCCAGATGACGAAAATGAGGTCCGTTCAAAATTATATATATATTTGTCTGTTAACGCTCTAGCGGTCGCAATTTTTGTTTGATCGTTACCAAACTCGGAATTTAATCGTTTTATGTAAAAAGGAAGATCAAGTTCGTTAATGGCTGAAATCGGACCAGTAGGAGGGGGGGGGGGTTTAGAGGAGGGGATTTTTGAAAATTCAAAATATCTCCGTTATTATGCGTCGGATCGAAATTAAATTTACTATAAATATTGTTCTATACATTTATTCTGTATCTTGAATATTAACCGAGATATTTGCATTTGTATTCTGCGTGTGGTCGGCAGGAGTCGGCTATGTTCGGACTTTCCGCTGAGAGCTCTGGCGGCCGTTTCCATAACTATTCGTCCCTCGTGAATAGGTTTAGAGGTTTCTTACTACTACAGTTGTTATTAGGCAGATTTCTCTATTGTAAAACTTCACGTGGGAAATATGCTTAGTTTACGCAGCCCCTGCGTGACGGACTTTTCTAGACCGGCTTCGTCTATGCTCCCAAGAAGAAAAAGTCTATTTCCATAAATCGAAACGTGGATACAATCGATATTTCTGAAGTATACCTTTACAATCGATGCCTAGTATTGCACCGAATTCCCTGATGAAGTAGCGTCAATATTTCAAACTAACTTCACTACATACATATCAAAATCATAAAAACGTTAAAACTTTTTTATTTGAAAAGCAGATTGAAAAAGGTACGGTTTAAATGTATAACACTAACGCTAATACTTCTAATTAGTTACTTTTAGTTTTCGAAATAACGATAAATTTGGAAAAGTAAAAGTGTTTACTGTCTTTTTCCTGCTTATATATATATGCATGTTCTCTTTTATTTTTATTTTATCTGTGTACGTTTTTTTCAAGATTCATAGTCAAAATCAATGTTTTATTAAAGTGAGTTAAGAAGAATTGTATTTCTATAAATTCTGATCCTGTGCTTGCTAGTGATATTGGGTTTTTTTAATAGTTTTAAGATAGTACTCCGAAATAATGTATTCATCTAAATAATTTAATAATAGAACTTTGCTATATCTATATAAACATATTTTATATCAATTGGCATGTTTTCCTCATTATGTCAGTAACCATGATTATAAGGTAGTCTATTCACCTCCGCGCCCATGCTTCATCATAAAGTACTACGATATATAGAATTAAATTATATTACGATATATTAGATATTTAACACAGTAGTATAATTTTATTTAATCCTTCTATCACATGGTTTTTGATATTAGTAAAAAAAAAAAATGTTTGACCAATGCGGGTTCCAAAAGTGTTTGGATTGTCGAATATACGAGCATGTATATATAATAAATAATTGACCATCAACCATGTTAAAAAATTTATTAAAGAATAAGTTCTCCTTTTTATCATGAATGTTCGTTGTCGTCGATTTACTACATACCATAGATCTTTCGTCATTTAAAATACTCTCTCACCCTTATAAGCGAAGAAGCAGATGTTAGTCTCTTAAAATGTCCTACAATACCAAAATAAGAGTCATTTTACATTTAATTAAATTGTATATTATACTTCGCTACTATTGTATATATTTTTAAAGAGATGGCTAATAAACTTTTGCGTCTAGCATACGATCCTGCTGTGAAAGATAGTTGGAAGAGGCAAGGATTGATCCCATTTCCCCGAGGTGGACGTTCAGTGGATGTGAAAGGCTTGAAGAAGAACGGCGCTAACTCCGGGACAGGACTATGGTTTGGGCCACGTCTTGGAAAGAGATCAGATGAAATCGCCTACCCAGTCTTTCTACCAGGTAAACATCTTTAGTAGCAAAATATTTGGAAAGCAAGTAGTATTTTAGAATTCTCTTAAAATCCCCTAGCTAGTCATGATAATTAGGAAAAGTAAGATCATAATCCTTAAAAAGGCTTATTCTTTTAGCTTCACAGACCATTTAGTGGAAATGAATCCGAATCAGGAACGTATTCATTCTTTGAAAATTAGAAGTAGTTATTTTTTTTCTTTTTGTTGTACATTCTGAATAAATACTTTAGTTCCTTAGCATCATTAATATTAATTAATTCTATTTATCATAATTTTTATGAAAAAATAAAAAAGTTTCTTGTTTATTAGTCAATACATTGTCAAAATAGAGCGGACCGTAAATTGCATTAAATTTATGATCAATGAATTTCAAGAAAGTTGGAAGTCGAAATCATAATATTAGATAATGCATAATAAAGAGTAAGCTAGAATAAGAATCTTACCTTTGCAGAAATATGACCACAATTCATAATATTATTGAGAAAGGACCCCAGAGGAACTTGGTAGGAAATCGACAGTACGAAATGAGCGGTTACTGGAAGTGTACCAGAGTTGGCTTTTCCAAAGACGCTCGTTTTAATCAGCCCTTCCCCATTTGGCAGATGTTTTCATCTGCACCACGATTAATAGACTTCTAACTGGTTTACAACAACATAATTAAGTCAGAATTTCTAAATGCTTTATAGTCAGCAAACATCAGCAGTTATCAGCAAGGAGGAACATAAATTGTACAATAAATCTTCTTCCGATATAATAAATAATCCCCATTCTTTAGCCCTTTATAATATTTCAATTATAATATTCAATTAAATTCAAGTGGTCATGTTAAGCTCTTTTCCACTCTCCTTTCATTTCGCTCTTTTCTTGGTGATTCCTCCCAATTCTGTTGCCCATCAAAAGTATCAGATTGACAAGGATGATTGCATTCGAACATTCCAGACTGAAGTATTTTTTTATAAATGCAAAAAAATTAAAGTTACATTTATATATTGAAAGAACACTATAATCAATTTATTTTTTAACTAAATTAATATAATGTATTTTTCCAGACCTTCTTAACGAACTGGTGGATTCAGTCCCAGCTGATTATGAAACCCCTGAAGAATTGTATGACGAGAAGGTTTAAACCATTCCAATCGAAAAGTTGTAGTCAAATGTAGAAATCAAAATGATAATTTCTTAAGCTTGTTATTAGAGAAGTAGAATGCTTTAAAGTTAGATCAATTAAGTTGTAGAGAGTTATTTATCACAAAGTTATGTTAATTAGTACTTTTAATATGTTTTTGTATATTATGTTTTGCAATAGATTACAAGTAGAATACAAAAATGCAATGATTATTTAATAGTATAGTACCTTACTACCAACTTACTGTAGAGAATATTATGTTGCAGCAAAATTCATTAAAGAACACTAGGACAGATAAAATAGGAAACACCAACAAAGATGCTTATTATGATTTATTAGAAAGTTTTATTATTTCTAAAATGCGATGTAGTGATAAATAAAGATTATAGTTGAAGCAAACGTAATTTCAGTAATTCCATCTTTCAATTTTAACTGATTCCTACTCGTTTTCCCTAAGGTATAAAAATATAATATTATTTCAAGAATACTTCAGGAAAAATGAAATTGGTATTAACAGGAATTCCTCTAAAGGCATTAATTTTTCTAGCCACTTGTAATTCCCTACTATTAATGAGTTTCTCTTTGAATAACCTTTCGTAATACACCTCCAACAATGAGGCAAACCTGGAATGAAATGCCTAACAAGCTACCGTTGACGTTACAATCGTACTTAACATCCTACAACACTGAAGATGAGGCCGGATTATTCAAAGTACTCAGCGAAATAAAACAAATACTGAGTTAAAGTTTGAACATTTTTTTTAACAAACTCTGTCAGTTTGATTGTTTCTTAACACTTTGATAAATAGTAGATTTAGTGTTGTCTTAACATTACTTATTTGTATATTCATAGAAAGTAAGCCCTAATAAAAAATTAGTTTTAAATATTATTGGAAGTGCATGGGAAATTCAATGAGCTATTTCAAAAAATAATTTCTAAAATATTATTATAATATTAGAATTTTACTATACATAGAATAGCTACCTATTCCGAAGGTCATTATGTGGTGGAATTATTAAGAATTATGAACAGCTTAACAGAAAATATAATACATGCAACCTTTCAGAAGAATACGATTTTTCCCTTCTTTTAATGAACATTAACTTTCAACTTCCCAATTATAAAACCCATAATAAATTATAGTAAAAACAGATAAACACCGAGTTAAAAGGCTTTTTAACTACCTCTAATAAATGCATAACTCCGAAGGAAAGGCTATAAAGCTCTCATCCATAGCATGCAGTCTTTTATTTACGGCGTTACAAAAATAAAATCAATAGAATATCTACAAGATCTCAGAACTCACAAAGGACTGAAGGTTTGCATTTACAATGCAGTTCATATACAATATCTCAGCTTATTATAACTTCGACTAATTATAACCGTAGAAAACAAATAAAATAATAAAAATGTCCAAAGGGACTACATTTACATGACAAAAATAATATATTCACTGATAAAATGAGTATTAAATACAAATAATAATTATAACGTCAAACAGGGTGCTAAAGCTTAGTTTTAGCAGATTTCCCTCAAAGCAATCTATGATTCGTGCTTGGATATAGAAATTTATTTGATGAGGCGATCTCGAAATAAAATCCTTGTTTACTACGAGGAAAATAGGTTCACCTTGTTGCTTGACTGAGCCGATGCCGCCTTTTTAGCAGATTTCCCTTAAGGGAAATCAACTATTAAGGTCGTGCTCATGGCGCGATTTTCGAAATTTGTCTTCAAATGTCCATCGGTCCTACCTAGGAGATGACGAAAATGAGGTGTATATATATATATATATATATATATATATATATATATATATATATATATATATATATATATTTATAATTCTGTTACCGCTCTAGCGGTCGCAATTATAGTTTAACTGTTATCAAACCTGATATTTAGACGTTTTATGTCAAAAGAATGATCAAGTTCGTTAACTGCTGAAATCTGACCGGGGGGGGGGTGGAGGGGAGGAATTTAAAAAATCCGAAATATCTCTGTTACTATACGTCAAATCGAAAATTTATATAGAAACAATTATATTGGAAATTACATTTACTATAAATATTGTTCTATACATATTTTCCTTATAATGTGTATTAACCAAGAAATTTTGATTTTAAAGTTTTACGCTTTCAGTAAACCCCACTACTAGTGTCATATTAATAATAAGCTGTTATGTCATGAACCACTTCATTACAAGGTTAAATACCAAATATTGTTTTCGTCAAAGCTTTATTATATGAGATACAAACAAATACGTTTTGTTGACCCCCCCCCTTCTTTTGTTCTTGGATTACAAAATTTATAGTGATTGAGATAAAAATTATTCTGATTCATTGTAAATTATAGCACGAGCTGTAGTAAAGAGCTTTCAGTAAAATTAATATGTTATATTCTGTTATAATTTGGTAATTTCCTTTCCGGTTAGAGGTTAGCACAGACCTGTTTACATTTCAGACGTTTCCCGTGGGGATGGGAAAGATTTCTTATTACAGCTTTTATTTATTCACTTATTATTCACGGGTTTGTTGTTTTAGCAGTATGTAGATTTATCTATTGTTAAACTTCACGAGGGAAATCTGCTTAGATTACGCAGCCCCTGCGTGACGAACCTTTTTCTTATTCCATTGATTCAAAGAATCTAAAAATATATTTAGACACCTCAAATTGCGTTTCGTTTCCATAAAAATTGAATGATGCTTTATGCTTCTGAATGCTATTTTAGAATTTGAATTCTTCAACATCAATATAATTTTCTAGACGACTTATAAAAAGGGAATGGAATATTGAATGGTGCGCCACGTTGAGCGGGGAAAAGGGGTAAGCGAAGACATGTGGCTATACCTGAGAAGGACTTGCGTAGGCTAGGGCCCATAGTTGAAGGAATGTGGGCAAGGACTGTAGAGCTTGTTATTATATAGTACGGATTAGAATCTTTAAGTTGTAATGACCCTCATTAATTTGTGTATTTCTCAGTCCTGTCATTTTAAAAAAATGTCCGTCACGCAGGGGCTGCGTAAACTAAGCAGATTTCCCACGTGAAGTTTTAAAATAGAGAAATCTGCCTACTAATAACAGTAGTAGTAACGAATCCCTAAACCAACTCACGAGGGACGAAACGTTACGGAAACGGCCGAACTAGCTTTCGTCGGAAAGTCCCGAATATAGCCGAATTCTGCCGACCACACACGCTTAATACAAATGCAAATATCTCGGTTAATATTCAAGATAGAGAATAAATGTATAACAAAAATATGTATAGTAAATTTAATTTTCAATAAGATGGATTCTATACAATTTTTCAATCTGGCGCATAATAACGGAGATATTTCGAATTTTCAAAACTCCCCCCTCTAACCCCCCCCCTCCCACTGGTCCGATTTCTGCCATTAACGAACTTCATCTTTCTTTTTACATAAAAGGATTAAATATCGAGTTTGGTAACGATCAAACAAACATTCCGACCGCTAGAGCGTTAACAGAAAAATATGTATACATATATAATTTTGAACGGACTCATTTTCGTAATCTCCTGAGTAGGATCGATGGACATTTGAAGAAATTTTTCGAAAATCGCGTCATGAGTACGACCTCAATAAATTCGAAGATTAATCTTGTAAATCACCGGAATTGGTATATTTTTTATTTAAATAATTTAAATTCTATTTATGATTTTATGGCTGACCTCTAAGGGCTGGCTACCTACGGTATGGGTACTTAATCAAGGTAATGTAGGGTAACTGTAATCATTAACTTATTCACAGCTTCCTAACATTTGACATGATATGTCCAAATAAAGAACGTTAGGCGAAAAAAAGGGTAATATAATAAATCCTTCTAATAAAAGTCTTTTTTCAGTGATAACTGTCAAGGACCAGGGCACTTTTAGCAGATTTCCCTTATTTGATTTTCGAAAAATTTCCATAAAAATCAAATTCAAATCAGGTCCATTCAAAATTTGATATATATCTGTTACCTCTCTAGTGGTCGTAATTCTTGTTTAATTAATATCATACTCAATATTTAATCGTTTTATGTAAAAGAAACATCATGTTCGTAATGGGGGATGGGGGGGGGGTTTAAAGGGGAGGTATTTAGAAAATTCTTAATATCTCCGCTATTATGCGTCGGATCAAAAATGAATATTAACCGAGACATTTGCGTTTTTTTAGTTTTCAGTTTTCAGTAAACTCCCACTCCTACCCATGTCATATTAGAAATACGCTGTTATATTACGAAGCACTTTATTTGAAGCCGATATACCGAAAATTGTTCTCATTGAACTTTTACATTTTGAGATAAATGCAAATACGTGACGCATGTGGGAAATCTGCTTAGTTAACGCAGCCTCTGCGTGACGGACTTTTTTTTCAGCCACACTCCAGACACTACTTATTCATAGAAGGCAGAGGAACATTACCATCTCAACTCCTATTTTATAAAAGGACAAAAGCATTTTTCTTTTGGACTTTTTTTATTCCAGTTGGAATTTCTACTTTCTTCTCTGTAATACTACTACTTGGTATTTCCACTACTCTTCCGATATTACTATTAATTGCGAATCTATGACTACTTAGTCTGCCTGCAGATTTTCATGCCGCAAACAGCAAGAATGAACTGAGCAGTGGCACATGTACGAAAGTAATTCCCATGAGGTGATCAATAAGATGATGCCGAAAAACAAGTAATGAGAAGAAACCCCTTCTTCAGGAAACTGTAAGTGTACTCAATTCATCACAATATCTAAGACTCCTCAGGGGAACATGTAAACTCATAAATACGTATTTACGCATCCAATGATAATAGTTTCACATAGCTCTTTTACAGGCGCTCCGCCACCCTTAAGGGAAATCAGCTATTGAGGTCGTACTCATGACGCGATTTTCGAAAAATTTCTTCAAATGTCCATCGATCCTACCCAGGAGATGACGAAAATGAGGTCCGTTCAAAATTATATATATATATAATAAGCGGTCGCAATTTTTGTATGATCGTTACCAAACTCGCTATTAAAACGTTTTATGTAAAAAGACAGATCACGTTTGTTAACGGCTGAAATCGGACCAGTGGGAGGGGGGGGGGGTTTGAGGGGGGATTTTCGAAAATTCGAAATATCTCCGTTACTATACGTGGGATCAAAGAATTGTATAGAACCAATCTTATTGAAAATTAAATTTACTATAAATATTATTCTATACATGTATTCTCTATCTGGAATATTAACCGAGATATTTGCATTTGTATTGTGTTGGGTCGGCAAGAATCGGTTATGTTCGGGACGTTCCGCCGAGAGCTAGTGTGGCCGTTTCCGTAACTGTTCGTCCCTCGTGAATAGGTTTAGAGATTCGTTACTGCTACTGTTATTAGTAGGTAGATTTTTCTATTCGTAAAACTTCACGTGGGAAATCTGCTTAGTTTACGCAGCTCCTGCGTGATGGACTTTTTTATGTTATCAATAAATGAGCATGATATGCACATAATCAATATTGCGGTATTGACTAATACATTATATACTCTTTCTATAATCCACACGCCTTCTGGTTCTATTTCGCACATTAATGCATATTGGTTTTTGCTGTACACCAATAGGTTAAATACCTTGTAGGTATAGTATCAATGGAATTAAAATTTTGATCTTTAAACAGTTTTATTAATGATGGTGCATAGAACATTTTTAATGTCTCTCACGAAACTAATAGGAGCTATAAAAACGTCTCATGATGTATAATGGCTTATTGATAATGTTCGAACAGTAAGTAGGAGAGGGGGTTTACTTAAGACTGAAAATAAAACAAATTGCTACTAAGTTACTCAGTTAATATTGGTGTTAGAGGGTCAAATGTATAATAAGTTCGCAACGCAGAGCGGTGTAAACTAAGCGGATTTTCAAAATGCGGGTATGACACACTAGTTCCATGAGTAGAAGTAGGGCTTTAAGCGTACTTTCTTTTTTTCAAATTTCAGTAAAGTTGAATAAAAGAAAGTACGAATAACTCACTTAATATTTGAGTTAAGAAAACAATGTATAGAACAACGATTGTAGAACATCAATAGTTTAACACGTTTAGTTCTTTTAACATTTTTATATACGACTCGTAATAGCGGAGATATTGTGAATCTGCAGTAAGGTTGGTTCCATACAAGTTTTTGACTCTAATCATAATAATGGAGGTATATCGAATATTCGAGATTCTCCCCTTCTAAAACCCCATTCCACCCGGTCCCATTTCAACCGCTACCGAACTTGTTCTTTAGTTTTACATAAAACGCTTATATTTGGAGTTTGATAGCCATCAAACAGAAATTACAACTGCTAGAGCGGTAACAGACAAAATGCGTGTGTGTGTGTGTGTGTGTTTGCGTTTGTGAGTGTGTGGGTGTATGCATGTGTGTATATATACATACATATATATATATATATATATATGTGTGTGTGTGTGTGTGTGTGTGTGTGTGTGTGTGCGTGTGTGTGTGTGTGTGTGTGTGTGTGTGTGCGCGCGTGCGAGGGTGGGTGTCTGTGTGTGTGTGTGTGTGTGTGCGCGCGTGCGTGCGTGCGTGCGTGTGTGTGGGTGCGTGCGTGTGTGTGCGTGCGTGTGTGTGTGTACACACACACACACATACAAAGATTTATAGAGTGAATTGTAAAAAATGTTCACCATTAATATATTAAAGTGAGTTTATATTCCAAAATATCTCATTTTATTTTATTCCCAGGTATTATTTTTTTAATTTAAGATATAAAAAAGGAATTTAAATTATATTTAACCACAAATATGAAGAAAAGTTTATAAAGATTTAGATTAAAATTGAAACACCTGGAACATTGTCTGATTTTTCTATAAATGTAAGAATATATTTGTCTACTAATTCATATGACCCAATAAATGAGATTTGAATGTAATACAGTTGCTGAGAGACACTTTTGGGTAATCACAATAACTAGAGTTTCTACTGTCTTGTGCCAGGAATAATTATCTATTCTTCTATTAAAATAAAGAGTCACTTTTATTTTACTAAATAATAATAATAAAATACAAAAATAAATATATATTTTCTGGTCTTTGATAAATAAAACCATATTTTAATGACTAAAAGCATTAAACGTAAACTATGGATGTAACAAAATGTATGATTAGTTTAGTACCTAAAGATGGAGAGTCAGTGCATCTACTCGAATTTCAAATTCCTACCATATACTTTGAAGAGTATTTAATATCAGAAATATTAGTTATTTATATAGATTATTATATGTTTCCTAAATGTCCAAAACAGATGTCATGCAGAAGCCCCTGTGAATCTCATCTCGCCGAGAATAAAATATAATAATAAATTAACTAATCAAATCATTCAATGATAATAGTTTCACATAGCTCTTTTACAGGCGCTCCGCCACCCTTAAGGGAAATCAGCTATTGAGGTCGTACTCATGGACCGATTTTCGAAACATTTCTTCAAATGTCCATCGATCCTACCCAGGAGATGACGACATTGAGGTGGTATATATATATATATATATATATATATATATATATATATATTTGTCTGTTAACGCTCTAGCGGTCGCTACTTTTGTTTGATCGTTACGAAACTCAATATTTAACCGTTTTATGGAGAAAAAAAAAGATCAAGTTCGATAATGGCTGAAATCGGACCAGAGGGAGGGGGGGGGGTTTAAAGGGGGATTTTCGAAAATTCAAAATATCTCCGTTATTATGCATCGGATCGAAAACTTGTATAGGACCAATCTTATTGCAAAATAAATGTACTATAAATATCTTGAATATTAACCGAGATATTTGCATTTTTATGAAGTCTGTGGGACATGTGGTTGGATATTGTTCGGATTAGTTCGGCCGTTTCCGTAACTGTTCGGCTCTGGTGGAAGCTTCTTCTAACCTTACCTGTCGTTTCTAACCTTACCTTACCTTCATTACTTTGTGAGATTTATGCAAATATGTTCTGTTCATCCGCTCATCTCTTCTTTCGTTCTTGGACTACTAAAATTTGAGTTATTAAAATATAAATTATTCTTAAAATTCAGAAGCCGTTTCAGTTGGGAATTTATTAAAATTAACTGAAAGATTTCTCATTGTCGTCTGTATTTACTCGCGGTGGTATTGTGTTACCAGTATGCAGATCTTTATTAATTCTTTATTGCTAAACTTCAAATGGGAAATCTGCTTAGTTTACGCAGCCCCTGCGTGACGGAAATGTCGTCATGAGTACAACCTCAATAGCTAATTCCCCTTCCGGAAACTCTGCTTAATCCCCAGTTACGCTCACTTGCCATTCAAGTAGTTTAATTGATGTACTTAATCCTTTGGTACAGACTATTGTCAGCAACAGTTCTGTTTTAAAGGAACACTGTTCAAAAGGATAGAGTTACTGACCGGGTCTTTGAGGTGTTTGCACTAGCCTGTCTAAAAAGAACTGAACATGAACCTTTTGTATGCTCCCGTCGCGTGGACATTCCTTGGCTCATGTCGGCTTCTATTCATATTAATGAAAGCGAGGGCTTAATTCTGCCTCATCAAACAATAGCCTAATTATACGTCTAATTGTTAAGACACTTCGTCACTGATTTTTCGTTGAACTAATTACTAAACATTTAATAGACTTTTGTCAATAGTTTTAAACATCCTGAGTAAGCAGGAAACAAAAGTTTTTATGTAATGAAGGTGACTAATAAATGCTTGTCTAAATTGTTTTTTAAGATTTGGGCAATGAATTTTTAGCGAATTCCCTTCTGGAACATCAGTTATTGAGGTGATACTCATAATTTTTGAAAATTTCTTCAAATGGTTTTTAAAATTTGGAATGGCTACAACCAATAGTTACAAATTCCTGAGGTGAACCGGGAGTTGTGAACGTGGTCTTTTTTAAACGGACTATAATTTTACATTTGGAGTTGTTCAAGGTCGATAGAAAGTAATTTACTTTGGTATGCTCTACTATTGACCTAATGTGCAATTTAATTAAGTTTTTGTCTTGAGTAAGCCAGATGACAATGAAATTTGAAGGGTTTAGGAGATTTTTAATTTGAGATACCCAACTAAACCTGATAATATTTGTGGGGCTCTGATCTAATAATAAGAGCCTATTATAGCAGATCTTAGGGAATTTTTCTCTACCCCTTGATAATATTTTACACAACTGGAGGGTTGACTTCATAATATGAGTTATATATATATATATATATATATATATATATATATATATATATATATAATTGTTTCCTCTGTCTGTAGATTGATTTTTTTTCTCAAAATTTCATGATACTTTTTCGTTTCTCATGTCATAGGCACCATAACTGCATTTTGTTTCTTCCGTGTATGTTTGTTTATTTATTTGTTTGTTTGTTACCTTTTCACGCATAAACGACTGAACCGAATTTTATGAAATTTGGTATGTATATTACTACTAACCCTGTTTATTTTGTTATTTAGAGTAACTTTTGTTATATTCACTTTTGTCGGATACCAAGTATAAACGAGATATACACTGAAAACTAAAACGGTAGCCGACAATTGTATTTGGCACTAACGATTGAACGGAAGTTAACAAAACTCGGCATGTGAATTAGCATTAATTCTTAAACGAATATAAGCTATATTACATTTTTTAGGTTCAAACGGGAGGGGGGGGGGAGTTATAAGAGAAGCCTGAAATAAAAATTCGCGATATTACATTTTCTGTTCGGTTTTCAGTCGCTGTTGGTCTTTGTACCGTATCAAGGGAAAGGAAGTTTAATTCAAACATAGTTTGGCGGCCAGAATACTTTCTATGATTGTGAATTATATATTAAAAAAAAACTACATGCACAGAAGACGGGAAATATAAAAATATTGTGGACAGTGAAGCCTAACATAACAAATAATTCTATTATTAACAAATCCACAGCAACGACCTGCATACATCGGGAGAGAGAGAGAGAGAGAGAGAGAGAGAGAGAGAGAGACAGAGAGAGAGAGAGAGATCCCCTAAAGGAAATCTGCTAAAAAAAAGAACCCAGCTCCTCCAGCGGAATTAGAAGTAATAATAATTATTATAATTGATTTAACAAAATGTTTACAGACACACAACCCATTATATTCACTCTTATTATAAGAGGTACAACTTAGACTCTTATATCAGCTTTTGCAAAGTTGTACCCGAAAGATGGCTGGAACCTCACAAGACTTTACAAGGACAAGCGGTATGCTAAAAACTAAAACTAACATAATATAAATAGCTCGTTTAATAAGCGAGAGAATAATGTTGTGAAGAACAATTGTATACATTGCTTCATCGGCAAGAATTGTTATAAAACATTGTTTGATCCGACTCACCATAGCGGGATTTTTCCGGGTGTACATATCTCCCAATCCCCTCTCCTCCATGTCCTTGGACTATTAACAAGCTTAATCTTAAGTTTGACATGAAACATTTAAATACTGAGTTCAAAAATTTGCTTTGTACTGAGTGCAAAAAGAAACTTGCGGGGCAACTTGACCAAATCACTACTTGGTAGCTGAGTCATTTCTTAGTTTTAGCCAGTAGTTAGCCTTGAACAACTACCACGCAGATCCCATGCTCTCGCACGTGCACTTATCACTGTTAACTACCTAAAATCCTCAATAGGCAGCCTAAAAATGGCCTATAACTTTACAGAATTGAAATCATAACTAATGTAATTTTAAAATACCCGCGGAAGCTGCGCAGACTTCTCACGTGCTGGTATGACACGCTAGTGATCTCATCTCACTACATATTCTATTTCTATGTAAAAAACAAAGTCCGTTACGCAGGGGCTGCGTTAACTAAGCAGATTTCCCAAGTGCGCCACGTGTTTGCATTTATCTCAAAACTTGAAAGTTCAATGAGAACAATATTTGGTATTTGAGCTTCAGATAAAGTGCTTCATAACATAATAGAATATTGTTAATATGAGATGAGTAGGAGTGGGGCTTTACTAAAGACCGAAAACTAAAAAATGCAAATATTTCAGTTAATAATCAAGATAATGAAAACATGTACATAACAACATTTATAGAACATTACATTTGCAAGAAGATTGATTCTATACAATTTTTCAATCCGACGCATAATAACGGAGATCTAGCGAACTTAATCTTTCTTTTTTTATAAAACGACTATATATTAAGTTTGGTAACGATAAGATAAAAATTGCGACCGCTAGAGCGGTAATACAGTTTTGAACGGACCTCATTTTCGTCATCTCCTGGGTAGGATCGATGGACATTTGAAAAAAAATTTCGAAAATCATGTCATGAGTACGACCTCAATAGCTGATTTCCCTTGAGGGAAATCTGATAAAAACCCGATGAGTAGAAAAGTGGGTTTAATGAGAACTGAAAAACCGCACTGGCGGTTGCACTACTTGTTTGATGAATACCAAACTTGATATTTAAGTGTTTCATGTAAAATTAAAGATCAAGTTCGTTATCGGTGTCCGAAAATTTGAAATATCTCCGCTATTATCAGTCGGATCGAAAAGTTGTATAATACCAATCTTATTGAAAATATAATATAGTATAAATGTTGTTATATACATGTTTTCTCTACGATTATTAACCGAGATATTTGGATTTTTTAGTTTTCAGCCTTCAGTAAACCCTACTCCTACTCATGTCGTATTAAAAATAAGCTTTTATATTGTGGTCCACTTTATTCTAATTTTAAATACCGAATATTGTATTCAAGAAGTCTTTATTATGTTAGATGCATGCAAATTAGTTATGATTGACTCCATAATGTTTATTTGATTAATATAATTCGATCGCTAAATACTTAAGATCATATTAGGTAATGACTGAAATCGGTTTTGAGGGAGGGAAAGGGGAGGGGTAATTCGAAAATTCCAAATACGTCCTTTATTATGAGTCGGTATAATGTCAGTCTTTCTAATCTACAGAAGGTCTACAATTGTCGTTCTATGCATTTTTTCGTAACTCAATTATTAAGCGAGTTATTCGCACATTTTGTTTTCAGTCATCATTAAACCCCCACTTCTGCTCATCTGAGTTTTACGAGAAATAGACAGTATATATTGAAGTCATATAGTGAGATAACATTGCTAGGGGATACCAGCATCTGGAAAATCTGCTCAGTTTACGCAGTCCCGCTTGACGGATTTTTTTTGAGGATCCCATCGCTTTCAGATAAACCAGAACGTGATTATTTTCTTACTCCCTGTGACTTCATCTTTATCTTTTATTTTACTTAAAATTATTCCACACGCGTAAAACCACAATCACGCAGGTGCTGCGTAAACCTGTTTTTCGACCTACTGCAATTCCACGCTATCTCACATTTTTTTAAGCTGGATACCCTTATGGCTATAGGTATTTGCTTTAAATAAAAATCGTATAAATCGTAGGGTGGGGATTAACAAAAGGTGAAAACTAAAATATACCTATTGCTCGGCTAATATTCATGTAATTAAAAACTATTACATCAATTGTAGAATAACACATTTCCAAAAACATTGTATAGCATTTTTCGATCCCAATAATAATAACAGAGAAATTACGATTTATTTATTGCACACCTTCTCTAAACCTCCTGTCCTTGTCCAATGAAAAGAATACGTCTTATTTAAGCATTAAATAAAACGATTCGAGATATATTGCCTCATTGCAAATATGAGTTGGGAACAAATAAGTGGAAAAAAAATTTGTAATAAAAACATTAAGTGGCAAAGCAGGCTCTACTTTGTCTGACAAATTTGAACAGAAATTCGTGAATCATCAATCTGAAAAAAAGGTCCGTTTAAGGGGCTGTCTTAACTATACAGATTTTCCACGCGCGTCACGTATTTGCATTTATCTAAAAAACGCAAAAGTTCAATGGGAACAATATTTGGTATTTAGGCTACAAATAAAATGCTTCATGCTATAACAGCTTATTGTTAATATGACATGAGTAGGAGTGAGGGTTTACTGAAGGCCAAAAACATATTGAAAAAATGTACATAACAACATTTATGGAACATTACATGTGTAATAAGATTGGTTCTATACAATTTTTCGACTCGGCGCATAATAACGAAGATATTAAGGACTTTTAAAATTCCCACTCTAATCCCCCCCCCGTCCGATTTCAGTCGCTAACGAACTTGACGTTTATTTTTACATAAAACGTTTAAATATCGAATTCGGTAATGAATAAACAAACATTGCGACCGCTAGCACGTTAACAGACACACACACACACACACATATATATATATATATATATATAATTGGAAAACAATGAGTACTCCTGTAATGCAATTTGATTTTTAAAATGTAATTTTATAACGTAGCTCCAAAATTAGTTCCTCTTTCTATTAAAGACATTTGGATGTATAAAACAGCACTGCATATTTTACTGCTACTAAGAATGCCAATTGTGCCATTTTGACTGAAGTGATGGCAGGCCGTGCAGGAAATGATATAGCGAGTGCGCCTCGTTGAATATTAAATGTACCTACTCGCAGAATAGAATGATATTACTGAATCAATAACTTGATCAGATTCATACGGTCCTCAGAACCGAAATTCTATTTGCTTAAATGTTTTTTGGAATTTTTAAGAGAGAACCCTAACGTCATTTTGGTGGTAACGAAAATTCAGTACGCAGACACCCAAGTAATAGAAACCCATCGTAATTGACCCTCTGTTGAGTTTTCATTTATTTATTTTTTTACTGACTTGTAAGGGCCAATATTTTCAAATACTTTGAAGTGACTTCAAAATTGGTCAAACCTATACAATCATTCGTACACGGGACACCTCTTAAGTTAAGACAGAAGTGATTATAAAATCACACATCTGTCAAGAGGTCCTGAAAATATTGCATGAGATAAATACAGAGGAAAATAGAGAGAGGGGTGCCTGCCAGTCATCTTAATGTGTTTTGAACAAAAGAAGGACACAAAATTTCTCTTGAGGCAATCCTCCGCATACACCTGCTTTTCAGAAGGAACTTACAGGAAGGATAAGAGGTGAAAGTTTAGTCTAACATTGATATCTAATAGTTCTTTAAGCGGAATTATGTCCCTCCATCAATTATTCTAGAGACTAAAAGCAGTAGGTTTAAAAAGTTCCAAGCTCTTGACAGGCTGATCATTTGAAACCATCTATTCTCCATCCCAGTAACACAGAACATAAAATTTTAAGCTATATATGCGATGTTTAGTGACTATGATGTTCTAATTAAAAGTCCATCACGCAGGGGCTGCGTAACTAAGCAGATTTCGCACGTGAAGTTTTACAATAGAGAAGTCTGCCTAATAATAACAGAAGTAGTAAGGAATCTCTAAACCTATTCACGAGGGACGAACAGTTACGAAAATGGCAGCCCCAGCTCACGGCGGAAAGTCCCGAACACACAACACAAACGCAAATATCTCGGTTAATATTCCCCCCTCTAAACCCCCCCCCACTCGTCCGATTTCAGCCATTAACAAACTTGATCTTTCTTTTTACATAAAACGATTAAATTTCGAGTTTGGTAACGATCAAACAAAACTTGCGACCGCTAGAGCGTTAACAGACAAGTATATATATAGATAGATAGATAGATATAATTTTGAACGGACCCCATTTTCGTCATCTCCTGGGTATCGATGGACATTTGAAGATATTTTTCGAAAATCGCGTCATGATTACGACCTCAATAGCTGATTTCCCTGAAGGGAAATCTGCTAAAAATGGCCTCAGGAAGAGCAGGGGTTTACTGAAGGCATAAAATTTAAAAGATGCATATGTCTAGGTTAATATTACAGTTGGACAAAAGCACATTAAAAACAAGTTTGCTTATGTAAAATGTTTTGATACAACTCATAATAAGGGAGATATTTCGAAATATATAAAACATTTAAACATCTTTTTTTTGGTACTTATTTGTAACGATTGATTCTTTGAACCGTAGATTTGAAGGGATTTATGTAATTTTGATATTTGAACTAACCCAAGAGCTACTTTTTCTAAAACAAAAATCTCCAAATATTTTTAGTCTAAATAAGAAAAGCTTCATATTATAGAAAATTCTAACATCGAGTTTCTGCAACAAAAAATTCTAATAAAAACAATTAAAACTTTCTCAAACCAAGTGCATGAAATATATATTTATACTCACTAAGGCTATTATTCAATATTCTCTGCAGAATGGAATAATGCGAATCAAAATTGTCTAATAATTATTTCATATATTTCTAATATATTATTCACCCCAAATATTGATAAATGGAATGGTATGTTTATTTCTATGTCATTATTTTATTATTATCCGAATCTTTACTAATAGAAATATTCAAGTCAAACTGCCACGAGAATAGTGTTATCAATTAGGATTTTGTAGTCTTTACTCGAAAATGTTAATTAGTGCAAATATTAGTCAATTAATTAGTAATGCAATAGTGGTTTCATTCAGCTCTAAAAATTCTACTAGTTATTGGCTCAGACCAAAAGAGAAATGGGGGGATTGGTAGCTGGGAGAAATTCAAAAATTTATAATATCTCCGTTATCTTGAGTCGTATCAAAAAATCTTGTAGAATCAATCTTGTTAAACTACTGATGCTCAACAATTGTTGTTCAATACAGTTTTTCGTAAATCACTTGGACTTTAAATAACTAAGACGTAAATGTTTTAAGCAAATGTATGTAAATGATAGGGCTTTTTTTAAAGGAGTATGAGACATTCGAAACGCTTCTGGGATGAAATAAATATTTACAAGTGACTGAATAGAAGAACTTATTTTTCTTAACGTATACTAGCTAAGGTACCAGGCTGGGAAAATATTTTTACATTTCTCCGTCTCACTGTTAAGGTTAAGGTTTATACCGGAGTATCTTGTAACTAAAGTGAACTTATAGAATCTTTTAGGTCTGAAGAATAATAAAAAAAATGATTTCCTAATCAATCCGTCTGCTCTGTTCAAAATAGACAATTTAATCATAACCATAGATAGAGGTTATTCATCTTTATTAAGTACCTTTAGGTAGCTTTGCTCGGGAAATATTTTAACTGGATAATGAGAGTGAGTGTTCTTCATTGCTAGGCTATAATATGGACTATCTATTTACATTTCCTGTCTGTGTATTAAATTTTACAGCTTTCTGGGAGCATGAACATCGAGTCTGTCAGACTAAATGTTAATTGGTTACTATTCAATCCCAATTCGTTGTTCAAGACATTATGGGCCATAAATATCATTAATTTTGTACTATAATTTATGTAATAACAGCAAACCCTATTCCCAACGGCGGTCTCAATCACCAAAAAGGAATCTATTTTATTTATTCAATAACCATTATTAAAAATATTCTATTGTATGACCGAAGACAAAACTTAGTATTCATTATTTTTCATGTTATGCGATCTCTGCTATGCGTAACATATTAACGGGCCAATGATAATAAAAGCTGACATAACTGTGTTCACTTCCCCAGCCCTTTCAATCCGTTTAACATTGTTTTGATTAAATGATTTATAATATTTAAACCAATTTACATTTTTGAGGATAATACAACATTTTAATAATTAGTAGAAAATACGCATTAAATGTTGTATAAATCATTATCATATATACATATACTCTCATCAAAAGTATAGATATGGACGTAGCAAAATTACATTAGAATTTAAAGGTGATTAACAGGAATGAGAATTATACTTCAATATATTTTGCCTTACATAGACTAATGAAGAGCCATGTGAAATAAAGAGTTGGCTTTAATCTCACATTGTAAGCCTGGAGTGGCGACTTCGATTCCCCCCTGGACAAATAAGAATATATTTAGTGACGACCTCATTAAATAAAATCCTTAGTCCCACCATGACTAGGAAAGGGTGGTACCCTGTAGATAACCTGTCGCAATTAGCCGTAGTAGCACAAAGTGGACTTTAAGAAATAAAGAAGAGCACAACTGTAACATCGGTTGAGTTTAAATTTATTTAATTTGTCTTTCAATTTCATTTATTCATTTTATATGTATTTATTTTGCTTATTTTACAATTTTATTTTAATCCATTAAATTATTGTAAAAAATTATTTAAGCAAAACCAAGTGTGCAATATGTCAAGTGGCAATTCAATAAATAACTTCTCATAAAGTTACTATGAGGAGAAAAACAAAAAAAGTAATTATCACTTAAAAATAAGTGAGACATTTTTCTTTTAGCAGATCAGCTTAAGGGAAATCAGTTATTGACGAAAATGTCATGAAATGTCCATTGATCCTATCCAGGAGATTAAGAAAACAAGGTTCGTTCAAGAATATATATATATACACACAACAGTACAACTTTTGACGGGCTTGAAGATGGTGCCATCACATCGAAAGCGCTTGCCAGCTGTACTCGATCATCAGCCAGTGATGACGGTCTCCACCGACAGGTATGACAATATATATATATATATATATATATATATATATATATATATATATATATATATATGTATGTATGTATGTATTTGCCTGTTAACACCCTAGAGGTCGCAATTTTGGTTTGATCGTTACCAATCTCGATATTTAAACGTTTTATGAACTGTAAGTAACTAATGGCTGAAATTCGAGGAGGGGGAGTTTAGAGGGGGGTGGGTATCGAAAATTCATAATATCAGAATTAGGAGAAATTTATAAATTTCGAAATATCTCAATTACTATCAGGTCGAAAAATTGTTTAGAACCAATCTTATTGCAAATTAAATTTACTATAAATATTGTTATATACATGTATTCTCTACCTTGAATATTAACCGAGATATTTGTATATTTCAGTTTTCAGCCTTCAGTAACCCCCCCCCCCCTTCTATTAGTGTTACATAAACAATACTCTATTATATAATAAACCACATTATTCGAAGCGTAAATATCAAATGTTGTTTTCATTGAACTTTTAGTTTGTGAGATATATGCAAATATGTTCTGTTAACCCCCCCCCCTTCTTTTGTTTTTGGATTACTAAAATTGAAGTGATTAAGATAAAACTGGTTCTGAATCATTACAAATTACAGCACTAGCTTTAGTAAATTGTTTTCAATAAAATTAATATGTTATATTCAGATATATTTCATTAATTGTTTTAGCAGATTTCCCTTAAGGGAAATCAGCTATTGAGGTCGTACTCATGACGCGAGTTTCGAAAAATTTCTTCAAATGTCCATCGATCCTACCCAGGAGATGACGAAAATGAGGTCCGTTCAAAATTATATATATATATATATATATTTGTCTGTTAACGCTCTAGCGGTCGCAATTTTCGTTTGATCGTTACCAAACTCGATATTTAAGCGTTTTATGCAAAAATAAAGATCAAGTTCGTTAATGGCTGAAATCGAACCAGTGGGAGGGGGCTTTAGAGGGGAGGATTTTCTAAAATTTGAAATATTTCCGTTACTATACGTCAGATCGAAAAATTGTATATAAACAATCTTATTGCAAATTAAATTTACTATAAATAATGTTATATACATGTATTCTGTATCTTGAATATTAACCGAGATATTTGCATTTTTCTGTTTTCAACTTCTGAGATGAGATCGGCCAACTTCGGGTCTAGTCGTGAGTTTCCGTCAAGAGCTAGTTCGGGCCGTTCCCGTAACTGTTTAACTCTCTATTCTGAAATTTCTCTATTGTAAAACTTCACGTGGGAAATCCCCTGCGTGACGGACTTTTTCTTTCCAGTCCATCTATGCAGCACTACGAGTCTGGCTGGCCTGTTTGTTTACATTTCAGCTGCTTTTCGTTGTAGAGATTATTAACTTGTATTGTAAATTTACTGAGCATTCACGATAGTGTTACCTGTATGTATATTTATCTATTGTAAACCTTCGCGTGGGAAATCTGCTTAGTTTACGCAGCCCCTGCGTGACGGACTTTCTACGTTCTTTCACTATCTAGATTATTAACCTAGATATGTGCATTTGTCAGTTTTCGACCATCAGCAAACCCCTATCCTACTCATGCCATATTAACAATAAGCTGTTATATTATGAAACACATTATTTTAAGCCGAAATACCAAGTATTGTTCGTCTTTACCTTTTGAGATAAATGCAAATACGTGACGCACGTAGGGAAACCTGCTTAGTTGACGCAGCTCCTGCGTGAGTCGGAAATGTACTTATAGATGTGGCTGGAGATGTAACTGTGTAGGGGAGAGAGAGGGAGTGGAGAGAGAGAAGGGTGGGAGTTGTATATACGAAGAGAGAAAGTGAGGAGGCAGGATCAGTCAGAGCAGTACTACAGGCCGCTATGCATCTCGCCACACTTACACTCGCCTTCCTAGCTTCCGTCCTACTTGTTGACGGAACCAAAGTAGCCAAATGTAGGGGTATGTACATTATCAATTCATAGTCCTTGCCTTAGCGTAATTTATACTCTCATTGCTACAGTAATAAACCTCATTAGACATCCTTTACTCTTAATACCGTAGCTCTAGAGCCGACAATAAAATGTCTTAATGTATCAAATAAAGTCCGTCAAGAAGGGGCTGCGTACTCTAAACACATTTTCCCCCTCACCTCACCATACTCTATTTCCTAATAAAAATCCGATGAATAGAAATGGTCGATAATTAAAATTTTAATTGGTGCGATCGCATAACGTATTTGCATGTATCTCATCTAGCAAAGATCTGTTGAAAACAATATTGTGCGTTTAGGCTTCATTATATATTCCCTTATTGTTAAATTAGGATGTCTAAATGTGGGGGGTTACTCAAGGATGAAAATTCAAAAATTCCGTCACACTGGGACTGCTTAACTTAGCAGATTTCCCACGTAAAGGTTTACAATAGATAAATCTACATACTGGTTACACCAACGCGAATATTAAATGAATAAATACAAACGGTAATGAGAAATGTTTCAATAATTTTACAGTTTATCTCTACAACGGAAAGCGTCTGAATAGTAAATAAACAGGTCTGCGAACCGCTTAGAGCTGAAGAGATTCATAGAAATATTCTAGACAGGAAAGAAAAACAATTAGTGAAATATATCTGAATATAACATATTAATTTTATTCAAAACTATTTACTTTAGCTACACTGCAATTTATAATGAAACATAATACTTTTTAACTTAATCACTCAAATTTTAGTAATCCCAGAACAAATGGAGGTGGATCAACAGAATTTATTTGCATATATCTCTTAAAGTAAAAGGTTAATGAAAACAATATTCCGTATTTAACTTTGTAATGAAGTGGTTCATGGTATAACAGCTTATTATTACTATAACATGTGTAGGACTGGGGGTTTAGAAAACTATAAAATCCAAATATCTCCGTTAATATTCGGTAAAATATGTATAGAACAATTTTTATAGATCATTAAATGTGCAATAACATTGGTTCTATAAAATCTACATGAAATCTACATACTGGTAACACCACCATGAATATTAAGTGAATAAATACAAACAATAATGAGAAATCTATCAGTTAGAAGTTAATTACTCTACAATGGAAAGCGTTTGAATTGTAAAAAAAAAAAGGGTCTGCGAACCTCTCAGAACTTATTAATTTTAATTAACATAACATATTAATTTTATTCAAAACTATTTACTTTAGCTAATGCTGTAATTTATAATGAATCATAATACTTTTTATCTTAATCACTGAAATTTTAGAAATCCCAGAACAAATGGAGATGGATCAACAGAATTTATTTGCATATATCTCATAAAGTAAAAGTTCAATGAAAACAATATTTGATATTTAACCTTGTAATGAAGTAGTTCATGATGTAACAGCTTACAATTAATATGACATGAGTAGGAGTGGGGGTTTACTCAAAACCGAAAACTATAAAATCCAAACATCTCGGTTAATATTCATAATACATAATATATATATATATATATATATATATATATATATATATATAAACAACATTTATAGATCTTTCAATTTGCAATAAGATTGGTTCCATACAATTTTTCGATCCGACGTATAGTAACGGAGACACTGTCCCGATTTCAGCCTCTTTGAACGGAGATATTTCGAATTTTCGAAAATCCTTCATTCTAACCTTCCCCCCCCCACGCCGGCTGATTTTAGGCATTAACGAACTTCATCTTTCTTTTTACGTAAAACGAATAAATATCGAGTTTGGTTACGATCAAACAAAAAGTGCAACCGCCAGATCGGTAACAGGACACACACACACACACACACACACACACACACACACACACACACACAAATTTACAATAAATTTACAACAAGATTTGTTAAGTACGATTGTTTTCTGACTCCTAGTAACTAATAAATTTCGTAATAGTAAACAAAAATTGAGACCACTAGACTGTAACAGGTATATATATATATATATATATATATATATATATATATATATATATATATATATATATATACAAATAATTTTGAACGCATCAAGGTAGATCTTTCGGCATTATAAGATATTTTTCGAAAATTTCGTCATGAGTACAAGCTGATTTCCCTAAAGAGGTGTCTGCTAAAAAACTTGGAATAACGTTCTACAGTTTTTGGAGGGTTCCTACCGTCATCATTAAGTAATCAGTGCTGCAAGTGGTTAGGAACTACATATTGTTGACCTCAGTGTCTTCCCTCCGCTTGGTGTACCATAAATATCGTAGCAGTTTTCCCATAAGAGAAATCAGCTATTGAGGTTGTACTCATGATGAGATTTTCGAAAAAAGTCTTCAAATGTCCATCGATCCTACCTAGGAGATGACGAAATTTACGTCCGTTCAAAAAAAACTATATATATATATATATATATATATATATATATATATATATATATATATATATATATATATATATAGACATCTGTGTGTGTTTTCTCTAAAGCTGGCAATTTTGTTTGATCGTTATCAAGCTCCGTCTTTAACCCTAGAATGGTAGTGATATTATTTCCCGCTTAATGGTATTGATACGTAAATTTTACTTGTGCAACTGGTAATTGGTGAAATTATTCAAAATTTGTTAATGTTTTTGAATATTTTTTTTTATTTGATTAAAACATACACTTATCTTTAACTAATATCTACGTTAATATCTAATAATGTGCACGACATTCCTTTCAGGCGCTTTGTTCGAAACACGTTTCGGAGGTTGTGTGCTCCAATCATATCCATTCTTACCAAGCACAACCCCACCTTCTACATTTATTGTGACTGATCTGTCAATATTGTGTGGTTGAGAGGTTTTAGGTTTTTTTTTCTTCTGTGTTTGTTCTCTTTCTTCGATTGCCTTGATGTCTTCTAAAATTTTCTCACTCTCATCGCTGTCTAGCCCACTCTGTGTTGCAACTATTTCCGAAGGCTCAACCTCCTCATCACTTGGAGAATACTCCGGATCATCATCGCTGTTTCATAATTGTCATTTTCCCCATCTGAGTCATCGGAGAGTTCTTTCAACAAATTTCTGATTTCTTCATCCAATGAATATTTTTTCTCCATTTTTCCGAAACTATAAACATATTATTTATATTCTTTTATACATCTTTGTCTTTCTTTTATTCAAAAATAAAAGTTAAAAACATTAAGAGAAAAATCATAATATAAAAAATAAATTGGGAGAAAATAAATTGAGAATAACATTAACTAAGTTATGGCATAAAAACCGGTTATTAGTAGCGATACGTAAATTTTACGTGCCAAAAAGTTGCAGTTAATGGTATTGATACGTAAATATTACGTGTCGTTTTTATTTCAAAAAATAGTATTGGATGAGTGTGAAGGTTCACTTAGCTGCACTTGGCGGAGGTCAAGTTCGAACTGTCTGGGGGGCTCATAGCTGAGGGCTGGGGGTGGTGGGGTTCGTTAACGGCCCTTTGATAACAGTTCAAACCAGATCATACGTAATTTTTACGTTCACTACCATTCTAGGGTTAAACCCCTGCTAAAATAAACAAAATTTGCATTAAGAGTGAGGAAACTTCAACACTGGAGCAGGATATAGATGAATCCGACATATCAGCGATGCGGTTTGTATAATCATACAACTGAGTGGGTAACCCTGTGCGTCATGGCTTAGATCTTGATGACCATGGAAAATCTACATTGGGAGGTTCAATTAATGTGCCATTGGCATTTATTTAAGGTGAACTAATTAAATAAATCATTCTCATTGGCTGAAAAAAAACAACTCTTAATTAGGCCAAAATAAATCAAAAAAAGAATAGTTAGAGGTGGGAATTGTTCAGTTATTAATTAATGAGGAGAAAGATAATTGCCGTGAGTGCGATTGGTAATGTGACTTTGGCACAGGCCCAAGGTTAACAATAGATACATGTGGGATTGTATGATAGAGATTATAAGTTTCAAAGTATTTCTATCTTGTTAATCTTGAAAAGAGGTTCAGGTAATCTTGTTCTAAGGAAGGTCTGTATCAAGGTGAATCCCAAGGTGTACAATACAGGATTGGATACCCGCATAAATAATTAGTAGAGTAAAATATGCGCAAAGGAAACAAGGTCATATAATTGTGATGAAATTCGTTAATACACAAGATTTATAGTCATTCTTTTAGATTACTTATGCCAGATAAGATTTCTCTAATTGTAGCAGGTTGAACAGAAAAAAAAATAATACAGTATTTTTAACGCCATACTTGGACTTCAATGGAGGTATAATGAAATTCACCTTTTTAATATAAAATGAAATGACATTGAATTTAAAAAAGTCCGTCAAGCTGGGGCTGCGAAAACAAAGCAGATTTCTCTCGTGAAGTTTTGCAATTGACAAATCTACATACTAATAACAGACTACCGTGAATAAATACAAACAGTAATGAGAAACATTTCAGTCAATTTTAATAACTTCCTAACGGAAAGCGTCTGAGTTGTAAACAAATAGGTCTGCCAACGTCTCACAGCTGAACAGTCCAAGAATTTAAGACGGACGGGGGAACATGTATCTCATATATTAAACGTCTCTTGAAGACGATATTTGGTATTTAAGCTTCAAATAAAGTGGTTTATTATCCAAGAGAGTATTGTTTATGTGACATGAATAGAAGTGGGGGTTTGAAAACTGAATAATGTAAATATCTCGGTTAATATTCAAGATAGAGAATAAATGTTTATAATAATAGTTATAGTACAGTAAGTTTTCAATAAGATGGGTTCTATAGAATTTTTCTATGCGGCATGTAGTAACGGAGATATTTCAAATTTTCGAAATTCCTCCCCTCTAAACACCCGCCTCCTCCTGGTCCAATTTCAGCCGTTAATAGACCTTAGTTTTGCATGAAACGCTTATATATCGAGATTGATAACGATAAAACTTGGTATCGCGTCTATATATATATATATATATATATATATATAGCTTTGAACAGACTTCATTTTCGTCAACTCCTGGGTAGGATCGATGGACATTTGAAGAAATTTTTGGAAAATCACGTCATGAGTTCGGCCTCAATAGCTGATTTCTCTTAAGGGTCACAGCGAACACCACCTTTGTTTTCTGCTTTTTGAGAATATTTGTTAAATTATAGAGTTCGCAATGCCTTTAGCGGAGAACTATGTTTACATTTTTATTAGCAGATTTCCCTTAAGGGTCCATCGATCCTACCCAGAAGATGAAATGAGGTTCTTTCAAAACTATATATATATATATATATATATATATATATATATATATATATGTGTGTGTGTGTGTGTGTGTGTGTGTGTGTGTGTGTGTGTGTGTGTGTGTGTGTGTGTGTGTGTGTGTGAATTTGTCTGTTAACGCTCTAGCGATCGCATTTTTTTTTCATCATTGCCAAACTCGATATTTAAACGCTTTATGTAAAAGTAAAAGACAAGTTCGTTAACGGCTGAAATTGGACCTGGTGTAGGGAGAGAATTTCGAAAATTCCAAATATCTCCGTAATTATGCGTCGGATCGAATTTTATAGTATCAATCGTATTGCAAATGTAATGTTCTATAAATATTGTTATACATTTATTTTCCCTCTTTTGAATATTAACGGAGATATTTTCATATTTTAGTTTTTGGACATCAATTAACCCCCACTTCTACTCATTTAATATTAACAATAAGGTGTTATGTCTTGATCCACTACATTCCAAATATGATTTTCATCGAACTTTTACTTTTTGAGATACATGCAAATACGTTATGTGATGAGGCCATCAATAAAGATTTTTCATTCTTTACTCGAAAATTTTGATTTGATCTACACCATATTTAAGAGTTTGAGTCAACACTATAGACCATAATTGTTATTGGCGGAAATCGGACTTGGAACAGGTCGGATTTAGAGGAGGAGGGGAATCAAAAATTCAATAAATCTCTGTTATTATGAATCGGATCATAAAATGTTATAGAATCAATCTTGTTAAAGTATTGATTTTATAAAATTGTTGTTCTATGCATTATTTCGTAACTCAAGTATCAACCGAGTTATTCGTACTTTCCTGTATACAGCCTTGAGGACCCCCCCCCCCTACTTATCCGTTTTTTTACATATAAATCCAGAGTGCGTGGTCTCATGAGTTCACAAGCGTGATATACCGCTGGGAAATCTGCTTAGTTGACGCATCCCCAACGTGACGGATTTTTATAGAAGTATATTAGTTTATTCTTCAGCCATTAATAGTTTTCCTTCAATAATATTGAGAATAAAATATAGGATTTTTAAGGGGTTGGTTAAGAAGTCAGGGGGTTCTAAATGTAACCAGGTAATTTTACTACTTATAATTATACTTTTAATTTTGAGGCATATTCTCATAATGTTAACTATTTTCGTACTAATTATTCCCTTTTTTTGGTATATGAAAAGACTATTGTTGGCAGAATAGATAAATATAATTATGATTTTACTCTTTTAATTTTAATTTGAAGGGAAACTCTACTTTTATTTATTTTACTTATAACGGTATCGCACTGGCAACGAAAAATTTAAATCATAATGCCGATTTTCCATTAGTGGCTTAATTTCCTTTCTCTAATTCACCCTTATGAAGGATCTTATGTCCTTGAAATGGGACATTTGTTCATTGAAACTTGAAACCTCAACTAATGCAAACAGTGTATACTTGAAACTTACTTTGAGTATGTGGTTATAAGAGACATAATACTTAAAGTAGAAAATCGTATGACTAGGAGTCGGAGTTTGCTGAAGGTTGAAACCTCAAAATACAAATAACTCGTTAATGGTCGGTTTAGAGAAGAAAGTGTAGAACAAAAATAGTAGGAATTTATATAATATTTACGATTAGACACATACCATTTTTCGATTCTGTGAATATGTATTTTATGTTATTAAGAATATTACAACCTGCATTTAAATGCATTTGGTAATGTGTGATATGTACAATACAATAGTCCCTCCATTACTCTTGACAGAAGCCACACCTATTCACCACAATGAGAGGAGCAGGCTCTCCCTGCCTGGCAAGTAGTGGTCCCAGGCCCCTGTCCTGGGAAACTCCTGCATCCACAGGATAGTAGTCTGAGTATTAATTTCCTTGACGGACTCGAAAAAATCTGTTGAAAAGATAGGATCTAAGTATAAGGTAGAATGTGCTGGGAAGGAGTAGCCTGATCTTATAGAATAAGCCATCATGCCAAACCTTGTCAATGGCTTGCGCTACATCAACAAAGGCTGACGTGCAATTCTCTTTTCGCTCGATAGATTCAGATATGTGATCTGCAACGCGAAGCCATTGCTGTACTGTTGAGTGACCAGAGCGAAATCCGAATTGATGGGAAGGAAGGGTGTTTTGACTGTGGAGAATTGGGAGAAGGTGCTTAATTAAAAGGTTTTCAAACGTTTTTGTGAAAATAGGGAAAAGGCTAATAGGGCGATGAAAGATGGATTCTGGGACGATTTTCCAGGTTTCGGGAAGAGGACTATAATTGTGAGTTTCCAGAGTAGAGGGAAATGGGTAGTGCAGAATATGCAATTGTATAGGTATGTTAAAAATGTAATGGCCTTGGGTGGGAGTCGACGAACAATTTTAGAGGAAATTAGATCAAGCCCTGGAGATTTATTGCGAGGAAGGCGGCAAATGACGCATTTGATCTCTGATGGTAAAACAGGACGTGGGGGAAGGGACATTGGTAATGGTGAATCGAGGAATTCTTGGATTTTCTTGGTGTGGGAGTGGTCCTGAGGATCTGGATGAGGTGAGAAGGTTTGACGTAGGTGTCGCCCTAAAACTTTGGATTTGTCCTTATCTGAAGATGCCCATGTACCGTCTTCTCGGCGAAGGGGGGGTAGACGTTGGATGGTATTTTAGGATTTTACGGGCAGCGTTCCAGAGGGATTGGTCTTGGGAGGTTAGTGAAGCAAGATAGGAATTATAGGATGTGGTTCGATGAATGTCAGGTCTCCATTTTACAATTCGACATAGTCTAGTGTAATGACGGTCATCAGGATGACGAGTCCTTTTCGGATAGGAGCTGGAGAATATGACGGGGAAGAGAGTCGGATGCTTTGTATTGGAAAGGTAGAGCTGCTTTCCAAAAATTTTTCGATTCGGCACATAATAATGTGCGTATGTGTGTGTGTGTGTGTGTGTTTTTGTGTTTTTATATATATATATATATATATATATATATATATATATATATATATATATATAGCTAGAAAGATACAAAGATGGTTAGATAGTAAGATAGATAGATACTTATATACATTCATAGATTGATAGAAAGATAGTTATAGGTACTGAGTTCAAGCCATTTTACTATACGCTAGATTGTAATTAGCTTCATTGTTTTTGGGATATTATTCGTTTGCAAATGCCTACTCAGCATCGTGAAGCAATTGTTTACAACTAATCATTGGTCTGTAGTGCCCCCACAATAGGGCGGACCATTGCTGGGCACGATTTTATTGGTCACTAATGACTAATCCGGACTAAACAAAACTCGGTATGTGAATTAGCATTAACTCTTCTAAGCTATATCAAAATTTCTAGAGACGACTTAGTGTGGGGGTTGTAAGAGAGGCATTATATGAAAAATCGGTGTACTTCGTTTCCTATTGGTTTTTCGGCTAACATGCACATATCAGAAGGTGTTTATTTTGTTATTTAGGGTAACTTTTGTTACTTTCACTTTTGTAGTAAAATGAAGTAAATGTATATATGCTAAAACTATAGCGGGAGTCAACAATTTTATTAGTACTTATTCGTTTCTATTATAGGTATATTATGATAAATGATGTTATGTTTTACTCGTATAGTTCTAAGTATGATTCGGATTAGTGAGGTTTTAACTTCCGTTCCCCTCCACAATTATTTATTTTCCCTAGAAGATAAATTTGTTATTTATTTCCAATAGAAATTTATACTTTAACAGCATTTCCATTATTTAATTTGTATAATGTATTATTTAAACAAAGTCATGCTGAATCTGCACAAGGAGTGATACCGGAGGTTGTGGCGAATCAAACTCTTTGATTCTGGTAATATTTCCGATATCTTCACGCAATTGGAACAAATATGTACTATCATAGCAATTAAACATTATTTGGTAATGTCATTATAACAAAAAAACAATATGCGTTTAAACTTGATATGATTGTTTAAAGTATTATTTAGGTTGCAGGTTATGATCTCTTCCTCTCGCCTAACTTTTTGAATATAAATGAAATTATTTTTAGGGCACCACTATTATTTAATACTATCATGTATATAAATTATTAAAAGCCTTTAATATTTTGAATGAATAGTTTAAGGAAAACCATGTTATAACCCTAATGGGGGGGGGGCGGAAGTTGACGGCAGGCTAAAACAGTTAACTATTTTAACTAGTTAACTTGTTTCCTGTGAAATGCTGGCATTACTGGAAATGATTTCTACTGTGATTTACTGTTATGAATATATTCTTATCTACTAAACTATGCTTAAACTATAAGTGCTCGGATTGGTTTTTGACAGGAAATGTGTACATTACAGATTGTATTTAATTATAATAAATGTTATCCATGATTATGATTTGCATTATTCACTGTGTGTCAAATAGTGGAGAGGTAATGATTAGGTATTTATTTTCATATATTCTTCAAATCTAAAATTTGTTTTCTATAAGTCGCCCACCTGACCCTTATGGGAAAACAATGCGCCCAGATGGGAAGTGCAGTTGGTCAGGTAGAAGCATTGCCAAAAACAAAATAGAATCTTTTCGCCTCAAATCATTTCCCTGGCGAAGCCGGGTATCTTAGCTAGTAAATAGATATATTAACATTTCAACAGATCTTATGCTAGTCATTTACTAGGAAGGATTGGAAGAACATTTGGATGTTTTCAAAAATTGTGTCGTAAGTACAACCTGATTAGCTAAAAAACTGATTATTTTCAAATTACAGGGAATTTGTTACAACCAGGTAGAAAATGGTTCGGTATTTATCACATGTCTAACGCTGATGGACGGGATTAGTCTAATAATAGCTTTGAAACTAAGACAACCGGTAAACCAGAATGGCACGATGAAGCAACGAAATACATTGCGTGAGTTGAGAAAGAATGTCGATGTTATATTTGCAAAAATACAGGGCCTACATATTACACACGGTTTCCGTGAATTAATTTGCATGGCTTATATTTTTCTGAAATTGGTCGGGGGGGGGTCCATCACGCAGGGGCCGTGTAAACTAAGCAGATTTCCCACGTGCTGCGTATGACACACAGGTCATTTCATATCATCATCTATTCACTATTTATCTAGTAGAAAGAAGAATGGACATTTGAGGAAAAAGCTCAATATCTGATTTGATGATGACGA
Organism: Riptortus pedestris; assembly: GCA_019009955.1. NCBI lineage: Eukaryota > Metazoa > Arthropoda > Insecta > Hemiptera > Alydidae > Riptortus > Riptortus pedestris. The sequence goes on along the minus strand of CM032233.1, from coordinate 64,428,379 downwards.
ATAGCAGCAAAATCTGCTAATAACTGACAGAAAAAATGGTGACTGAACTGACAAAAAAAGGAAAAATTAATTCAGAAAATTTTGACTTTCTCTCATTTCTGGTGCCTTATCTTTAAAATTACTTTGGGGGAAAGAGAAAAAATAGCAACCTCGCACAACTTTACTTCAACATGATTTAAATCAGATCCTGATAATATAACTTGATCTAAAAACGAGTTGCTAAAAAATTGAGGATAAAACTTTTTTTTGTCTTCTCTAAATGTCATTTTTCATCTGTCGGAAGCTTTGGAATTAAAACTCTTAGCTAAGAGAAGCAATATCATTTATTTTATGTTATATGTAACACTAAATATTCTGTTAACTCTGTTTAATGGAAACCATAACCTTGTATGGCTCTCCTGATCTTTAAAGCTCAGTGTCAAGGATTCAGCAATTTACTGGGTATAATCATACTTGGATTATCTTTAAACATAGCATGAGGTTACCAAGTTAAAAGAAATTAAGGTGAAGAAAAACGATAGGATTTATCTTAATATGACCACAATTAGCCTTCCAAGGACAGTGTAAAGGCTAGACGAAATAAGAAGGAAAAACAACTTGCTTAGTCCTTCAAAACGTCTAAGGCTTGTACATTAAAGTAAAAATCAGTCTGAAGTTCAAGAAATACTAGATTTCAATATTTTTAAAATAAAGTTTTCATGTGTTGATGCTATTATAACAATTCGTAAACCAAAGCAAAAATTTTAAACATTGTTACACAAATGTAGTGACATAATTTTAATAAAAAAACCAAAAACACTTTCATTGTGGTTCTCCTAAATGATGAGGGGTCCGTCACGCAGGTGCTGCGTTATCTAACCAGAGTTCCCACGTACGCCACGTATTTGCATTTATCTACAAAAGGAAAAGTTCAATGAGAAGAATATTTGGTATTTAAGTTTCAAATAAAGTGTTTCATTATATAACAAAGTATTGTTTATGTGACACGAGTAGGAGTGGGGATTTACTGAAGGCTGAAAACTAAACAATGCAAATACCTCAGTTAATATTGACAATAGAGAATAAATAAATATAATAACACTCATAGAACATTACGTTTGCAATAAAATAAAAACTATAAAAATTTTCGATCCAACTCATAATAACGGAGATATTTCGAATTTTAAAAATTCTCCCCCTCTAAACCCCCTCCACCTGGTCCGATTTCAGCCGTTTACTTTCTTGATCATTCTTTTTACATAAAACGATTATATATGAAGTTTCGTAACGATAAGAGAAAAATTTCACAAGTAGTTATCAAACAAATATATATCATGACATGACGCATTTGCATGTAACTCTCAAAGTAATAGTTCAATGAAAACCATATTAGGAAATTTAGCCTTGGAATGAAGAGGTTCATGATATTGCAGCTTATAGTTAATATGACATGAGGAAGAGTGGGAGTTTACTGATAGCCGTAAGCAAAAATATGGAAATATCTCCGTTAATATTCAATAAGGAGAAAACATGTATATAACAACATTTATAGAACATTATATTTGCAATACGATTGATTCTATAAAATTTTTCATAACAATGGAGGTATTTAATATTTTCGAAATTCTCTTCCTTTAAACCCCCTCCCTCCCACTGGTCCAATTTTAGCTGGGTTCAGACGTGATCTTTATTTTTATATAAAACGTTTAAATATCGAGTTTGGTAACGATCAGACAAAAATTGCAACTGCTAGAGAGTTAACAGACATCGATGGACATTTGACGACATTTTTCGAAAATCCCATCATGAGTACTACCTCAATAGCTGATTTCCCCTAAGGGGAATTCTGCTAAAACCTACTATTTAAGTCATTTTATCGAATATATTTTATTAAAACTTATGTTTATAAAGTAATTACTTTAGAAACAAATTGTTTCTAGATAGATCTACCAATTGAGTTTTTAGTGGTAATATTTGATTAGCTTTGTAATCCTTTTGCTTAAATCAAAGAAGCAGTAAATACAGCAGAACTGTTATAAAGTAGCTTGAGGAATCATTACCACCTATGTCTAATGCAAAGTGTGGAGTACTGCTTTCATTCATTTCAATACCCCTTAAATAAATAAAATCAATACCTCACTGTGAACACCTGTATATCATCTGAACAATAGACCGTGGCAATGTGAACATCATTTTTCAAGGTTCGTTAATAATTTAAGCTGAACCTATTGGAGTTGTGTTCAAGACGGGATTTTCGAATATCCATCGTTCGTCGAAAATGAGGTCCGCTCAAAATTACACACACACACACACACACGCTCTAGCGGCCGCAATTTTTTCTTTGATCGTTACCAAATTCGATATTTAAACGGGTTTTGTAAAACTAAGGATCAAGTTCGTTAACGGCTTAAATCGGAACAGTATGGGGTGGTAATTTCGAAAACATCCCCGTCATTGTAAGTTGGAAAAAGTATATAGAACTAATCTAATTACTAATTTAATTACCTATAAATGTTAACCGAGATATTTGGATTTTTTTTAGTTTTCAGCCACATGTTAACCCCCACTCCTACTCATGACATATTATCAATAAGCTGTTATATCATGGGCCAATTTATTCTAAGCTTAAATACGAAATATAGTTTCGAAGGGTTCTTGATTATGCGGGATACATTGAAATTCAAAATATCTCAGTTATTATAAGGCGTATGGTAAAATGTTATAGAACATATCTTGTTAAATTACCGATGCTCTACAATTGGTATTTTATTTATTTTTTAGCAGCTTAAATATTAAGCGAGTTATTCGTACTTTCTTGTTTTCAGTCTTCTACAAATCCCCACTTCTATTCATCCGATTTTTAATTTGAGATTGAATATATATGGGGAGAAGATATGAATAGGGTGTCATACCAGCAGTTGGGGAATCTGCTTAGTTTACGTATCCCCTTCAGACCTTTAATTACTTCTCGTGTTTCCAGATTCCTAGTAACCGTAGTGTCCCATGTTTTTAATAATCCTCAAAATTGTCCCAGCATTTTTTCGTATCTCCAGTCACAGTTTGCTACTACTACAAAAAAAAAATATTCGAAAGATAACGAAGAAACTGACCATTCTATACTTTCAAATCTCATATCATCCTCCATGAGTTCATTGAACAACAAATAACGTAGATTAAATGGTTCTTTCGCTCTCTGTGAGAGCTACTCAAAAGGTTGTACTACTCATGACGCGATTTTCGAAAAATTTCCATCTACTTCAAATGCCCATCGATCCTATGTAGTAGATGACGAAAATGAGGTCCGTTCAAAATTTTCGAGAAATATATATATATATATATATATATATATATATATATATATATATATATGTGTGTGTATATATATTTCTGTTAACGCTCTAGCGGTCGCAATTTTGATTTAATCGTTACCAAACTCGATATTTAATCGTTTCATGTAAAAAGAAAGATCAAGTTCGTTAATGACTGAAGTCCAACCAGTGAGAAGGGAGGAATTTCGAAAATTCTTAATATCTTAAGAATCCGATTAAATATCGAGTATGGTATAGATCAAAAAATTATTTTCGGGTTAAATTACCTGATGACAACATCACAAAACGAATTTGTAAGTATCTCCCATAATAAAGAGCTTTTGAAAACAATATTTGGTATATGAGCTTAGAATAATAATGGAGTTCATGATATAACAGCTTATTGTTACTATGACATGAGCAGGAGTGAGTGTTTACTTAAATCTGAAACCTAAAAAATTCGAATATCTCGGTTAATATTCACGATAGAGAAAATATGTATATAACAACATTTATAGGTACTATCATTTTCAGTAAGATTGGTTATGCACAATTTTTCGATCCGACATAAAATAACGGAGATATTTTAATTTCTTCTTCCATTAACGAACTTGTTCATTCTTATAAGTTTTTGTAACGATCAAACAACAATTAAGACCGCTAGAGAGTAAAGAGACAATATATGTATATCATTTTGAACGGACGTGTGGATGTTAAAACGTAATAGACCACATTACTTCAAATTATTCCAACTAAAGACTTGAGGAATATGTTTGTTGAGCTATTACGAATATTAATATGAAGAAACGACCATTATTACCCTGGGAATAAAATTAATTAAAATCCGCTGAATTGACGTTTTTGTACCAAGGACGAAATTAATAAAACATCAACTGCTTCTGTTTTTGTTATTACAGTTGGGAGCAAAAATTACCAAGGTCGTTATTGAATTGAGAAGGTATTAATTTTAAATGCAGAAAATGAACAGTAAAAATCAAAGATGCACAATTTCACAACTGAATAGTAAAAGAGACATATAATCCATTATTAGCAGCATCCTACATGATGCGTACCTTATTAATACAGTCCTTGGTTAAGGCATTTCATGTCTCATACACATTATTGGTGACAAATGGAGTCATTTAAATGATAAAAATTTTACACAGCTTTTCAGTACGGTCATGGTTTTCGAGGATCTCTATCAATATATATATATATATATATATATATATATATATATATATATATATATATATATAAATTCATATCTTCCACATGTGCCCTTAATCCAATCATGAAGATGAATGGTGCCAGATCAGTAGTTGAAAAACAAATGGAATATCCTCCACATACTTATTTCTCACTATACATTTTTCTCTTCCATTATCAAGCCTCATCAGGAATTGTACATACATTATAAAATGATTCGACCCTAACTTGGTTGCCTCGGTTAATATTGTACAATTCCTGAAGAGGCTTTTCATCTATTGACCTCTCCCCCCCCCCTCTCCACTATGTCTTATAATATATTTATATAAACTCGATAGCCAAAAAACCGGAGCACTTCAATTTTTGATGAAACTACCCTTAACAAATATACGTGATTCATTTTATTCTGGATACGGAGTTGGTGTAAATAAATAAGTATATGAAAATGTCGGATTTTTCATGTAGAAAATTTCTTATTGTTAAAAAAAAACCATCAATATTCCAAAATTAAAAAAAAATTACTTTTTTTTTATTTTTTAAGAAAGGTACAGTTCAAGTTATAAATAAAAAACAAAGGTTAGTCTTATTAACGACGATCACCTCCTCTTGTCTGTATATAGCCTTCCGTCTTCTCGGCATACTCCGGATATTTTTCACCGTTTGTTGTGGAATTCTCTCCCATTTTTCGATAAGAGCGTCTTTAAGTGACTGCAGGTTACCAGGAGGGTTCAGTCTTCTCCAAATACGCCTTTCCAGCTCGTCCTATAAGTGTTCTATAGGATTGAGATCTAGAGTTCGAACTGGAACGTCAAATGAGTGTATGCCGATTTCAGCAAGATAGTGGATAACAATGTTAGCAGTGAGTGACCTTGCGTAGTCTTGTAACAAACGACACCCTTTACCAAATGAGGGCCCAAATGTCATACCTTTCTAGGATGTTCGTGAAATAGGTGTGAGCATTGAGAGGCGGTCTAGAGCAGCGGTTCTCAAACTTTTTTGGGGACGGAACCCTTGTAGAAAGCAAAATACTTGACGGAACCCTAAACTAAAACAAAATATCTTAATGTAAATTCTTTATTAATAATCATAATACTAGTACAATGTTATGGAAGGGCGTAATAACCATGCAGTTGATCGCCCCGACAAAACTCACATCTGCATCTACTAGTACAATGTAACAGTTACTTATTACGTAACAAATAGAATAATAGAAGAGATATAAAAGAAAAAAAATCTAAAGGAAGGTATGAAATTGTTTTATTTTATTTTATTTTTTTTTTTTAAGTTTTCATCGATTGGTCGATATCAGGTTTGATAGAAGAGAGTTGAAGTCTCATGTCAGGTTCGGCACCCAGTCTATTGCAGTATTTCATTTTCGTGGCTGCATAGGTTGAGAACCACAATTCTCTTTCTCACAAGTATGTTGTTGGGAACGGGAGAAGAACATTCAGGGCCATTCTGGCGAACATTGGATATTCATCACGGATTCTGCGCCAAAAATCGTCGAGAGGAGTCGTTTTGAACTCCACACTTTCATATATCTTGTTTGACATACTTTCGGGCTTTTACAAGTTGGGTAAAAAGGGATTTTGAATCCATGAATTCATTTTGGCTTCAAAGAGCCGCCCGAGCGCAAGTATCGTGGAACAGTTGACCAGAAAGAGTGGTTTTTCAAATTCTTGTGGAGCCCCCACAGGGGTTTCGCGGAACCCTAGGGTTCCACGGAGCATACTTTAAGTATGGCTGGTCTAGAGAATGCATGAAGCTCCGTATTTCCATGCAACCTTATTCCAGCCGAGACCACCACGGAGCACTCCCGACGGTCAAGGTCCGCCTTGAGCCAGTTGTGGTTCAGCAGATTCGTGGGATGAGTTCGATTCCCGACTCCCACGGCTGATCACATCCACTGTAGCCCTCCGACGTCTGCCTTCCGTCCTCGGCCTCGAATTTTGAAGTGGGACATTCCTACTTCTAAGTCGCCTTACGTTACCATTTGATGCCAGTTCATCCTCATCTTGGCTCGGTAGGGCCATTTTGTTATTCACTATTCGACAAAATTGTATCAGTAGCCAATTTTCTGTAATTCAATAGCGGACTGTATTTTGAACTGACAAAATATTCACAAACATATGATATTTAAAAAACTAATAATAATAATATTAAATAAAAGGCTTGACCGCTGGCCAGATCCATGTAGTGGCATATATATATAACGCAATAACCATATAGCCTACTTCACTGCCAAACGTTTAAATATGAACTCCTTGCATGAGATTATGTCTCTCTAATGATTAACGTCCCCTTGAAACAGCAATAGAAATCCACCTTGGGATCCAGGGATCAACTTTGTCAAGTAATTAGCCGTCCGACCTCTAAAGGGTAGGGAAGAATCCCATTTACCTTTTCTCGTCTCGTTAGGAAATAAGAAAAATACAGTCATTACTGATCTAATTACACTCTGCAACAAATCCTCCAACTCTGTATATCCGTGTCCCAATAGACCGATACGTTAAATACCATTTATCAATATATATATATATAATCCCACCTTTCACAAGTGGTGGGATTACGAGGGTCCACAGGTGTATCCCTGCCTTAATTCTTTTTCACAGATCCGAAACCACTCAGTGTAATACAATACTCAGGACTGTACACGACTGGACAAATGTAAGTTTTACGGGTATATTCCGAAAAAGAGTGCAGAAAAAATAAACAAAATATTTCTTTAGGAAGACAGACACCATTATTGTTTTATTGTTCTGATCTTGTAGGTAGTTAAAGGAAAGGAAGTATAGGTTTAAATGGAGGGAGGGAGTGGAAAATTCTATATACCTCCATTATTACGAGGCGGATTCAAACCTAGTATTTATTTATTCATTTATTGTCAGTGTTCCGCTTTTAGCTATATACATTTTACAAATCATCGATATAACTAACAATTTATATATAATAAGCATATATATATATATATATATATATATATATATATATACCCAAAAATATATAGAACCATAGATATAAAAAATATGCACTTTACGTATTATCTATAACACCATATTACAAAATGTTACTAAGTACCGTAGTAGCAACTATTCCTGATAATCCAGGAGATTCGATGTTCAAACTATGCAAAAGCGTTGTATAGAAACAACCTTGTGGCAAATTTAATTTTCGATAAAGTTATTTCGTATATTTTTTCTCAATGTTGAATATTAGCCGAGATATTTGTATTTCTTAGTTTCCAGCAGTCAGTAAACTCCCCCCCCCCCTCCTACTCATCATATCACCTCATATTAAAAATAACCTGGAGAATCAGGTAACGCCTTATTTTAAAAATATGATTTACAACTAGCCTTTACTATGTGATATGGTAGGCAAATAGGTTACGTGTGAGGTCATCAATTAAGATTTTACGTTCCTAACTCCAAAATGTTTATTTCATCTATACCATATTCGATATTTAACCTTTTCTTTTAACTCTAAAGATCTTATTCATTGCTGAAATCGGGTCACTCTAAACCCCCCTAGAGTGGGGGGTGAATTCGAATAATCAAGATATCTCAGTTATTATGAGTCAGATCAAAAAATGTTATTGAATCCATCTTGTTAATGATTTAATGATCTCCAGTTGTTGTTATATACATATTTTTTTAACTTGAATATTATGGAGTTATTTGTATATTCTTGTTAACAGCCTTCTGTAAACACCCACTTTTACTCACTGGATTTTTACTATGAGTAAACATCTCTTACAGCTTACATTTCACTTCCTCTTTACAAAGGTTTCTTACTACGGGAGGAATACAGAACAGGTGATGAGATGAGATCACCGGTGTATTATTCCAGCACGCAGGAAATCTGTTTAGTTTACGCAGCCCTTGATTGATGGACATTTCTAATTATTCAGTGATCTCTTGGGCGTTTAAAGATCGGCCATACATCAGAGATGTTTGTAGGGGGGGGGGGAGTGAGGGGAGGATAGAAACGTATTATGTAATATGTGGAAATAGCTTTCTAACTTATATATACATATTTACATAATTATAAACTTGGCCTGATCAATATGTTTTGCCAATAGGGCCCATGATAAAGCCCCACCACTGTGTTTGTGTGTGTGTGTGTGTGAGAGAGAGAGAGAGAGAGAGAGAGAGAGAGAGAGAGAGAGAGAGAGAGAGAGAGAGAGGGAGAGAGAGAGAGAGAGGGAGAGAGAGAGGGGGAGAGAGAGAGAGAGAGAGAGGGGAGAGAGAGAGAGAGAGAGAGAGAGAGAGAGAGAGAGAGAGAGAGAGAGAGAGAGAGAGAGAGAGAGAGAGAGAGAGAGAGAGAGAGAGAGAGAGAGAGAGAGAGAGAGAGAGAGAGAGAGAGAGAGAGAGAGAGAGAGAGAGAGAGAGAGAGAGAGAGAGAGAGAGAGAGAAAGAGAGTGTGAAGTGGCAAGCCCCATAGTTTTACTAACTATTCATGACTTTTTCTATGACAGGGGTTAATACTGATAAATATCGTGTTTTCTTTTGTTCAGATCATATAGCTAATTCTTAAATTAATACAAATTAAAATAACTATGACTGACAAGTCATATATTAATTTCTGTGTTATTCTTGTTCATGGAATAAATTTTCTGTTCTTACCATTTTTCAGAGAGTAAAATAGCACCACCAAAGAATGAAGACGTGCAGATTACAGAATGTGAGAGTCTTTGTAAGCTCAAGAGACGCACTGAGCCAGGGATAGAAATGAAGTTTGTCCCTCGTAAGTATAATTTATATTTAATTGTAGAAAGAAATAGACAAGTATTAATAACTAAACAAGTTAACTAACACAACGATTCCATTTCTACTGTATCTGAAGGAGGTTGTAAAACTCCATTGGCTGTTGTGAACTGAATTTATTACCCAAATGAAAATGCAGTTCAGAGTTGTAAACTCTTGAGAACCTGGAATTTTTATGAAACAATTATTAGTAGTTTACAGTTTCAAAAAGCAATTATAGTACAAGGAGACTATTAAATAATTCATTTAGTGACAGATTCATATGAGTTACATAATTATTCCTACTTGCAATTCATTAATTAAACTTTTTAATGCAAAATTAAAAACAATCAGTATATTTTATACAGGTCGTTCCTATTTAAAAAAAAAAAAACGAGAAAACAAGTAGAAAAAATATGAAGGCGGAAGAGGTAGCGCGTAAGTAACTGGGATGGACGCTAGGAAATGAAACATCCACCTGGCCCTGAGAACATACTTCAGGCCTCGGCGCTCAGCTCATTAGCAATTCAATCACATGCGTAGACAATATAAGTTCCTAGGGGATACTCCTATACATACCAGGTACGTTCTTCACTCAGCTCATGGCAACAAATACCTCGATTCCAAGTGGCAGCATAATCACCTTGAGTTTCCGAATACAACTTGTTACAACAATCAGATAATGAGAATTTACGATCTTCAGATAATGAATAAACGAAAACCATAATGAGGTTTTTCATGAAAGTTTAAATGACTCTCCAATCTCGTCAACAATGTAGTTTAACGTATAATAAATACTAGGTTGCCCTTGGCTGCGAAAATGGAGGGGTAGCTGCCATTCGATGATAGATGTACTTCGAATTATTTTTAATGTGGTTCTATCAAAATACCCATTATAGTCGACATTTATTTTGTATTTGAGTAAATGGCAAATACATTTATTACAATCAATCGTAATTTATTTCACTAGCTCACTTGTAGGCAACGCCGTCCTTGAAGTATCAGAGCCTCTGGTTTCGACGTAAAACCACTTATCCCAATCAGTAGCCACAGATTTCCAATTATGGAAACATTGAAGTCGCAATTCCTCTTCTTGTTCATTCGACCATTGTCGACAGGGCCTGCTGCCACTTTTCCTTTTACCACACATCAGTCAAATTCGCATGGCCCCAATTGCTATTGTTAGTAAACTACCTTGTAACAACGCTTCTGGGATCTGTCTTTGTCTATTCCTTTGAAAAGATCCAAGCTCCTCAATTTACTTTTTCTGTAGCTATGATGATGCCAGGCGCGACATATTAAATGTTGTTCATGGTCCACTATTTCTGCTGGTCTTTATTAAAGTCAAAAATCTTTCTTAGGTCTCTTCTATCCCAGACAAACAAGATTTTGTCCTCTTTGATGAGAGTCACCGCCTCGCATATTACTAATGGCCTAATAACAGTTTTGTATTATTTTTGTTTTATTGTACATTATTCTTATATGCCTCACTTAGCACTTGCCAGAAGGAGAAAATGTAATCAGAAGTTATTGTTCAGGATGAGATAACAAGAGTGTGAGATCCAACCTTCACCAGACAGTACTTATTTAGTAAGTAATAGGGGGAAGTGCAACCCCACTGTAGTTATCACATATTTATCTGTACCCTTTCTTGTGAATAGGAATTGTAATAGCTTCTCCTCTTTCCTTTGTATTGTTTTCCTTCCAAAATATCACCTTGTACGTCAGATCCGGCATACATTTATAGTTTTCCATTAATGTTATGAAGACTTTTTAATATTTAATATATTTATTTCTTCTCTATCCGAAGGCTCTTTTTTTCATAGTTATTGGGATTCTTGTTTTCAATCCAATGGAATTCTCCCTGATTAGGCGCTTTAATTACCATATTTTTAGAACGCTGAATCTATATGTTCTTCATTTGGCTGTTCTCTACGAGAAATTGGTTCAGACAATACTCAGTATGAGAAGTGAACCTTGTTGAAATACTTTTTTTTGAAATTTCGACTTTCGTGGACCTAAAACTGACTGCAACACCTTCAGTGTTTACATATAGGCCCTTTTAGCAGATTTCCCTGAAGATAAATCAGCTATTGAGGTCGTAATCATGGCGCGATTTTCGAAAAATTTCTTCATATGTCCATCGATCCTATCCAGGAGATGGCGAAAATAAGATCCGTTCAAAATTATATATATATATATATATATATATATATATATATATTTATTTATCTGTTAACGCTCTAGCTGTCGCTGTTTTTGTCTTATCGTTACCAAACTATATAATCGTTTTATACAAAAACTTAACGGCTGAAATCGGACCGTGGGAAGGGGGGGGGGGGTTTAGAGTGGGAGAATTTCGAAAATTCTTAATATCTCCGTTATTATGCGTCGGATCGATTATAATTATTAAAATTGTATAGAACCAATCTTATTGCAAATGTAATGTTCTATAAATACTGTTATGTACATTTTTTCACTATCTTGATTATTTACTGAGATATTTGCATTTTTTAGTTTTCGGTCTTCAGTAAAGCCCCACTCCTACTCATCTCTTATTTTCAATATTCTATTATGTTATGAAGCACTTTATTTGAAGCTTAAATACCAAATATTGTTCCCATTGAAATTTTTAGTTTTGAGATAAATTCAAATACGTGGGAAATCTGCTTAGTTAATGCAGTCCCTGCGTGAGAAACTTTTCTTCTTATACAGCAATTTTATTACTGCGCTTTTAACACATCAACAGAGTACGCATTAAACAATACAGGCCTTTTCTTCAAGAGCATTCTCAGACTTGGCTCGTTAATTTTAATTTCCTTTAATTCACGAAATATTATAACACGTATTAATTATTAAATAACATAATTGTCAATGTAAACAATTGTACTAGAATTAAAATATTTTTAATAATTAAAATTGAATGAAGGTTTTATTAGGGATCTCCATTCGTTTCATGCATTTGAGTAATCTAAGTAAGGGGAATCAACTTCATATTCATTCTTTCTAATATTATATAATAAGCAAATTCAAATAAAGGGTTAGAACCGCCAATATAAATGATACTATTGTCATACCTATCGGTGGAGACCGTCGTCATTGGCTGATGGTTGAGTACCGCTGGCAAGCGCTTTCGATGCGATGGCATCATCTTCAAGCCTGTCAATAGTTGTAAAACCCACTGACTGACGGACAACCAACTCAGTACAACTATTGACAGGGTTGAAGATGATGCCATCGCATCGAAAGCGCTTGCCAGCGGTACTCAACCATCAGCCAGTGACGACGGTCCACCGATAGGTATGATAATAAGCAAATCTTTATACGATTAACCAATTATGCTCGAAAGCAAGTATAAGAGATACGCCCATTATGTTAAATAAAGAACTTACTGCAAAATGAGTATTGAATTTCTGTTGTTAATTGGACCAGAATGATTTCCAAATGTTTCGAGAACACTCTAAATTAGGAGGGGCCTTAAATAATATTGTACTGATCCTTTTGCCTAGACTTGTGCTTCAAAATATTAGTAATTCTATTAGTCCCATACCACTAATTTGAATGAACAGGCGAACTACCCAAGTTCCTTACCATATTTATACGTCTCCAAAACACTCTCGTCAAGGCCTTTATCTTTAAACCATTTATACATACACCTTACAAAATAACATATAAATGCACTATCGATTGACATGACAAAATTTATATACGACACCTACGTCTTATTTCATTATCATTAAACCAGCCAAGAATCAATATCGTCGAAACCACCTCATAAAATATCTGTACTGTGGAATAAATCCGATATCAACTTGCATATTCTTATTAAATATTTTTAACATAATGTACAATCTTGTATAGAGTAATTGGTAAGCCCATTAATAATTTAGGAGTTCCTCAAGATTGTTATCCCAGATTTTATATTTTATGTATCATTATTTTCGTCATTTGTATTTGTTTGATAGTTCTACCATCATAAAATAGTATCTGCGTAAAAGTAAATTTATCTCAGCTTAGAAAGGAAAAAAAGTCTTTAAACGAGCTGAACCACCAATGACGTATAAACGAACAAAACATTATAATTAAAATATATTTGTTCTGCCAAATATCAATCAACAGAAACTTTTAATTTATGAAACAACAACAGTAAGAGTATAAAAACATAGCACAGTCCTGCTATACATACATATATATATATATAATTCTCAAAGTTCATAAATTCCTACTCGAAGTAGTATCAACAGACATGAGTAGGGTGTACTTAATAGGAATAAAGAAATTTCTCATTTTCCTTGGAACAGTATGTCAGTAAGCATGAGAAGAATCACTCCAAATTTTCCTTTTCATTGAGCTGGAATATTGATTGCAACTTCACTGATCAAAGGGATGATAGCGGAATAGTCTGAAAACTATTTCCGCGATATACCCAGTCATTATTGTAATTAGTGGGTAAATTTAAACAATAAAATGTATTTAGAATACATTTTCATAATAAATGAGTGATCCAGCAACTACTATATGTACAAACAAATAAAAGTGTTATAGACTAAATCCTATCAACATCTGAGTAGTAGTAATAATAATTTGCCTAGATGAGCTAGTCCTAGCGCAGTTAAAGTTATAATAATTAAACGATGGTATAGGTATTAGTTTTTAGAATAATCAAGCAATTTTTTTCTCTGGAAAAATGAGTTTATATATGACCTGACCAGTGGTCTTTCTGGAAATAATATTTCGTGCTTAATATTGGTGCCTGAGGCACGGATTTTAAATACTTGAGGTCAACATTTAGACTCTTGAAAGAAACCTAAAGAAATGAAAGAAAATGTGGACGATTGGGAAATGAAACATCATTTAGTGCTTAGAGAGTTCTGTGGACAAATACTATCAAACAGGATGACTCAATGTCAATACCTTACTCACTTAGGAATTAGCAAAGGTGCTTTGAAAATACATTCTGACATACACACATTTATTCTTTATTAATATTAATCGAGTTCTTTCTATTTTTTCAGCCTTTACTTAACCCACACTACTAATCCATATGATTTTCACTTAAGCCAACTGTAACGCTAATCTCCTCAGTTCCATCTTAAACTTCAAATCCTCTTTGCGTAGGCTTCTTATCGCGAGAGAAATAAGAAATATAATGTGAGGAGATGCTATCACCGTGGGAAGTTTGCTTAGTTTACTCTGTCTCGCTTCCTCGACATAGTGCTTCCACGCACTTTAGATGATCCTTCCTCTTTATGGAGAGAGAAGAAAAGATGCTAATAAAAAGGGAAAGGCAGGGTTCGGAAGGGGTAGACTCTCACTGAGAACGAAAGGATAAATAGGTCAGGCACCTTGTAGACCATGGAGCTCAATGCTTTACTATACGCTTGCCCTACTCTCACACTTCAACAAGTTGTTACTTATTGGACCATCCACAATAAAATTAAACTATCACGGGGTGATTCGTGTATACTAATTCATGTTGAGTCCATTTATCTAGCATACATATATTTTCAAAATGGGTTCTCACGAAAGTCAGTTGGCATTTTCAGCTCCCTTGCCCTTGAAGCACTAAAAGTGCTATGGTCCTCTATTGTGAACCTTTGTGTGAATAATTGTGGTGCCACGGACTAATTTTTTTAAATTTTGTTAATCGGTCGAAATGAGGCACTATAAATGGAATAGAGATCTTAGATCAAAATATTTTTTTTTCATTTTATTTACTCGTCATATTTCATAGTTCCAAATGAAAATTTAATATTTCTTCGTTCCCCAAGACACTAAGCTTTAATCTCAGATATTCTTCTTATGACGTTATTATTAAACACCAAAATAAAATTACTCCCGCTCACGTTGGCAATGTATGTCTAAAATATGGAAACTATTGGTTGGAACATTTTTGGGATTGATCTGAAAAATAAGGCTTTCATGTGACTCAAAATACGTAAGACGTTAGCTGAGCAATTCAATTCTAACATGAAAATGTCTCAAGTGAGATCCAACCATATCGTTATTATTTTTTCACGTAATGCGAGAATGTAATTCATCTTTGCAATTCTGAGTTAGTGGCATTCAAATGGTGTTACTTAATTCCCATGAAGTTAGGGAAGTAAATTTTTGTCTTTTGAAGACCATTACTTTTGGTATTATTTCGTTGAATAGACAGCGATAAGTACTTTGCCAAATTTTCGCATAAATAACATCAAACATGTTTATGACTTAGTAAATCCATGTCATAACTGCATAAGAAAATAAGAATAATTCTGTTAACAAACGAAATGAGGTTTTAATAAGTAAACATGTAGAAAAATAGTTTTCATTTATATACTCCACTACAATAAAACCGGATGAAGTAATAAATCAAAGAGTAATGGAAGAGGAATGATCTCATATAATATAAAGAAGTTGTATAAGAAAGTACCAATTAAATAAAGGCCAATTAAATAAATCGTTAATTGGCCTTTTTCCGCCTTCAGGTTGTATTGATCAAGATAAACAACTATATGATGCCTAACAATGCCATTAATCTTACGATTACCGACCACCTCGGAGTCACGTCGACCTTCAAGCGAGGAGGAAGGTCTCTTCTAAATGGCAATTTCTATTAAATCATCATTCAAATGAGCCTTAGACTAGAAATATTGGGCACATGCATAATCCCCTTTCTTAAATATGAAGTACAAACATGAATTCTAATAAAACAGCTCTTTAATAGTAATAGTCTTACTCAACAGAAAAGCGAAGGGAGCCTCTCGGGGCTAAAACTGAAAAACGTCCGTCACGCAGGGGCTGCGTAAACTAAGCACATTTCCCTCGTGATGTTTAACAATAGATAAATCTACATACTGGTAACACAATAGCACCGTAAACATGTGAATTCGAATTCTCGAAAATACCCACTCTAAACCCCCCCCCTCCCATTGGTCCGATTTCAGCCATTAACGAACTGTCTTTTTGCATAAAACGTTTATGGAGTTTGGTAACGATCAAATAAAAATTGCGACTGCTAGAGCGTTAACACACACACACACACACACACACACACACACACATATATATATATATATATATATATATATATATATATATACATATAATTTTGAACGAACCTCATTTTCGTCATCTCCTGGGTAGGATCGATGAACATTTGAAGAACATTTTCGAAAATCGCGTCATGAGTACGCCCTCAATAGCTCATTCTCCTTAAGGGAAATCTGCTAAAATAAGAGTAGGCCAGGTGAAAATAATGTAACACGTATGACAGACACACATGTCAAAAATAATATGAACTGCCACAAGTAAAGTGTTAAAATTAATATGAAGTATATTTGAACTTAAATGCGTGTAAGTACCATTTTAGATTTCATAATTACAAGTAGGTTTATTTAAATATATTAATTTTTTTCTATCCAGTGGTGAATGATTACCACAACCCATCGCCTTTTAGCAGATTTCCCTTAAGGGAAATCAGCTATTGAGGTCGTACTCATGACGCGAGTTTTGAAAAATTGCCTCAAATGTCCATCGATCCTACCCAGGAGATGACGAAAATGAGGTCCGTTCAAAATTATATATATATATATATATATATATATATATATATATATATATATATATATATTTGCCTGTTAACGCTCTAGCGGTCGCAATTTTTGTTTGATCGTTACCAAACTTCATATTTAAGCGTTTTATGTAAAGAGAAAGATCAAGTTCATTAATGGCTGAAATCGGACCAGTGGGAGGGGAGGTTTAGAGGGGGATTTTTGAAAATTCGAAATATCTCCGTTATTATGTGTCGGATCGAAAAAGTGTATAGAATCAATCTTATTGCAAATTACAATTACTATAAATATTGTTCTATACATTTATTCTCTATCTTGAATATTAACCGAGATATTTGCATTTGGATTGTGTGTGTGGTCGGCAGGAGTCGGCTATGTTCGGGACTATCCGCCGAGAGATAGTGCGGCCGTTTCCGTAACTATTCGTCCCTCGTGAATAGGTCTAGAGATACCTTACTACTACTACTGTTGTTATTAGACAGATTTCTCTATTGTAAAACTTCACGTGGGAAATCTGCTTAGTTTACGCAGCCCCTGCGTGACGGACCTTTTTCTTTTGTTTTTCCCCTGGATATACAACTAATCCAGTCATTTATTTAACCCACGCTGCATGTGTAAATATGCACGGATGCTGTTGTACTTATTTTGTATCTTGGTTGCTTTTCAATCTGCTTTGATAGTTTTGTTCGAATTCCTTTCTTCTACATGTTTTTTTTTTTCTCGGCTGTAGTTAAGCCTCGAGAAAATAATACGTTACTCGACTTTATTTTATTATAGTCGTGAAATAGATGAACCAAAGATTGGAATTTCCGTTTTCAGTGCTCTCACGACAAAATTACCCAAATAATCCTCCAAATCTTCAAAAATAATATTGTATGTGAGACAGAAAGAAGATCTCTCTGTCTTCAGTGTAGTAAAATTAAATACAACTACTAAATTCTATTTAGTAAGCTTGAATATTAAGGTCCTTCATTATTTAACTTTTATTTAAATAAATACTTACCTGAATATTTTTCAAGTGTTATTTGTCTGTTTGAGAATCTTATAGTTTGATTACACATGAATTTTTTATTACTAAAATACTAAATAGTTGTGTACAATTATTGTGAAAGGTCCTAGAGCCATCTCATACTACCATAAATATAGTTATAGATGCATGGTTTAAATATTTGGGGTTTATATCACTTGAAATTAGATTTAAATAAAGTTAAATTTACTTTCTGTTACTTGAGAAAGTAACCTGAACAATAGTCTGTGCATTATTTCTGTAGGCATTCAGAATAAAACTGGCAATCAAAGAACCATGACTCCTGCTGTCAGGAGTTCATTAGTGCAGGTTTAAACATACTGGGTGAAAAAATATTTCTGAATGAAGAAATATTTTTGTACTACTGGGTTCACAAACGCTAAAACGTTTTATGTTTGTAGTTTGTGCTTCTAATGCTAGAATTGTGAAACACTGACTGAAAACACAAAAACTTTACTGTATGCTAATCCTTTCTAACAATACATCTTAATAATGGTAACAAAATGATACCTAAGTAGTATTCTCTACTTTTTTTATTTCTTTTTTTCAGAAAATGATGCTCCAGGTGTGAAAACAAGTGTGAATGCCATAATTGTAGGAATTCCTTTCCCATTCATAGGAGTAGATGGGACTAGTGCATGCCAGAACATATACTCAGAAGATGGTAAAACTAAATTGGGATGCCCTCTAAAAGCCGGACAAACATACACCTATAAAAACTCTTTCAAGGTTTTAGAAATATATCCAAAGGTGATTAACTAATTATAATATTCTTATAAACTTGTAATATTAAAATATTTTCATTCCCAATTAGTCGTAGTGGCATAAAGCTTATAATAGCGTAGTCATTGCAGCTTATTAATAGTGAAATCCCTGAATCATAAGCTTTAATTTTATACATGTTCCTTTTGTTTCAGATAAAATTGACTGTTCATTGGGGTCTAGTAAATAATCAAACTAATGAAGATATATCCTGCTTTGAAGTCCAGGCAAGAATTGTTTAAGTGGTCTCATTATGTCTATACCTTCATTTTTTATTAAATTTCCAAATAATAATGTAAATAGAATGAAAACTAGTTTATAAGAAAATAATAAAGAAACCTATTCTAGTTTTAGAAGCAATAAAAGAGAAGATTATCTGTGTTTGTAATAAAAATAAATCTATTTATTATGTACAATATATATCACCTTAAAGTAACACAATCAGAAAGAAACAGAAGTCACAATTGGTTGAAAATTGTAAGATGAAGCAGTTATATAAGCTTTTTTCCTTTTCCTCCATCCTATAATATATTTTTCTTTTAGAAATAAACATATTTCCTAGTGATCTTTATGGAGGAAGCCATTGGTTGTTATAATACTATAAAACAAAATTCCTCTACTTTCGTGATGATCCTTATTACAAAACAAATTATGATTTAAGGATAACTTGCTAGTGCCCCATTCACTCCTCTTAAATTAATGTGATTTTTTCTTGCTGCAAATGTTTCAAAGTAGCACCACAAGGAAGATAAAAATGAAAATAAAACATTGTTTTATCAATAACCCATAAATACCAACAGTTGCAATAACATCGTAAGCCAAATTTGAGTTGATAACACAATAACATCTCTTGTTGTAACTTTTGTGAAAATGTTATTGGTATTTAAAATGTGATGTGTAATCTAAAAGCAATACAGAAAATAAAAAATAACAAAATTGAACTGAGAAGAGAAAATATATCACACCTTCACTGAGTAAAATATTTTATTACTAAGTATGTTCAAGGTCAATGCCCCACCTCCAGTGCTCTTATTAAAAGTGCTCCTTGTTTGCTCAGTGTACAGTGCCTTAAACTAAAATTGTGGGATTATTAGAAGTTTCTTCTACCTGTAATTATGGAACTCAGACGGTTAGATCTACTCGTACATTATTTAATTTTCATTCATCTTCAGTTCACTGACTTATTGGATTCTCTTTCGAGAGTACTTCCCTAAAATCTACTTTATCAACCTCATCTTGTTGTCCAAAAAATCCTTTTTTTTATAAAATTGCTCATTTCAAGATACACATTGGAGAAAATTTCTTTGTCATACATAATACTAACTACAGAAATTTATTTAATATTACATATATTTAAACAGATGTGTCCCCCTTTTTCTATTCAATATAAATAATAAAATAAAATAAAGTTGGCTCAACAACCTAGCAAAGCCTGCTGTATGCCTTTGTTAGGAGGTTAGTGGATTAACTTGATGCATTCTCTGCAATAATGTGTATCCTTATAGACCAAACATCACCATTTCTTTATTCAAGCCGCTACTCAATTGTCTCATGATGTTGATAGACCACAGGGGAATAGATAAAAGTCAAACCTCAAAGCTTCATGACCATACAGCTAAATAAAATGTATAATGCAATCCCAGAGTTTTAACTAGGTACCTCTAGCATAGCAACCCACAGCACTGGACCACCCCAGCTTCCTAACAATATGTATAACAATAATAATGATGGCTACTTTTCTTTTCCCGAATACAATTGAACCTAGTCTCTTACACTCCACTTTTACATTTCTGAAGAAGGCAGTCATGAATCATCAAGATATACAATAAAACCAGTAGCTGGAAGAAAATTCAATTTAATTGTTATTCTGCCTACTAAATTAATCTAACAATACTGCTATCTTCTATAAACGTTTTAGTGTTATGCAAAAAAATATGTTAAAGGCTATAAAATAAATACAAGTCTATAAATTATGTCATTTATTTACAAATATTTTAAAGTTCATATTACATTTTAAGTTAAGTAATTCTAGATAAAAATCTACATTTTTTTTTTTAATTTTGCAAATATTCCTGGATCATTTCATACAAAACCAATAATAATTTTTGCTGATGAAATTAATTGGAAATCAGGTTTTTCTTATGATATTTCTCAAAATCCACTGCATTTATCATTATACTTTTTTTTTACTAAGGAGAAATCAATTCTAATGAATAATGTGTCATGTCATCTCCCCCCCCCCTCCCCATCCAACAATAAAACAATTCAGGCCTGAACAAAATTACTTGGAATGCCAAGAAATTCTAAAGTATTTTAAATTTTTTTAATAAAACAAAATTTCAAAAAGATGGCCTGACAAATTGGTTATTATAATTCATTAAACATAAAGAAACACAAATCATGTGAGGTTGTAGAGAAAATGTATATTGAACAATAAGAATTTTCTTTCCAATGTTCTGGCAAGATCAGGGAGATGCTTCCAAATAAATCGAACCTCTTGAATTTGCCTGTCAGGTTAGTCATAATTTTACAGTAAAAAAATAAACTATATACATTTGGTATAGATACTTAAACTCTACAAATTTTGGCACTAACATGAGTATTAACTGACCAAGGGACAGTTTCTTCAGTTGGAGGTCTGACCTCAATGTAAGCAAAATTATTTCCATGCTGGCCTCTAAGACATCTTTGAGGGTTAATAAATAGACACCCGTCAACTTCCTAAAACAGTGTAAAATAGAAAAAAAAGTTAAACATTATTTCAGTAATGAAAAAATAATAAATATATAAAAGATATTTAGTTAGAAAACACCCTAAAGTAGGACCCATAATATTCAAAAGTACAAAAAAAGTTAACATTTATTTAGAATGATTTTAAGAAAATACCAAATTGTGATGCGTATTTTTTACCATACCTTAATAAAGCATTGCAATTCAGATGGAAGAACAAAAATGCTTGGAATGTGAAGGATTCTTGAATGTGTAAAAATCTTGCCCTTGTCAACAGGTACATCCAATGAATTTGGTTCAATTGGATAAAAAGACTGTTGACTCAAAAGATGCCCACATAAGCGTGCAATTCTGTTCTCTCTGCAACTGTACAACAAATATATACATTTTTTTTAAAATGTTCATCCTTATAGATCAATGGTCAGAAAAAAGGAATGGTAACGACCAAAGGACAGAAACAATTATTAATACTCAAAGTATGAAAAAAACAAAAGAAATGTTGGCAAGATATATTTCTGATTTATATCAGAAATACTTCCAGAATTAAAATGTTCACTAGTGTAAAAAAATTGCAATAAATGCTTCATGAGTCCAATAACAATGGAATTAAGGGATAATAAATAATTTATTAAATATTAACAAATAGATCAAAACAAAACTTGAAGACTTTATTAGCGTACTTTAAAAGATAAAACACCGAAAAGAACACAAACTAATTTTTCAATTCAATAGACATATCTCTCAACTTTAAAAGTTCCTAATAAAGGGTAACAATAAATTTACTGGTAATCCAAAAATTATGTTAAGTTACTTAATAATATCTGCTCCTCCCTTTTTAGCCAGAGTGAGACTAAGGATTTTATTTAGTGAGTTCTCACTAAATAAATTCCTAATACCCACATGGGAATCAAACTCATGGCTCAAGGTTTTCAAGACAAACACCTTAACTCAATTCAAAAATTAAAGGTAAGAAATGAAGTAGGCCTTGCACAACTAGCATCAAAAGACAATGCATTTACTATTGCATAAAATAAAATAAAAAAAAAACTTCATCATAAAAGGAGAAATAATATTGTAACAAGAATAAATAAAAACCGAATTCAAAGGTATTTTCAAAAATAAAAACAATACAACGTGTAAATTTGGGAAATTAACAGAATAGAACTAATTGCATCAGAAATTAATAAATTAAAATAAAATAATATTTATTTTTAAAAAGTAAGTCTACGAGTGACATTAAGCACAGGACCTATGTTCCAATGTTGAGATATTTTCTGTGCTTCCTGGTATCTGAGCGGGCAGCAGAATTAAGATAATTAGCCACTTCTCCATAAGTCTTTGCTCCTAATTAGCATGGCCTGTCTATCCCCACCATCACTTCTCAATTAGTGGTTTATGATCCTAGTTTTATATGATGATCAACTATATGTATATGCCACTTAATTAACTCATGAAGTACCAGATGCAGATGGTACTACACAAATGTACTGGAAGGAGTAAATGGAATGCACATGAAAAGTAATAACAATTAAATGAAGTACCACTGTTACTGTGGAAAAGACCTCTTGCTCAGGCATAACAAGTATACAATAATTAAAACAAGCCTAGCTTAGTTTTATGTAATCAGAATTAATTAATTAATGACTGACAATCAATAAAAAAAAAATATGGCACTTACTTGGAAGATTCTAATTGACTCAAATGAAGGAGAACATCAACTGCTGTAAAACCAATGAAAAAAGATCTCAAATTTAGGTAAGCAGGGTCTGGCAGAGATATATTACTATATGTACTTCCTCCAATCACCGGTGTAGGATAAATAGGCACAGAACTCAAATCTTTAGAGCTAGTGATATAATAAATCCTTGTTCTTGTACTAAAAATGAATATATGAAAATTGATTAGGAGATTAATCGTAAATAAAAGTTTAGTAATAGTTTTATTATGTATATATATATATATATATATATATATATATATATATATAGAGAGAGAGAGAGAGAGAGAGAGAGAGAGAGAGAGAGTGAGTGAGTGGGGGAGGGGGAACATTTCAAATGTTTTACTCCAGAATGAACCAAGAGGATGCTCAAAAAAAAATTAGTTACTTCATTTTTTAATTAGGATGAATATTGTATATCTTTCTGAAACACATCAAATAACCCCCAATTATTTGTATTGGCATTGCCTGTACTTGCCAAAAGTTGTTCAAAGTCGTGGAAAGAGTACAACCTGAAGAGAAAATTTGTAAGGTTTCCATTTTTTTTCATCCCGCAGACAAGAGTGGTAAGTCTGGTGGGCATTTGCAGAAACATTCAACAAATCTAGTCACAAATACAAGCTCAATAGTTGATTTCCAATTAAGGTAATAGTTATATGAGAAGCCAACATACTTGAGAGGGTGAGCATAAAAAAAATCCTAGTTGAATGCAAACATTATTTTCAAGAGGAAAAATAAAGCTTGAGCCATTAAAAATAAATAAAAAATGAGAAAGAAAACATCAAAAGCATTATTCTAATTAGGAAAAAAAAAAAACAGATAGGAAGACTAAATTCATATACTCTTAACTTACTCAGAAAGTCTTTCAGTTATACTTCCAATAAGTTGATCATGACCCTTCTGATATGTTTCAGAAAAGTTAGAATCAGGAAACTGATCATTCTCAATGAATAATGGGCCAATCAAAAACAGAATGTTTGGATGCATTTTATGTGCATGTTCAATTATATTACTAATTACTTTGCTATTTAATTGATCATAAGCTGCAAATGGACCAGCTGCTACCATAATCCGAAGAGTTTCTGAAAATCAAATTGAATACAAAATTATTAAAAAATTAAAATTATTTTCCTTACTGAAAAAGGGTTTCAAGTCACTAATCCTTTCCGAATACATTTGATTATTCAGTTCTTCACTTCTCTAGTACAGTTATTTTAGAATAATGAATATTTCCTCATTCAATATCCTCGTTTGTAATGTGACATGTCATACTCCTCAAATAAAATTTCTTAAAAAAAGTAAGGATTATGAGTAAACGGTTAGTAATGTTTTTATTATCAATAACTGTAACAACCTCCCTCCTTCTCCCTCTCCCCCTTAATGTATGATTGTTCCATACCTCTTTTATAGAAATTAATCATAGGAAAAAAATATCATGGATTCCCCTAGAACTGCATACCCAACTTTTAACCATAAACAGAATAAAATCATTCATATATAAGCATCCTGAAAAAGTGTGTTTTAATCTTTCTTAAACTAACTAAGCCTGAGCATTCACGACAATATAAATAAGAAAATAGATCAAGAGAAATTAAAGAACTTTTTAATCACCTGTTAATGATGGAATAACATGATCAGGTCCAGGAGTTTTATAAATAAGCTCTGATGCTATTATTTTATTTTTATTTGCTTTTGTTCCTTTGACAATAATAATCTGCCCAGGAAAAATAGAGTATTCACCAGCACGAGTTATGTCAACATATATTTTCTCAGGTGTTGTAAGTCCAATACTTTCCATTTCAAAATTACTGGGGTCACATCTACCTTTCTCACAAATGATTTTCCCCAAAAAGTAGCAATGCTCCTGGAAAAAAAAGGAATAAAAATGTAAAAAAAACAAAATATATGTTTTTGAAATAATAACGGTTTAAAGTACAAGTAATATTAATATCTATAATATATTATCTCAAATGGTAAAACTAGAGTGGCGAGTTCGATTCTCGCCTGGGTAAAGGAAATTATTTAGTGACAAAATTCATTAAATAACATCCTAAATCCCACCCTGGCTAGAAAAGGGTGGTAACCTGTAGATAACCCGTCCCAATTAGCCTTAGTTGCAAAAAGTGGACGTTAATAAAAAATGAAAAAATAATAATAATAGAATATATTAAAATTATTTAATGATTTAGTTATAAAATGACTTCAATATCATTTTTATCTTCTTCTTCTTCTTCTACCTCCATCGTGCCGATAAGCCACCTCAGTCCACTTTGCCCAGCTGGGTCTGTCCGCCGCGAGTCTCCTCATCTCTGGTGCGGTCTTGCCCCTTTCTGCTCCTAATCGAGCTACGTAGTCCTGGTACGTAAGTCTAGGTCTACCACGGGGTCGTTTGCCTTCTGGCCGTGCTTCATATAACCATTTGGCCTTTCTTGTGTCCCCCATTCGGTTGACATGACCAAACCACTTAAGTTGGCGCTCCTCAACTATCTCTCCAATCGGTCTCACCCCAAGGTCCTCTCTTATCCGCTCATTTCTGATGCGGTCTCGCCTTGTTTTTCCCACAATGCACCTTAGGTATCTCATTTCTGCTGCCTTGAGTTTGCTTGCATGGTTGTCCAATAAGGTCCAACTCTCTGCACCATACAAAAGCACTGGTAGAAAGACCGCTTTGTAGATTCTGAGTTTGGTTGATCTACTCAATTCTTCCTTGGCAATTAGGGTGTTACGTATTTGGTAGAAAATTCCATTGGCCTGACTCACCCTATTCAAGACCTGATCTATCCTACCATCTCTGCATATGAGTGTGCCAAGATACTTATAGGTGTCAACCATCTCAAGTGGTACGCCATTGCAGGTGACATTAACGTCTTCCTCTTCTCTTCCTACACACATAACCTTACTTTTCTTGACATTTATGTCCATTCCTTTTCTCTTTAGCTCCTCATACCACTCCGTAACACTAGTTTGCAGCCTTTCCTGCGAGTCCGCCACAATCACTACATCGTCGGCATATAACATTGCTTGGGCTAGAACGGGCGTCATATTCCAGTAGCCCACCAGTGCTCGGGGTGTTCTTCTTTTGCAGATTTTCCATATTTCGTCCATCACTATAATGAACAACAATGGGCTAAGGCTGTCCCCTTGTTTGACTCCCTTGTAGAAGCTAAATGGAGAAGACTCCTTTCCATTGAGTCTCACAACTCCTTTTGGGTCTTGATACGCCGACTTAATGGCACTTATATGTTTTTGAAATAATAACGGTTTAAAGTACAAGTAATATTAATATCTATAATATATTATCTCAAATGGTAAAACTAGAGTGGCGAGTTCGATTCTCGCCTGGGTAAAGGAAATTATTTAGTGACAAAATTCATTAAATAACATCCTAAATCCCACCCTGGCTAGAAAAAGGTGGTAACCTGTAGATAACCCGTCCCAATTGTTAACTATTGTTGTCTAACAATTAAGAGAAACCACTGAATTGTAGCTTACTATAATTTAACACTGTAGTAACTTACAACAGAAGGAGTCGAAAAAGAAACAGGTGGTTCTGTTATATTATTTTTTTCAATAAGAAATTTTGCAACATCTTCACAGTAGTCTTCAGAATAGAAGGAGGTTTCTTTTAGTATATCAATCATAGTCCTCCAATGCTCTAAATGCCCATAATAATGTTGGAGCACTTCAAGCTCTATGTCTGGAGTATCACTTGGTGTCAAATCAGATGATAATACTCCATATTGACATAAAATCTTGCCGCTTAATTCAGATTCCTCCTCAAGTGCAATAAGTTGCCCAAGTCTATTAAAAAAAAAAATTAAATTAAAAAAATAGAAAATAGGAATAATTTGCTAAAAGTTTAAGAAAATGTCCAAATAATGGTTCTCGTTTTAGTCTACAACAACACACAATAAAAATTGAAATCCAGCTTTTTTAGTTATTGCTATTACAGTTTTTATAGTTTATGAGTACAGGTCATATGCTATACATATTTCTTTATTATGAATTGGTATTCTGGCAGGTGGAAGTGACTTCTAATGTATGTAGGATGAAAAAATTGTTGGCTACGCTTCCACTATAATATTATAGTGGAAGCGTAGCCAACAATTTTTTCATCCTACATACATATTTCTTTATGTTCATATGCTATAATATGCTATTATATTTCTTTTTCTATGTTATACAATATCCAATGGCATACAATAAGGACAGCTAGTGTAACTATCCTTATTTAATATCAGATTAAAAAAACACAATAAATCTTAAGAGGAAATCTATGAAAAGCAGCCAATACTGATAAGGCTCAACTTGAGGTGTTTTCTCTCATCTCTGAGAGAGCTATCCCAATTCTATCAGGCGCACAACAAAATATAAACAAAACTCAAAGAGGTTGCTAATGCTATTCAACTAACCATAAAAAAGGGAAATAAAAATTTAAAAAAAGTCAGAAGAAAGCAAATCATCTCTCAGAAATCACCAGTAGAAAATTGCACGAACTTTTAATTTCAAAACCTGAAACCATTGATCCCTGCACTTCTGAGAAGGAATGTCAACCCAAAGCAATATGAACCCTTTAAGCTTAAATCACAGCAGTGACGTACACCAGAAGTAAAATGTTATAGTCAGAATAGTTATAAATAAGAACTATCAACCTTAGAAGCTTAGTAGAAAATATGTATTATCTACAAAACATAACAATAATAACTACTAACAAAACTTACCGGGAAGCATTTGCAGAAGAGGCTGTTTTTGTAGATGTATTTAATATATTCCGAGTTTCACATAAACTCCTTGGAGTAGATTGAGTACCTGGAGTACCATTTTGACGAATAGGAGTTGCTCTACATGATTTAGGCGTTGTATTAAAGCCACCCCCAGGATAATTTGATGGGCTCCCATTATCATTAATCTCATGAATAGTTCTCTGGAAAATGAGTACAAGACAAGGATATAATAGTTCCTGCAAGATTGTGTCAAATGAAGCTCAAAAAACAAGATTTGAAGCTGAAGAAAGTAAGTTTTGCCAATACCTTGGGTGTTTTTTGAATCGATGGGCTGTGGCCATATGAATCCCTTGACAATGATACTGATTAAGGACATAATATAAGATAAGTTTAAATATTCTGCTAATTAACACAGATAAGTGAAATAATTCTGCTAAAAAACATTCATATTTCAACAATTTAAATTTCTGCAACAATGTACATTTTTCACAATAATTATCCATTTCTTTCAATTTTATGATATAATAGTAGTCCAAAAAAACAAATACAGATCACTATGAGGGAATGGGACAAATTTTTAAAAACATTTGATACTTTCACTCTACTTCAGCATATCTTTGGATATCTCTATGCAAGTTTAGTAGGTAAATTGCACTATACACTTCAATGGGAAATTTCTTCTTTTTACCCATTTTTAGGGGAACAAAAAAATAAAAAAAAAAGACAGTGAATTGAAACTCATTACATTTCGGAATCTTGAGAACTCTAAATTAAACTAAGGACAAAAACATAAATTTGTCTGAATGTAAATGTTTATTTCCATGAAACACCATTAGAATTGTAGACTATTATTAGAATATTGGGATTATCAATATTAGTGAAATATTAAGTTCTCCTGATTTATGAAGTTTGCTTAAAACAGATGAACAGAAATTTTAATTAAAGTCTTGAGTGATTAAATCATATAAATTAATATGAATAGCAGGTGGTCCTAAACTACAACTTGAGTCGATTAACTTGTTTCAAAATATATTGATTTTAAAAAAAATTGAGGTCAAACATTTGAACGCCAGTGTAAATCATGGCAATATTTTTCAATAGTAATAGCAATGTCACAAATGTGAAACATTTTACAAAATTAGTGGCAATTGACATTTTAATTTAACACTCCAAATGTTTGCAAGCAATAATTATAATTTGATAAGGCATTTGAAATATGTTTTCCCAAAGTCTTGAAGTGTTTCCCCTTTTCCCAAAGGTATATTTTTTTTACTTTTTAATAGGTTTGCTCGTAAAAGTTTAAGAAGTTCAAACACTAGCTAATAATTCATGAATATGCAAATTATTAAGAATATATGTAAAAATATGGTTAAAAGTAGATTACAGATTTCAAAAATGGCAGTGTATTATAAACTATTGCAGAAGTGTTATATTATCTTCACAAATTGTAAATTACCATGATACAATACATAATGACATAATAGAACACTGTGTAAAAAAAAAAAAGGATACTTTTTAACAAGGTTTGTTCCAATTTTTTGTTTTCCTGGTGTGATAATTTGATGACCAAATTCTTTCCCTTCAAAGTGAAGAAGTTTTTCCACAGAAGGTGCAACATTCTCACTCAGTTCTGTTAAAGAATACGCAACCCAGGAATCAACAAGTGATCCTTCTGATACATTTTGACGATTGCAGATCTCTAAACCTAAAATCAAAAAGAGAAATCAAACAAACATTCAGATATGAGCAGATTAAAATCCTAATTACAATTATGAACTTGCCTAGGACCTACCTACTATTTACTTATAAAATATTAAGTTTTAGGAAAAGTAAGGAAATAAGTAATGAACAATAAAACTTTAAAAGGGACATGTTTGAAATAAATTAGTAAATGAATAAAGAAATATATAATTTTTAATCCAGAATTATTAGCAGATCTGTAAGCTAGATAACTAAATGATTTATGAGATGGGGGGCTTAACTTGATAGCTAATTTAATCATAATTATTTAATCAAAAAATATAAGTTGGTTTCCCAATTTAAATAATAAAGAAACGATAAGTTTTTAATAACTATGATTACTTAAATAGATGACCGTAATTCTAAAAATATCCACAGGAATTAAAAAACCAATAACCTAGTAACATGAAAAAATATTAAAAAGTAATAGTATAATAGTAAAACTCGAAAGAATGCTCATAAAAAATAAAAATAGATAGTCCTCCAGATAAATCTGAAATGAACGTAGACAGTAGACAAAAAAGAACTAGAACTGACAGACAAAATAGAGCAATTAACTTTAAAAAAATAATTATTATTGGAATCACAAATAGCCACAGATAGAATTTCATATTTTTAAAATAATTAATTTTAAAGAATGCAATAATCTAAATGATGATAGGTGCCACAGGTTAGCCATGTGAGTTAAAACGTTAGCTTTAATCTTACAAGGTAAACCTAGAGTGGGGAGTTTGATACCCGCCGGGGCAAAAAGGAATTTATTTAGTGACAAACTCATCAAATAAAATTCTTAGGCCTAGTTCTCGCTAGAAAAGGGTGGTAACCTGTAGACAACCCCTCCCAATTAGCAATAGTAGAAAAAAGTGGATGTTAATAAACAAATAAAAAATAAATAAATAAATGATGACAGGCTAAATATCCCATGGTTGTTGCAGACATAATCCGTATTAGTATAAGTAATTTAATCCCCCTTATATAATTGACTTTGGAGGAAATTATAAAACTATATATAGATAGATGTATTTTTGGGAAAGGATTCCCAAATTCTATGTTTAGAGCCTAAAGAGTCAAGCACTTGGCTAATTATTGGAGTCAAAATCTTGTTGAGTTTTGTTTTGTTTTTTATTTTAGGATATTGAAACATATGTTACGGAAAATGTCAATGTTTCAGGCTCTGAGAAACCAGAATATGACACGACGAAAATTACAGGAATAAAAAAAAATAGA
Source organism: Riptortus pedestris (assembly GCA_019009955.1). Lineage (NCBI taxonomy): Eukaryota > Metazoa > Arthropoda > Insecta > Hemiptera > Alydidae > Riptortus > Riptortus pedestris. The sequence continues at coordinate 64,397,658 of CM032233.1, read as the reverse complement.
TGCTAAATTATTCATAAATATTTACAATTTAGTAGTTTTGTTTCATTGCTGTTTAATACGATACAAGTGTTGGTCTTTTAGTTGAAATTCTTCATAAGATCAAAAAACACAAATAAGCTCCAGAAAAGAATATATAATGAAACCAACAGATAGACATGTCCTCATGTAATCCCAAATATCTGCCCAAGAAATGAAGTAGTGAATGCTTGTTTTGATGTCAATAGCTCGGGCTTCTGACCTTTTTTAAACTAGAGTTTTTAGAGATGACCTTCTTTGAAACTGAAAAGAGAGTCTTTTGCTGGTGAGAGGAATTCACAGACTATATGATCTACAACCAAAAGGAAAGAAGTATAAGAGAAGAAGAAAATTTGGTGAAAACGCAGTTTAACCCCAGCCTTGATGCCGCCAAGCTGAAAATCTGCAGAAGTAACGTTTGTAAACATTGGGGACATCATGAAATCGCCGCATTACGCGTTGATGTTTAAAATTGAGTTAAAAAAGCAATGAGAAAAATAATAATAATAATCACATGATCGCCCGATTTTCGATGAATCCACCAACGGTGGGGTTAAACTGCATTCCACCCGTAGATAATAATACAATTTAAGTTATTTATTTTTTTACCCTGTTAAGCAAAGTGCGCCTCATGTCAATTTACCAAATCATTAAAGGAAATGAATGTTTTTTTAAAAAAAAAAAAATTTAACTCACAAATGTCCAGTGCATCATCATCTACTGCAAGACCAATGAGATTGAATTCTCGAATTAGCTTTTCTCGTGAATATAACATGGTTCTAAGTCGAGTGGAATAGACATACAAGAAGCTGCGCGGGAATGGCTCGGCTCCATTTTAAAGATACGAGCAGAAAGTGGCGCCAATTTAAGAGAGGAAGGAAGTATTATTTCTAAGAGATAATAAGAGAAAACTTTGTGATTACAAACTGTGACGACAATGAGTATCCACAGACATTTATTTAAACATAGTTTCGGCCTTTTTAGCAGATCTCTCTTAAGGGAAATCAGCTATTGAGGTCGTAATCATGACGCGATTTTCGACATTTTTCTTCAAATGTCCATCGATCCTACCCAGCAGTTGACGAAAATGAGGTCATATATATATATATATATATATATATATATATATATATATATATATATATATATATATATATATATGTTGATGTTTTCGACCGGGTTATATTTATATATGGTGTTGTTGTTTTTTTGGAGGTTTGGTCACACCTGTTACACTCTAATTTAACAACAAAGTGCAATATTATAAAGTAACACCTGTATTTTTACAGCCCTGAAAAAGAGAAAATAAAATTCTCGAAATATCGGCATAAACTAAGATTTTTTTTCACCAACAGTGACCAAACGTCCAAAAAAACAACACCATATATATATATATATATATATATATATATATATAGATAGATAGATAGATAGATAGATAGATAGATACATAGTCGTCTGTTAACGCTCTAGTGGTCGCAATTTTTGTTTGATCGTTACCAAACTCGATATTTAAACCTTTTATGTAAAAAGACAAATCAAGTTCGTTAATGGCTAAAATCGAACAAGGGGGGGGGGGGTTTAGAGGAGGGATTTTCGAAAATTTTGAAATATCTCCGTTACTATACGTCGGATCGAAAAATTGTATAGAGCCAATCTTATTCTGTATATAAAAATTGTTATATACATTTATTCTCTATCTTGAATATTAACCGAGATATTTGCATTTTTATTAAGTGTAACAGACGAGCTTTGTTCACTTCTATTCGTTTCCGCTGAAAGCTAGTTCGGCCGTTTCCGTAACTGTTTGGCATTCGTATGGAGATTTCTCTATTGTATATCTTTACGTGGGAAATCTGCTTAGTTTACGCAGCCCCTGCGTGACGGACTTTTATTTCTTGGCAGGATGCGACATAGGAATTTATTTAGTGATTTCCTCACTAAATAAATTGCTATTGCCCACATGGGAATCGTATCCGTGGCAGAATGTTTACCACGTTTATTAAGACCAACGCCTTACATACATGGCTCACATAAGCTCTAAACCAAATAATATATTTCCGAACAATTTGTTGTTGTTTTTTCCATTTGGTTTGGTCTAGACCCCTCAATAATCAAATTCTGGGGGTATTAAATGCAGAAGTAAATATTTCGGAGGTTTATGAGAGGAATGATTCCCTCAGATTTAAAGGGATGATAAATTGTAGAGATAGCAATTTAAGGATGACATAAAAGCATTTGGGAATTTATTTAGCTTACAACAATCTTAGATCTGAGTAATAAGTGAAAATATTAGTAATTGGTAAAATTTGAAACAATGGAGAATCAAGAGAACCAATGGAGCTTGCAAATAATTTATGATGGAGCGAAATTTCAAACAACGTACTCAAAAAGGAAAATTTACAGTTCTGCTGGACCAAATCCTATATTTGATATACCAGAAGGAATTGTGTGCATATAATGCTGAAATTAAAATTGCCAACACAAATTAAATACAGGCTTTTTTTTAGTATAATCTATGGGTTTCGAGGAAGCGAAAAATAAAATAAAATAAAAATTATTCGTAAGTATTGGAGATACAAGAAATTTGTCAGGACCATTTTTTTTTTCATCGTGAAAAGATCTATAAATTGTGTTTTATGGCATTATTTGGTCCGATGACCTGAAATGGAGATATCGTATATAACTTTCAAATGAAATCATTGGCTAAAGTGCAACCATGTTTATTTTATTTAATATAAATAAAAGGAAGTCATATGGTGCCCTCTTCTGAGTTTTTTTATTGCAAAAATATTGTGCGGATCATCATACACTCCCATTAGTTCGACTTTACTTCTGATGGATTCTCTGTTGCTTCTTAACGGCTCCACATATTAGCAGATTTCCTAGGTTTGTTGGAACGTGTTGCTACGGCATAATCATAACTTTAAATATTTCACATGATAGATTTTATTTGCATAAATTTGAACGGACCTCAATATTGTTCTATGTAGAAGCTAAGGACATTTGACTAAAATTTCGACATAACTACAATCTTAGTAACTAATTTCCCTTAAGGAGATATACTGAAAAGATGTTTTGCGTATAGTTTTTAGTGACGTCAAAAAACATGAATGAATATAAAATCTTTTTACTACCTCAAAAGTGCACCTCGAAGTTCATGAACGTCTGTTTAACTAATGACAGTATCAGCTTTCAAAACAATCCAAAGTCATTTGTGATTGTTGATATTGTGTAGTAAAGCCTTCATTGTCGAAATGAATGAAATGGACGAAACAAGTGACGAGTTAATGAGGAATTTCAATCTAAGGACGGAATTGGAGAAAGAAATTTCCGATTTAAATGAAATCTTGATTGTGGTGAGTTATATTGAATAATACACAATGTTGCATGTTAATGTGCAAGCCTATAGCTTTTTTACATTGACACTAATTATTGTAATAAATATTAGAATTGCAATTTATTATGGCGTAGCTTGATAATAGAGTAACTTTGGTAAGGATGAATTATTAGCTATTTTTAGTGGTTTCTGATAAAAGTATCACAGATAAAGGATAGTGAGTATCTGTAAGTAAACTGCCTCAGAATAACTGGCAGTAGGTTCATTTTTTGATGATTCAATTACACCTTTGGTAATAGTCATCCCCCTAAAATAAAATTGATGGAAGACTAAAACAGTAGAGATCTAGCAAGGCTGGGAGACATGTAAGCCATTCACTATATGTTCATAGTGCTCTGGTATTATCTGTGTAAACTAAGCAGATTTTCAACTTGCTGATATATGGCGTACAGGTGATCTCATATCACCTTATATTCTCCTTTTTCAAATAAAATCCGATAAGTAGAAGTGGGCGATCAATAAAGTCTTAATTGATTATGCACAACCTATTTGCAAGTATATCATCTAGTAACGATCTGTTGAAAACAATATCATGTATTTAATCTTCGAATAAGAGATTTCATGATATTTTCACTTATTGTTAAATTGTTACGACTAAAAGTGGGGGATTACTGAAGATTAAAAGATGCAAAAATCTCCGATAATATTCAAGGTAGAGAAAAAGCAAATAAAACAATATTTATAGAAAATTAAATTCATAACAAGATTAGTTATGTAGGTTTTTTCGACCCAACTCGTAGTAACTGAGATATTTTGAATTTTGTAAATTCTCCTCATCTAACCCCCCTTTTATTTTGATCTTTAGTTTTACATGAAACACTATATATCGAGTTTGGTAACAATCGAACAAACATTGTTGCCATTAGAGCCATAACAGACAAGTATATACATATATATATATATATATATATATATATATATATATATATATATATATATCAAATTTTGAACATACCTCATTATCATTATTTACTAGGTAGGACCGATGGACATTTAACGAAAATTTTCAAAAATTGCATCATGAATTCCACCTCAATACCTGATTTCCCCCAAGGGGAAACAACTTCCTGGTTAGCTGCCCAATATAGTTGTCTTTTATTGTTTATGTAGAATTATTTCTTCTTTTCAGAACAAAAATATTGGAATGACGGGGAATCTTGTAGATGATGAAGGTTACCCAAGAAATGACATTGACGTATACCAAGTAAAACATGCTAGAGCCAAATTAATTAGTAAGTAATCCTCTTTTGAATTTAATAACATAATAAATATATCACAATAATTAATAATTAAAGTTTCACTTAAAATATATATTTGACACATTATTTCAATAGTTTAAACTTATTTATCTACTTTCAGGACTATTAAATGACTATTCAGCCCTTATGAAAAACTGCGAAAGTTTACTAACCCAGTATCATGCTTCTCAAAAGCCTGAATTCTTAGATAAATCTGGCCGTCCACCCACTCTGTCACAAGAAATTACTAAGAAGCTTGCTATTGTTGGGAAGGTGGCCAAAGGATCTCCAAGTGATTCAGCTGTAAGTTCAAAGATTTATTGTAATAATTGCAAACAATATTGTGCAAATCCTGCCCAATATTGTATCACGGTTTACCATCTGCCAAGAGATGCATATATTATTTATATATTTATTTAGTAATATATTACATTTTTAGGGCCTGAAAGAAGGTGACATAATTCTAGAATTTGGCGGCATTAATTCTTCTAACTGGAATAGCCTTCAAACAATAAATGCAGAAGTTGAAAAATCTATTGATATGTACATAAAAGTTATTGTTGAGCGAGATTCAAAATTAAAAAGGTTGAATTTAAAGCCTAAAAGGTGGTCTGGAAATGGCTATTTGGGGTGCATGCTTCTTCCAGCTTCCTGAAGGGCCAAGAAGATTGTTTACAAATATAAAATAGATGAATTCATTGCATTTTTTTCTAGTACTTTATTCTTTCATGTATTTCAGCTCAATCTCAGATAGATGTTTCTATGTCTATATAAATTTCCTAAAAGATACTATTTTAAAGTTATTTTTGGTAAACTTTATTTAAACTTGCTATGGAGAGCACTTCTTAGTCTTAAAACAGGAAAAAAAATGAAACTATTATATACTAAAATTATATTACTATGATGTTTTCTTTTCTATGAGTTTTTTTTTTCTTAATAGCTATTATTTACAAAACTGTTCATATTTTATAATTATAATAAAATGTATTTATTTTTTTATGTTGTTTTGATATCATAATATATTGCTGTTATAACAAGTATAAACTGGAGTTTTCAAAATACCTATAACTGTATTCTAAAGCATCCTTTTCTGCCCCCTCCTTCACCCTTTAATACAATTTTATTCTTAGGAGTGAGGTTGTTGGTTATTTCCAAATTTGTATGTCAAAAAAACTACTGTTTCAAACCTCTTCAAGAGTTTATAACTTAAGAAAGAACTTTTACTACTTACATCGTACAGACTATTTTCACCAGAGCAATCAATCTATAACTGATTAAAAACTAAGATAGTGGCATCTCTGATAATCACTCAGTTGATCTTTGTCACTTGTATGAAATCGATTTCAGGATATACAAGGTCAAAATTTAAAAGCAATTATTTAGAACAGAAATCATACTTCTTTGATAAAATGAAAAATATATAATCTAAATGCTTTATTTTGTTTTGTTTTCTGTTTTTAATAATAAGATTATTTTTTTTGCTTATTTTCCAATTGGTTATATATCTTTCTCTGGCAGTGACTTATATTTTCTAAGTTAAATTTGTGCCTGTGCATAAAAGTGTGATCAGTGAGAGGAGATTTATTTTCTCCATTGTCAATATTCTTAGTGATGTTTTATTCAGTATATTAGACAATAAGAAAAAAGCAAACCATGAATATGTTAAAAGCTTTATGATTATTAATAATTGACTTATAATTTTAGTTTCTTTGAAGTAAAATGCAGGGTCCGGTAGCAAACTTCATTTTTTTCTTGGGAAAAAGGAAGTTGTGCTATCAAACCATGTATTAATTTCCTCGCTTCAGTTAATAAATTACTATAAATATGTACAATAATTTAAAATTGACCTCATTTTTGTCATATATTATGTAGGGGATGTGAACATTTGAAAACTTACAAAATATCACACATCTCAAGGATATGATTTTTATTAAGGAGAAATTGCTAAAAATAAAATACATATTTTTCTTTTATTTATTACAAAAATATAAAAATTACATTCACAATAAGTAAAATAATAAATAAGTATAAAAATATTTCAATTTAAAAATAAATAATTATAATATAATCCAGCATAATATTTCTTATTAGTTCTATTAATTAATTTTACACAATTGTTCTATTATGCATATTAAATATTCTTGGCAGGACCAATAGTACAACTTTGTCTAATGATAAGTCCTTATTGGCCAATCATACTAAATATTATAAAAAAATGTTTACAATTTATCAAAAAAGTTGTAATACATCCCATAACTTTTTACACACAAATATATCATGCAACTCAACGAAACTAAATATGACTAAAACATTTAACAATACTAAAAGAAAAGTATTATACATTTTTTACATACCATGATTGTAGTGCTCGTCAACTTTAAAATTAATGTAATGTGCCTTCAGGCACTTGAAATGTATGTTCCTTCTGGCACTTGACATGTATGTGCCACATGTAAAAGATTGTGGGATGTGTTAAAATTCTTTATGATTATATTGAAATTTTAGGACCTTCGACCTTAAAGAAGTAACACATAAAGTGTCATGAAACAGTTGATAAAAAAACAACTGGCAAAGTATTAGTTAAGAACTAATATAAGAAGATCAATAATTGAATTTTGCCTTCAAGATTTAATATGTGTTTTGTGATTAGTAGTTTATATAAATAAATATTTAATAAATCTGATTCGATTAGCACTAAAAAGAAATTATTGAGATATGGTTTATTTAATAGGACTACCTATTTAATAACATAGATATCCAAAGCTTTAATTTGAGTTTTTTCTTCTTGATAATAGTATTTATTTAATTGTCTCATACATTATAATTTCGACCTGTTACAATAAATATTTCAACATATAAACAAAAGATAACCACCGTAAAATTGTTAACTCTAGAAGACATAATCTTTATAATAACATTATACATACCAAGTAGTCTTAATGGTGGTTGAAATTCTATTTTCTATTATTAGCAATTAAATAATATGTATATATCATCATCTTTGGCTAAAAACCTTAAAAATAATAATAAATTTCTATACTATATATAACTTTTGTTTCAAGTTACATTTTAAAAAACAAAAATTGTTTGAGGATGAGCATACAATTTATTATCTTAGAAACTTAACAAATTAAATAATTGGAAATTTATTTATCAAAAATGCTTTTATTTAATTTCTCTTCAATACTCCGTCCTTCCATGATTAAGAAAAAACTTTATGTATTCCCAAGATCAAAAACCTGAAACTAATAATAAAAATATAAATACACACCCATGTTTAACTGCTCACAGTTAAATTTATTAAATATCTGTGCGTAGATCATTAAATCATTTTTATTACAGAATAATTGATGAGAAATTCATTTCTATTTAATTGGTGGGTTAATATTGAATTCTTGGCGAAATACAAAAAACTATAAATAAAAAAATTGAAGATGATGGCAAGATCTACATTAAAAAAACAGTAGATTTAAAAAAAAAATCAAATACCAATCCCAAATTTTCTATAGTAATTTTGAATAAATAGGTTTACAACCAATTCAAATTAATCTTAAAATGCTTTTGAGAATATTGGAAATGCTTATAGCTGCAACTAGATTGGATACAAAAGACTAGGGTTTGACTTTTTCCTCCATAAAATTAGAATTTATACAAAAATACTACTATTAGTTATATTATTATTATTAGTGCTGAAAAATATATGTTTTAAAATTATTGGAAGAAGCATTAAAATCGCAATCACAAGAACCAGGGGCATGGCCGGAGGGGAGGTAGCCTTCCCCTACCACTCGCCACCTCACTGTTTCTAATTACACTATTTGTAAATGATCAAATCTCAATTTTCTTCTTTTACCCTCAAAAGTTGTAAACAAACATTTCGAAGCACTAGGACCCTGCATTTTCTTATTTCCTTCAGCTATAATATGTCTGACTGTTAGCTATATTTAAGTTTATGCTTCTCTTTTTGCTTACTTAAATATTCGCACACTATTTGCTGAACTTGGCGCCTGTGGGGCCGACCCGATGCCAAAAGTCCAGACATAACTATTGTAATAACGTAAACAGAATGCTATTGATGTAAACACGTTGCACTTTGAAGGGAAATGAAGATAGAATGGGGATGGGCGAGAGGATATCAGAGGGCACGCATGCACCTAGCCTAGGTCTTTTGAGTGTGGTACGTCTATAGAAGATCTACAGCAACTCACACTGAGTCCTTGATATTGACTCATAGCATTCAATGAGCTTGCCTCTTTCATCAAAATGAGACTTTTCAATCCATCTTAATTCCATCATACATGAAAAAAAATAAGGTAAATTTTAGGTATTTATGGGGGTGTCCAATACATATTCTAAACTAATTTTCCTTAAATAATAACTAAATAAATAATGACGCATCCTGTAACATGGCAAAAACACTTGCATGCAAGGTAAAAACAGATAGATGTATATGCTTAAGAGAAACCATTAACAAAGAATAAAATTGCATTACTACTTTAACAAGCTATTTACCTTTTTATGGAATGGGAAAACTATTAAGTTCAATTTTGCTTCACTTTTAGAAATCTTTAGAATTCCCAAGTTTCAAACCACTTCAAACCGTACATGGAGCTCTTTGGATCATTTGAATAAGGACCCGACATGCCATATGATAAGGGCGAAAATACATAGAAACTGCAAATAAATAAACATTATTGGACAATGAATGGGCATCTGAAATAGTATTTAAATTGAAAAATATAATATTTTTTGTAAAAGAGGCTAGGAAATAAAATATGAGGAGAAATATAAAATTATTTCCTAATTATATAATACTTCATAAGCAAGTGACGAAGACCGTCAGTGTCCAAAACATTATTCATGCACCAAGAAACAACATATATAGAAGATTTATATTAAAGCTAGTGGCTAAGCATTTTTTAAGATTTGCATCTTGATATACGTATTCATCAGAATATATTGTAAGCTATTTTCAACATCTCAAACTTTTTTTCATATTATTTTACTTCTAAAGCCAACATCCAGTCTCAATTCATCTGTGTGGCATTACCCTGTTTGGAAAGATAGCAATGGAGGACATTTCTTGAATTCGTTAGTATCTGGATAGGTGGTTTAGATTCTAGTACTCTCGCCTGGGATGTAAGGAGGGATGGGTTTTTATCCCAGTTAATCAAATATTTTATTTTTAATATGAAAATAGCAAGAACACATTGGCATATTATTTATATTTCTCACTTATTTTCTGATGACAAATGAAACAGAATGGCAAGGATAACCGAGAAAAGTTTAAAGCAATAGTAATAACAGTGAATAGCGGTTTTGAACCAGTAAATATTTTATCCGTAGATAATGAGTAGCCTCCCATTAACCATTTTGTCATTTATAAATTCTAGAAGTCTGCAACCATCCCTAGAAGTGTTATTTTAAATAATAAAGTGATTTTTTTTTAATGATTTAATAATCACCTGATAACCAATAAGTACCAAACCATATATATATATATATATATATATATATATATATATATATATATATATATATAAATGATTGTTTATTGAATGAAAATTACATAATAACTAAACATATATATTTAACACACACATACAATATGCCAGGAAAAAATATATTGCATATCCCTTGTTATCATTATATTTACCTGTACACAATAATAGAAGTAAAAACCCCCAACATCCAATGGTACACAGTATTCTTGAACTTATTACTGACTAAGGAAGGAATGGTTTCAGCAAAGTAACTAAAAATAACACCTGTTAAAAAAATAAAGAAAAGAGCATTAGAAGTTGATTAATACTTTATCTTTTACGAACAGAACATTCCATTATGTGATGTATCACAAAATTAGTTATTCAAATTTATTTAAAAGATTTAATTACACAATATTGTTTAAGAGGGTTATTAGAAGGTTGCCCTTTAGGAACCCTTCGAAAGAAGTGTAAAGGCAGCTTTGTTTTGTTTTTGAACATTCAGAAAAAAAAACATACACTCCATCAGATGGAAAGTCCTATTTTGAAATAGCAGCATATTTTTAAACTTACCAATTATAAGTATGGCCAATGAGTTACCTGAGAGCATGGAGCTGTAAAGTAGAGCTGGAAAATAGTGATGAAAGTACAGCACCCTTCCCATAGCCCAAAATGGTATGTAGTGTAAAGCCCATCCAATAAAAAGCCATTTGCAAGCATAAAGATATCTCCAAAGAGTTTCTGTCAAACGAGTTATCAATTAATGTTACATAGTTATAAAATAACTAACTAAGCATTGTTTGTGTTAATGAAAGAAATCTATACCATTCACAAAATTATATTGAGTAGCTCCACGCTTCTTAATGATAGCAGATATTGCAAATAAAGCAATAAAGAGGAAGAGAAAAATAATATTCCCCCACCATACAATAGGGTTCCCTAAGAGATATATTCTGTAATTGCTTCCTGAGAAAAACTGCCCCTAAAAAAGAAAAAGAGGTGATCCATTTATAATAAATTAACTATAATTAAGCTGTGTAGTAAGCATTAAACAAATAATCTAATGTTAAGGATTTATTCTCCCTCTTGCTCTCTTTACACAGAATCACATAAAATACTTGGCAAAGCTTATGTGAGTATAAGAGATGAGAAAATAGAAAAATGGGTCCCACATGACCAGAGTAAATGGCGGGAAGAAAATTGTAAAAAGATTACCAAAATGCTGTTTACCAGATACAAAGGAGTCATTTCTCCATTCAATTATGATGGGTGATGAAAAGTTAACCAATGAAACAAGCACTTGCCGAGCAGTGCTTCACTTTTCATGAAAATGCATGAACATAATTCAATGGCAGGATTGCCTCTAAAGAGCGACAGTTTTTACTTCTTGGCTTTGGTGTAGCATTTATAAAATGTCTATTGACATAGAACAAATATTCAGCTAACAATAGACAATATTTAAATTTAAACATTTTGTATCATTTTCACACAATAAAGGTATACTTTCTATAAAAAAATTTAGCCTTCACATTTACTGACCTAGTACAAATTCGTATATGATCTATAATTCAATACAATATTCTACTTACTCTATTATTTTATAAGAGTAAACAAAAACGTATATATATACCCTGTAATTTATAGGCCATTGCCAAGGCCTTGATGTAACTTCACCTTCCTTGGGTTTCAAACCTGCATTTCCTTGCAACATAACTGCATGAGATTCTAAAAACCTTTCAAAAAAACCAGAGGCATACACCTCAAAGCTAACATTAGGCACTGAAAAAATAAGAAATTTATAACAATATTACTGAATAGTCAGTATAACTTAAATGTACAGATATTACAGCTAGAAAGAGCATTTAAAGCTTGATTAGGATTTCATTTATGTTGATGAAATTAGTTTTATTTCTAGAACTTTTTCCTTTTTTATTTTTGTAAACATATTTTCTTACATACATTAAAGTAAAGCTTTGGGTAATAATAAATTAGCATGTTGCAGGCTATTAGTTCTGTTACTAACTTTTTCCAATAGCAATTTCAGTTGTGACTGAATCTGGCATATTCTAAATTGGATTTATGCAAACATATAATCTTTCAATTCAAATTCCATATCAATAACTTTATTAGTTTTAGATTTTTTCTTGGACTTTTTTTTTTTTAACATTCTACATAATTCAATTCTTCCAACATATTTTGCTTTCATGGCCAATGGATTTAACAGACAATTGTGAAAATAGTATTATTGATATTAACAATGATTTAGCCATTTAACAGTCAGAATTTTGAGAGACATGATGCTCATACACTTAACTTAATGAAACTGACAAATAAAATTATGTAGTCAAATATACTGTGCACAGAATAAACTAATTTTATTCAAATTAGATCTCCTTTTATTGAGTCTTATTTAGACCTCCCTAAAGTGCATTTGAGTAAAATGCTCAACAAATAAAAAAATAATTTGCCTGAACAAGACTCTGTAAACAAAGTCCATGCCCTGCCAGGAGAAACTGCTAAGTGGTTTGTAATTGGATCACATCATTATAACTAATAATTATCTTCTACTTTCTCAAAATCTGTATGAAAAATATGGTCAATTGTCAGCCAACCGCTCAAAACAAATCACAAATAATATCATATGGAGAATTGTGCAATATTTTTCTGTTTCTTCAGAATAAATTGAAATTAATATTTTTAACCTTTTTGAAGGAATAAAAAAAAAAAAAAACTTTCATTATTATAGGTTTAGTTCTCATATTTCCCATACTATTGATCCCATATACTTTCAAGAATACATTTTTTTTTTTAAATTATATTGTAAATTGTCTGCATGTGTAACCAGAATTTTTTCATGTGTTTAATCACTAACTGTGATTACTGAATACTTAAATTATGCTTATTAAAAAATGTTTACTCATTCGTGGTAATCAATAAATATAAATGGTCTTACACTTGGCAAAAACATTATCTTCCACATTCCAAATAGCATAAGGATCTCTCAGGTTTGGATTACATGTTACCTCTTGTTGTTCATAAGCCCTGAAAATAAACAGACATAAATCAGAATACATATTATTTTTTCATAATATAAAGCTAATAAATGCATTAGTTAGTAAGTAAATTACTAACTACAAATGCTTGTATAAAATCAATGTTCCTTTAAATATTTCTGAATAATGTAAGGAGGACGCTCCGAAAATGAGGGAAGAGTCAGTTGGCTGGACAGACTACTTCTGAATAAAAAATTACCCTGAGGAACATAGCTTATAGAAAAAAAAATCTGCTGTAAGCACCACAGAACTTCTGTGTACTCCTGTTAAATTAAATTAACAAAATGTTTGATTACATTTTATTTAAATTTATTTATTGAAAATGATATATGATATCTCCATTTCAATGCAGGGGATCAAAAAAATGTTATAGAACAAATTAATAAAAAAGGTGCTCATCAGATCTATAAGATCTTAGACCTCACTAATTTGGAAATAGACTTATCTAACAAATCAAGGGTGAAAATGAGGCCAATAGTTTGGTGTCCACCAATGATTTATTTATACACTTACCAAGAAGGGAGTTGTTTACCAGTAGTTGTTAAAACACAATGTTGTAAATAATGCACAAGCTTCAATTGTGACGTGACAGTTGTAACAACATCACCATCTTTTCCATTAATTATATGAACTTTCCATACATCATTTGGATCACCTGTACCATTCTGAATAAATAAAAATGCTTGTTAATGCAATCAAAACTGTAGTATGCAATAACTAATAAATCAAATAATGTTTAATTAGAGAAAAACAAATAGTTCTGCTTCAACCAATGTCACAGAAAAAAGTATTTTGACAGCTAAACAAAATACTAAATAAAATTATGAAATCTCATATATATATATATATATATATATATATATATATATATATATATATATATATATACCATCATTATCAAGGATTCATAATTAATGAGTGGAAAAAATTTTGGAGAACATCTTCCCTAATATGCTTCCATGAATTTAGGATACTTTCAGAATCAGCAACAAGGTAGAGTATTTAGATGCATAGCCAGTATAAGTAAATTCATGAACCTGAATTTGAATAAACATGCTTACATGATGTTATTTTGTTTTGTTTTTTTAAATGGGAATTCAACGTACAAAACAGAAAGTAAACAACAATAATATAAATATTCTTTTATACACACCTCTCCATAGCCAGTAACTTGTAAATGTTTTCTTGTAATTGGTGCTTGTTCTTTGTGTGAATGCAAATTGCGTCTAGTGGGAACATGTTCTAGCCTTATTAAATCACCATGACGAAGTAACTCCACTGAGTCTAAATCCACTTCATCATCATAAGGCTTAACTATCCATTTATTGTTTTCATCTTTGTGCGTATAAGTTGTAACCTATAAATACACAATAACTTAAACAATACATCCATGTGAAAAATACTATTAGCAGAAGAAAAGAGAAAAGAATATTATCAAGTAAGAAGGGAAAGAAGAGAAAAATGAAATGAAATAAATTGAAAAATATGGATTCTGAAAATAAAATAAAGTCCGTCACGTAGGGGCTGCTTTAACTAAGCAGATTTCCCATGTGCGTCACATATTTGCATTTATCTCAAAACATAAAAGTTCACAGAGAACAATATTTGGTATTAGGCTTCAAATAAAATGATTCATGACATAACAGCTTATTGTTAATATTTTCATTCATAAATTTAATAAGTTTTTCAATTTTTGTACTTTTTATTCAGGCTCTATCCTTCATGCTTCTCTTAATCAGGTGTCATATCTTCCTCAATATCATCTTTATTAGGTTGACTAATAAGGGCACAGGTTGTCTGGCTGGTCTCTTCATTTAATATTTCTTTGAAGCATTGGGCCTAACTACCTTTGATTTTAACACTCTTAGTGGTAAAATCAAGATTCACTTTTTGATCATGAATTCAGCTCCTAACAGAAACCCTGTCAGAGGCATTTAACACCCTTATAAGAACTTAAGGGTCTCTTGTGTAATGAAAATGCTCCTACAATTCCTTGAAATTGTAAGAGGCACAAACTAAGACACAGCCTATAAGGTAATTCATACCCCTATACCTCTGCAATACTCATTAACAAACAGAAATAGGGATACAATTTAAAAACATTGTCCTAGATGAAGTCTACTAAAGCATAACAGAGTATTCACTGATATCATTGACAGTGTTATTAGTCTAGATGGACTGTTGACACAAATGATTTGTTTAGTGTTTATATAAACTCAATATACATATTTCACCCCATCAACAGCAGGTACCTCTGCAATTTCCTCAATATTTTCACATAATTATTATTATTATTTTATTCTAATTTGATGTATAATAAAATTATAATTATTTATAAACATATTATGCATTTAACTGTTAATATAAATCATTTACCTGTTGCTGACGGGCTCCAACATCCTCTGGGTATAAATGCCAATGTGAATGTAAATACCCTCCACCTGTTCTCCGGTTTTTCAAAGTAATAACAGCTCCATATGCAACTTCTGTAACATTTTGAAGACATTTAATACTTTACATAAAATTAACAGGGCTTTAGTTTGTTACGAGTACATCACTTCTTATATAAACTTTTAAAAATTTTGTTTAAAACTTCAACTGAGATTTACATATTTTTTTTTGTTACTAATTTTTTTAATATAATATATTTTGACTGTTAAAGGGTTACTAATTGTCAAGACTCTTAAGTATAGCCACTAATACCTTCTTTAGTTACATGGTATCATTTCAAGAACCATTATTTTCAAGTAATATAAGTAAAAATGTCACCAGAGTGACAGATTCAGGAATGAATTGTGAGGATTTGTGAGTACTTGGCAGACCAAATTTTTTATTGGCAGACAGAATAGGAAAATGCAGAAAATTTTTATTTCCCTTTTTTGGAAGAGTGGACAATTTAAATCCAACAATCTGGAAAGAATGTTTTTTTTTGTTTATTATTATTTACGTCCACTTTATGCTACTAGGCTAATCGGGACGGGTTATCTACAGGTTACCACCCTTTTCTAGCCAGGGTGAGCTCAAGGAGTTTATTTAGTGAGTCCGTCACTAAATAAATTTCTACTGCCCAGGGCGGGAATCGAACCTGCCACTCTAGGTCTGCCATGCGAGATTAGGACCTACACTCTAACTCGCACGACCAACCTGAGCCCCTAAAGAATGTTTTAATAGGCCACAATCTTAGTTCCCATTTGAGCTATGAGCTCATTACAAAATCTTTGGATGTTATAAGATACTAGATTCTAATTTTATACCATCCAATGGGGTGAGATTATTACAGAATATATATATATATATATATATATATATATATATATATATATATTGTATAATTTAATTAAATATGTTAACTTGAGTCACAACTTAAACTATTCAGAACAAATATTTGAGGGATTTTGGAGATAACAATTAAATTTGGTTATGTGAAATTTACAAATATGGCAAATCTGTACTAAAGTGATCCCATTTTACAGTAAATAAACTTTAATATATTTCTTACCACTAGGCATAGTTGCATTATAAAGTGAGTTTCCTTGAAGTTGAGATTGAAAAGCCGAACTAAAGAATCCATCACCATTTCCACTGTAAAAAAAAAATAAAACATTGAAGTAATAGTAAAAATAGGCATGTTATTTCATAGTAAATACATTTTCTCGAACAAGAATAATTAAACTCATAAGTAGAGATGTTATTTAATGTCAAGATGAATGAAAAAAATAAACAAACATACTACAGCATAGAGAAGCATCAATACAAAACTTTACAAGGATGTATAATTTTCAAATAAAAACTATCAATGAAAGGACGAGCAACATTGAGAGAATTCTTCATCATAAAAATAGAGCTCATGATACTAAAATAGTCAGTTTGACTTTCTGGCATGAGGAATGCCTGACATACTTGTGATATTAAGAAGGGCAAATTATGGTGGGTGGCCACTTACAAAAACAAAACTCTACAGGCTCCCCAAAATAATGTCCTATAAACACATAGTTTATATGAAGGAGAAACAGTCTCAGACAATGGTGGATGAATGGCTTAAAGGAGGTTTTGTGGAGATTAAGGCCCTGTAATTGTAATAAATGGCTCCTGACCACAATGAATAGTCAAAGAGAGTAGTAGAAGCCTAGGTCTTACAAAGACTGTAGTGCATGATTTTTATTGTTCACTATTCAGACAAAACTATATTTCAATTTTCTAATTAGTTTGAATGTCCCAGATTGTATATTTTTGAAAACAGACATTAAGAATTTGTAGTTTTAATCTTAAATTTAAGTGAAACATAATTTTGAATAGGAATTTATGGAACGTGGACATCTGGCCTTATACTTCTGAGATATAGAAACGTACATAGCAATTTACATCATCTGTATGAATTACTATATTAGTATACAAGGAATTAAATTGTACCTAATTTAAAAATATATGGCACTTAACTTAGTATTTGGCACATAATAGTCAATATTCCTACAATTAATACATACTATTAAAACAAAAATTAAAATACCTTTTGTTAAGTACTTTAAGATGTATGTAGAAGAAGCAAATATATAGGAATAACGGTAAGAGTATCAAACCCAAGGCTCTAGCACAGAAATGCTTATATGTGTACTGCTGTAAAATATAAAACAAATTAAAATTACTCCTTCTTAAGAAAAAATAAGTAGGTTACATAGCCATAATGCAGATTGAAAATATGTAGATAAATTCCAGCAAGATTACAGGATTATCATCAAACGTATTAACACTTCTGACTTAAATAGAATAAGAAAATAGTCAAACACTGATATGATGGCAGTGATCATGGAATTCATAACTGAAGAATGAAACAAATAGCAAAATTCCACCATGAAGCATTTATTTGGAAAGCCAACTTCTGTCTACTTAATGGGACATCTTCAGTCATAGAAACATGTGACAGCATGAATATTATTGCACAAAAATTTAAAAGTTACATTATGATGTGGTATTGCGTAAAAGCAACTACAATCTGGATCCTTTAATTATCATCTCAAAGGACAAGTTTTTAACAAACATGGAAATAGGTGTGTACATAAGATATGATGGCTGTAAGGATGCAACGTATGTGGGCAGAACACATCGAGAAGTGTTCAGGAGAGGCGTAAGGAGCATCTGAAGCCCAGTCGCAAGTCAAACTTCACTCAATACATAAAAAAGGAAAATCACATAAAAGTATTTATTGATTTATTTGATATACTTAATTTTATTCAGGCTTTACAAATAAGTGTTTCATAGTGAAAATTTACCATTTCTTTCATCCTTTGATCAGAGAAGAAGGTTGACCCTAAATACTTGTTGGCCAGATACTTGCCGATGTTGGACACAAAATTCAACAGACTCAAGCCTACTGTATTATCTGTGTATAACATCTAATAGCACATAGGACAAAGGTATTTCCAATAGAAGTAATTACATTTTTAAGATTACAAACTTTATATTTAAATAAGTCTCACGTTTGAATTTAATATGGTTTTCTTACATTAAACAGATTTTATATTACGTAAGTTAGTTAGATGAATTTGATGTCATGTCTAGAACAAAAGTTGTGGGGCAGATACGGTAAAGATATTTTGATTTAAAACATTTGGTGCAGGTTAAAATAAAAATTTAATACAAATTAGAAGTCACTTTTACTTTTATTTACATGTTTCACAATTAACATGGATATTGTTTTTGGTGAGATCTAATATGAAGTGATCTAGGGGCAAAGTGTTGTAAAGCACTAAAATAAAAGAAAAATAATGTATTTTATTTCTGGCCCATAATCAAATGATTTCCTTCACAATCTGTGCTTGAGTAATTTCGTACAATAAGTAAAATATATGGACAGATACAGGCCCCAAAAATGAAACCCCTAATTGTTCTGCTGCATATATATTAGTATATGACAATGAGTTTCAAACACAGGTCATCTAGAAACACGCCTATTCAATTAGTATTACCTCCAAACAATAACTTACAGAAACTCACTCAAAAATCACTGTTCTGAACTGTCAAACACATTTATTTTGCTTTGTTTATTTCAAAATTTAGGCTGCAAGTCAAGGCCTTAAACTGATCTTCCAAGTTTCTCCAGTCAGATCACCCACATAGATCATGTCTTGTTGTGAATTAAAAAATAATAATAGATGGTTTCATTCTTGATAGTAATGACTTATAAATTTCATAAGCATGATAAAAAGTGTTAATTTAATTTAATAAGGTGGCTAGTATAATATTTTAATATATGATCCATAGATTAGAAAGCTGTAATACATACCATTGGATGAGATAAATTTCCTAGTATTTCCCATAGTTGGGATACTGTAAGAAGGCCACAAAGAATGACAACAAATACTCCAACAAATTTAACACTTATAGCACAGGCAAGCATGAAGCCTGTAAAGCTAAGCCAAAACCACCAAAGTGGAGAAAAGCATCTGAAAAGATTTATTTTACAAATAAATTTACCAATAATGTTAATCAATTAATTATTTTCTTATTTAGGGACCTAATGAATTGATCTTATTAAATTAAAAATAAATCAAATCATGGGTTTATAAAAATAATTTCAGAATAATAGAAATACAAAAAAATAAATCAAAAGGACTTTAGGTTTTCATGAAAATTACATATTAAAATAAATCAGTCTTAGAAGAGGCATAAAAATTGTCCAAGGAGGTAGAATGTAAAAAAATTGTCCTATACCTGGTTGGTAAAAAAGGAAGTGGAAAGAAAAATTTAGATAGGAACAACTTTCTATTCAAATATAGGAAATAAAATATAGTTTAATTTTAAATCAAATTAACCCCCTGGAACTTTCAATACAATTTTTATAAGCACACATTAATTTTTAAATGGTTAAAGTTAAAAATAATATAAAATTGTGATACTTACATATCAGAACAGTTGCAGAACTTCACGATTCCAAAGGTAGAAGCCATAATGAAAAATAATAAAATTGGATCTAAGAGGATATATTGAGTCAAAGTTAAAACACCAACATCTGAAGGGGAAAAAAAAAGAAGACAAATGACAGACAAAAAGTGAATGCAGTAATAAACACATGGCTAATAGATGTTTATGTTTTATATAATAATTAATGGAAAATTGTCAAGTACACTCATTTGAATGCAATACAACCATAATTAGCAGAGTTATGCCACTTACTTAACACTTTCACTGCCACCAGATTTTCAAAAAATTTAACCGTGTGCCATTTTGTTTTTTTTACAAATTGACAAAACTTACCTAAATTTGAAAGTTGAAGTGTTCCTGAACAGATTTGTTAAAACCAATGGTTCTCTTTTAATCTACGGTGTTAACTGAGTGCCACTGTAAATTTCAAGCCCTTTCTTTGTGTACCGGGGTGGGGAGAAACAATGGTCTAGAGTTATACCTGCTCCGTAGCATCTACGGAGCCAGCACACAGAGTGAAACTCACACTTCCGTATATGCTACGGAGGTGGCAGTGAAAGTGTTAAAATTAATTTGTTCATTGAAATGAATACATGCATTTCAGCTTAAATAAATAAATTTCTAATATATATAAAATTTAATAATAAAAGGGCCAAATGAATCAGAAATTGTAACTAAAACTTATGGGAAAGTATACTTTCGTCACTTTATTTGTTACATTACTATTTTTTTATTTATTTTTTCATTGTGTATTCATTGCATTAGCAAAAACTAACAAACCAAAAATAATATATATTAGTGAGAGGCTAAACTGTGTGAGAATAATATAGGGGGTCTATTTCTTGCTGGACTTTAAATTGTTAAAACTTTAAATTGTTGAAACTCATTTCTTCCAGAAACTAAATATTGTTAATATATCATGCTTTCATAAAACTAATAAACTGTACTCAGACAAGACAAAAGAAAAAAATAATCAAACCTTTTGGAAGGAGAGGAAACTATGATGTATATGTCACAGTCAGTGCTTATTGGGACAAAGTACAAATTATGAAAAAAGTTATTTTTTTTTTTTTAAATGAAATTTCTTCTTCTTATTCTGGACCCAATTCAAAAAGGAATGACCCCTGAAGAGGTGATAGGTAAGCCACAAATCATGTGAATAAAATGTGCAGGAAAAGAAAGGTGTTTTTATTAGCAACCCTTGCCACTAACCTATGATGAAATTTATTATTCCAAAATAGTTCAAGTTAGCAAATCTAATTTTTGTGGTATGGGACAAAATATTTAAATCTAAGTCTAATACCACATTTGATCAGACTTCAGTTCTCTATTGAATGGATAATTTATTCTTTGTCAATCAATGGGAGAACCTATGAACTTAAGTATCTGCCCTAACAGTAGGATATCTGCGCATATTTGATTTCAGATTTATAGTGTGTAAGGCAGAAGAAGTTACATATATTACATAAATATAGGTAAAAATTACCATTGTCAATACAGTTGTCTCAATATAGAAGTACTTTAGTTAGCAAGCAATATTACAATATCACAAATTTGTCCCATAGGCCTACAACTAATTTAATTTGATTTTTCAAATGGATACACATTAACATTTGTCTCTAAGTTATTTTTCAAATAATTTATAAAAAATATATAAACTAAAAAACTACTAACTGAAATAAAATAATAAATAACATGAACATAAATTTGATATAAAACATAAGAAAGTAGAATAGTGTAGCAGAGTTGTGCTTGAACATAAATTATATATGAGATATTATATATTATGTGGTTTTAATGTTAATTAACTTACCACAAATAATTAAAACGGAAGCCATGCAAGATGCTGAGAGAGAAAATGTCAATTCCCAAACAATCAAAAATGCAAGTGGAGCAATACAAGATCCCAAAAATGCACAAAACTAGCATTGAAAAAAGAGCATACATGAGTTTTTGAAGACAATTATTAATTAATTAATTTATTAATTAATTCAAATTGTAAAGTTCTTAAATTATTACCATTCTCATACCATGGTACTGAACATCTCCATATTTGTCACCTGGTTTATCAAAAGGAAAACTGCCATCATAGCCAGTCAAATAACCTGAGAGAGCGATTAACATCTGAAATAAACATAACATTTATATGATTAATTTATTTCAAACCATCCAAATATATATCAAAAATAAAAAATAGTCTCATCAGCCCACAACCTTTAAAGAATAGACTACTCTTTACTGAAAAATGAAAAGAGAAAAAAAAAAACCAAATTAATTAGAATATCATTTATGTGAGTTAAAAATTTATAATGCAACTTACACAAACACAAAAACTAAATCATTTTTAAGGCTTGATTATAAAACTTATCTGCGAGATAAATAAATTCGGAATGCTTTCTTTTTAATTTTCTCTTATTTTGCCAGTAAGTTAGAATACAATTAAAATATTAATACAAATTAGTGACAGTACCTTGCCGAGTGGAGGATGAACATCAAAAAAGAAAGTGCGGTTTAAATACCAACTTCCCATTTTACCAAAGTGTGTTTCATCCCAACTGTATCCAAAGAAAAGAAGGCAGTCCAATGCATTAAATCCAATAAATAATGATTAAAATGATCAAATAATTACTGTTTTAAATGATACTTACCAAACATGATCAGGCTCAAGAACTTTATAAAACCTTGTTGACAACGAAAATAGAAATACCAATGAGAATAAGATGTACCAGTCTCGTCCATCCCTAGAAAAACAATTTAATTTTAGTGAGTGTAAGAATGTAGATACAAAAAAAAAAAAAAAGAAAGAAACTTCACATTCAATAATTTTCTTTCAACCTTATAATTTAGAAATTCCATAGTTGAATTGAAATACAGTTGTAAATTTAGTTCATCTTACACAAGGGGCAACAAGTCATTGTTTTTATGATAGATTTACATTTAAATTCTTCATTAGGTATTTTATTATGATAATAGGATAAGTTGTATATATTATGGTAACAATGTATAAGCATAGATTATTGTAGATGAACAAGTGAGAAATAGGGTTTATTAGGAGAGTATGAGAAGTGAGGTTTAGTACTGATATCCAAGAGTGAGGGAACCTGACTGCCGAACCAGTACTTGGTCTGAAGGACTAGAATCAAGTGGGAGCATTAGAATGAAAGAGATAGTGAGTGGACTAACACTAAAAACTAAATCATTGAGTCCGTAGGAGTTGCTTAGAAGGGCATAAGTGTGTGCCTGTTCATGAAAGCACCATCCAAGCTCTGGTAATTAGTTGTGTAGGAAGTGATTGCTGAAATAGCTTAGTCCTGGCCTTAAGGAATTTGCACAATTTTCAGGAACTACCATTGACCCAAAAAAAGGCTTGTCAAATGGTTGTTATCTCGCAGAGAAGGAGAACAGAGAGGAATAAACAACTGGGTTAATATTGATTAGAATTAGACTTATTTAGGGTTAAAGGAGTGATCAACCTTGAGGGATTTTAGAGATATATTTGATGAACCTGAGTAAAGGAGGGTTGTGAGTCACCGAATCAAAGGCATGGGATCAAAAACCATCAAGAAATGCCTATATCGAATTCAGGGTCAAGAAACATATCAAGAGCACAGTGAGAGGGGAGGGGAGCACCTCCTTGCACCATCAGATAGTCCTCCTTAGGTAGACCCAATTGTTCGAAAAAGGACCTAATGGGAAAACAAAGTTCTGTTTCTGTATGGATATTAGACAGCTATATCTATATTTATCTGACTATATCTGTACCCATTTCCATTTTCTACTTTTGATTTTACTTGTGGATACAACAAGATCCATATAGCTCTGAAAAACATAGCTTTTAATATCCTAGTATGCCATTGGGAATATAAAAAGATGACATTTGGATTGATTGGAGCAATAGCTAATTTCCAGGGGATGAACGGCCACGTTTTAAGGAAAATAAGGGAGCTTAGATGTTTTAACTACCTAACATTGTCATACATAGTGAAAGCATCGAAGAACAAATCTTGCTTACCTGAGTCAGACCCAACATAAAGAGAAATTAGGATAGATGTACCTTTTTCTTGGCACAAGTCATTTACCTGGTGCATAAAGTCAGCTCCTATTGATCCAAGCCTAATCTAATAACTCCAGAGGATATTCTGTAAGCCTGGGACCCAAAAATTTTAGTGAAGTACAAGCATTGCTGGGTCAGCTGGGTATTGTCGTCTATTCATACCGATTTTCACTGACATAGCAAAGCTACTTACTAAACTCACTGGAAACAACATTAGATTCGAGTAGGGTTGGGAACAAGAGGTGGGGGTAAAGGGTTCAAGAGACATAGCCTGTTCTGATGTTGTTCTGAATATCCAGATTTCTTGAAACCCTTCATTCATTGTATTGACACTACTGGGGTAGCTTAACTGAGAGAGGAACCAGAAAGGGTTATAGAATATGTGAAGCTTATTACAGATCAATCATCTTTGCAATATCTAATTAGTTTATTAGATCAATCGTTGTGATTGACCAGATGGGAGCTAAGGCTCTGGGTACTTAATTGAAAAGTGGAGCAAAACTTAGGAAAAAACACAATAACATTGATTGACTATTTTTACCTTAAATTGGATAACAATAAAGGACAATCGTGGACTTGCGGAATTCTCAGAAAGTAGACAAATGCTCAGGGAGTTCCTTAGAGTGACAGGATCTCAGGAATTGATTCATGATGACTGAAAATAGAACATGATAGGACAGAAGATAAAACTGGCCAGGAATTACAGGGCCTTATTGCTCCCAAGTTTTGGAAAAGGTGATACGGTATACAAAACTGCCATTCAGGCCTTGTGTAGGCCACTACAGTGTCCAGGTCATAATGGCTAAGCTGGGCAATGAATGTAAAGCAATTTGTCAGAAAGTGACTCTTGTCCCACTCATAAGATGCTGGGAGTTCCATCAGATTCTTCAGAGATGCTCTTGAAACCTTTCAAGTTGGTATCTTTGTATTTTGTGGACCCCTTTCCTGTTACATGGTAGGTAGAGGTAAACATGTGATTGATTTCTTCACATGGTATGTAGAGTGTATTCTCTTATGGGAAAGATCTGTGGAGGAGATTATTAGAACAGGAAAATGGCATCACGAGACATGGAGCACAATGGTATAGATTCTCCAACCATGGAGCCAAAAGGGAATTTATTTGTTCATATTCTTTTTATTTATTTGTTTCTAGTGAAACTTTAAGACTTATTTTTAAAACTATTTGGATTTTTGATGATCCATAATGCTGCAGTTATTCATCAAAGATGACGGTTTCAAATGACTGTTTTGGTGTCTCATTACCTGAGAGTGGAAGTTAATTTTCACACTGAGTATTTTTTTATAAAAATTCATATTAATCATTCTAAACTATACCAACCATTTCTAACTAAGAAAATATTTTTACTAGCATGACAAACATTGGAGACATTTTAAAAACAAGGACCTCTGGTGTCCCAGTATGTAAGTTTTAAAATATTAATGGGCTTTTTATATATAGGGGAGATATTTTCTTCCTTTCATTCTCTTTGTCATAAATCCTCCTCCCTGCTAACAAAATTATCTATCTCCTGTAAACTTCAGAAATTCAGAGGAGATTTCATCGAGCTCTGGAGCTTTGTTATTCTTCTGAGACAGGATGATGTCCTCACCATATATCCTCATCACTGAATTGGTCTATCAACTCATGAGTCCCATAGTTTAGCATATCGTTGAAGTATTACTGTTGATTTAATCACTTATTGTTAGAAAGTTTTTTGTTTTCAGGAAGTTCTCTAAACAGATTCAGTCCACTGGTGGAATCCAATCCTGCGTCATTCAACTCCATTATAGATCTCTGGATCTCTTGTCTGAAAATGGTACAGCATGTCCTCGAGCTTTCTAGCTCCTTATAAAATGTTTTTAAACAAAACAGTTTTTTCGGCCATCTCTTCTTTTTTTTCAGTATATATATTGTGTATAATTTGTAGTTTCCTTTGGATCATAACTCAGACATGCTTCATTCCTTTCCTTTATTGCTTCCTCACATTTATTAACATATCAATGATACCTTTTCTGCATGGTTTGTTGACCCCGCACAACATGTGCCCCCTGGTTGATCACAAAGCTCAACGTCCACCTCATTATTTCTGCACTTATATATTCATAGTTCCATTTCTGACACTTATGTTAGATTCTTTTCTAGTAAATATTCCTTACTGATTCAATTGAAACTGAGCAGCTTTGTGTTGTATGTCCTTTTCTCAGTGCCAGCAGCTACTAGTGTCTAACCAAAAATCAGAATTTATTAATGTTGATAAAGAAAATACTTTTACATTATTTTTTATTTACATCCACTTTATGCTACTATGGCTAATCGGGACGGGTTATCTACAGGTTACCACCCTTTTTTATCCAGGGCGGCCCAAGGAGTTTATTTAATGAGTCTGTCACTAAATAAATGTCTACTGCCC
The DNA here is from genome assembly GCA_019009955.1 of Riptortus pedestris. Lineage (NCBI taxonomy): Eukaryota > Metazoa > Arthropoda > Insecta > Hemiptera > Alydidae > Riptortus > Riptortus pedestris. The sequence goes on along the minus strand of CM032233.1, from coordinate 64,371,086 downwards.
AGGGCGGGAATCGAACCCGCCACTCCATGTCTACCACGCGAGTTAAGATCAACGCCTTAATCCGCACGGCCAACCTGAGCCCATCTCTGTTATTGAGAGCAAAACAATAAAACGTTATAGAACCAACGTTATTACAAATTTAATTTCATATAATTGTTGTCCTATATTTATTTTCTAATTCTAATGTCAACTGACATATTTTAAATTTTTGTTTTTAGTCTTCAGGATAACCCCTCCCCCCTCCTAATCATTACACACCAGCAATCAGCCAATATGTCATGAATATCCTTATTTCAAGCTCAAATACAGAGTATAGTTTTCTCCAGACAAGGAGGAGGAGGGGGGTTAGAGAAAGGGTAAATTATAAAATTCATATATCCATTATTATGAGAGGGATCAAAAAACATTACATATACAATTTTCTGAATTTATTTTCCTTTTAATTTTTATTTGTACACTTTCTCTCCAACTCGAACGTTACCCTAGATATTTACATTTTTTAGTTTTCTTTATTTTGTAAATCCCAACTCCTACTAATGCGATTTTCACTTAGGGCACTTGAGCCGTTTAATGTTTTATGCCAAGATTAAATTAAATAAAAATAATGTATTTTCCAAGAACAAATATATTTACAATAGGTATATGATTCAATTATTTCCCAACTATCTGCTCCAGCAGTTAGGGTTTCACCCATTTTACTCCTGACCTTCTCTCTAGCCATCATCTTCAGGTGGTCTTATGCATTTAGATTGTTTTAATGTACTGGTTGCGGAAACCAACCTACAACCACCTACCAACAGCCCTAGGGCCAGTCAACATCTAGCAGACCTAAATTACAGCAGGGTAAAAACTTCTGAAATAGTCAGACACACTACTTCTACCCGATCAAATTAAATTTTATGAAAGAAGGGTTTTACACAAAGAACAAAATTTGCGAAAGAGGCTTGTCTTAGAAGCAATGGAGATCTACCAGAGAAATTTCAATCTGAATAGCATGAATAGTATTAGCCTATCAGAAGCGTGGAAGCTAATAGTAACTAAAGCTGACAAAACGATTGGCCAAATCAATAGAACTGCCCTACCAATTGGTTTGTTGTGGAGTGGTGAGGGGGGGGGGATTGAATATAAAAGTGTACAAAAGGAGCAAGAACATATCTTGGTCCCATAACCAACACATTCGAGCAATCTAAAATCAACAAGATTGCCTGAAGAAGATGGCCATAAAAAATTATCAATAAATATAAAAAACTATCAATAAATGGGTGAAACCCTGACCTGGTAGACATGAGACAATTGAATTATTAACTCCTCCCCAGTGACGTGGAATAAAGGGCAGAATATGAATATGATAAGCTCCTATACTTTTATTTGAAAATGTATGACTCTCAGGTAGCAGGAAGCCCACACCCAGTAGGATATTATGGGAGCAGGAGCAAATGAAAGAGCACTCACTCCTCCTCTGAAACCCCCAGGAGGGGCTCTTTCACTACTATATTTTGTTAAATTATATATTTTTACATATTTTGAAAAGAGCAAAAAATAAATTTTAAATAATGTCCAAAACCAGTGTTTTATTTTTGTTAAACCATACACCACAAAAGAGCAACCCTTTCAAGCTTTTACCACAACCAAATTTAAATAATTGAAGTGAAAGTAACATGAAAAACTGGTGAATCCACTCCAGCTTTCTAACTAAAATCACATGGCCAAAGCAATGTAAGAAGAAAAAATAGTGATTCATGGTCTTTCAAAGTACTACTAAAATCAGTGTAGTGGATGGAAAGACGCAATACTTTAAACAACTGCAGTGTTTTGGTTCTGATGGCAGATTGCTAGAAATATCAGCCTTATTTCTGATTAGACCATATATCTAAGGTCAATTATGACAAATTGTTATAAACAGGAACTTCAAGTTCTATAATAAGACTAGTAGGACAGTATATCTGATGTTTATGATCATGACAAAGTGTAGCAATATGAACAAACTAGTTCAAAATCCACATAATGATAAAGTTTGGAAAAGAATTATCACAAGAAAGGAAGAATACTATTAAATATAAATAGAGGGTATGTGTCTTGCAGTCAAGTAGTTCAAACAGAAATTCATCAATGTTGTCCCCAAGTTCATGCAATCAGTTTCACAGAATAATGATGATATTTTGCACGTTGAGGACTTCCTGAGGCAGGGCTTTTGATGATGCAGCTCTTTATTTTGATCAGCTCAAAAGATTGAGAGTTTTAAAATTGAAATACCTTTCTTTAGTCAGTAGTTATAATTTAAGAAAAATTCCGCGTACTGGAAGTCCTGCTTGACCTGGCTACAATCTAGACATAACACAATCTAACTAGTCTGTTCCTTGAATTGCATGTATATGTATGCTTCAATTTCAATTTACAACATCGTTTTTACATACAAAGATTTTTGCAGCAATTTAATATGAGCAGTGTACTTGAGTAGGGTTTGGAAGGAAGGAAATAGTTTCCAAAACCAAAATATGAATTTCAAAATAGTCACTACATTAACATTTGAAGATAACCATTCATAGGATCTGGCCCAAAGGTCAAAGAATACAAAGTAATTAATAATTAATTTAGTTGTGCAACTAATCTCACATCCTTCTGATACTTTATCAGATGCACTTTGCATTACACTTGTCTACTAAATGATGGTATCTAACATTTTAGTGACATAGACAGGCAAGTACAACATTCGATACCATCAGTTAGTAGGCTCAAGTATAGTATTAAGTGTGGCTCTGCTCCTGCAGCATCGAAAGGACTTGAAACACTAAGAACAATTTAAAATTACTTAAAGCTTTCTTTGACCTTCAGCCAGAATCCTATAACAGCAATTTCATTTTATTATCTTATTTTATTTTTAAGTTATTCCTTATGATAATTTTAACAAACAAGTTCTGAACAGGGTAGAATAGATTTTCTCGATGTGATGCTTATTTTTCAAGTGGCAAAAATGTTTAAAATATAAGGCAGCAGGGAGTGAAAAATTGGAAATTGTGTATATATATATATATATATATACATATATATACATATCAACATCAGATATCTAAGGCCTAATATAGAAGAACATTGCTTTAAGATATTGAATTACTAAATTATTCAAGAAGTATTCAGATCTTGCTGTTCATACTGCCACTTACAGTACACTGTGATGCAGCTGCTCTGGTGGTAGAGGTCCAGGTCCTGCAAGAACTGTAGTAAAGCAGTAAGTCTCAGAATTTAGATTATCTCCTTTCACTACTTGTAGTTTCTAGAGTAATTAACTTTGCAAATTGATTTTTTTGTTTTTACTTCTCTTCTTTTAATCACAGTTTTTAATAAAACAGATAAGAGGCGTATATGATGGCCTTTTTCCATACTATATATACACACAAATATATATATATATATATATATATATATATATATATATCACACATACATATATGTATGAGTGTGTGTAATAATTATATATAAAATTCTGATTTCAAATAAATTTGGTGACATTTCATACTTTCTCTATGCACTAGGCTGAAAGTGTAAGTACAATGAATGTAAAGGGCCTTTTATTAACCTTTTATATATATATATATATATATATATATATATATATATATATATATATAATTTCTGTTAGATTTACTTCTTTATTACGTAAATGAACCTATCTATAAAAAAAATAATAATAATAATAAATTATTAAAAAAATGCTTTTTGTATGGTTTTTTAATATTTTTTTTTAGTTTTTTTTTTTTTTTTTTTTTTTTTTTTATGGAGGAGAGATGAGTAATAACGCCCAAAGGTAAATTTGACAAACCAAATTTTCTGTAGCTGAAAAAATAAATGGCTCATTTCTGGACGTCAATTCCTACTCGAACAAGAAGCTTCTTGGATTGAGAAGTTACATACATCTTTCTGAGTTTTTACTGCATTTTTGCAAGATATATTAATGCCCTTGTCTTGTCTAGGGGCTTCTCACATAGGCCATTTCATGTTCAACCTTCACATATACTAGCATAAATTCTAAATTCTATTGAATTACGTCAGCCCATACTGAAAGTATAAATACGCACACCACAAAAGAAGTTGAAACTCACCTGACAGTAAATATTTGAAATATCAATTTTTAATTTCCTATTTAAGCAAAGGGAGAGATGTCATTGCGTAGGATGTGTGTTCTCTTTCCTTTGTGTATATACAATGGTTTGTAAGTAATTTTGATTTGGTTTCAATTTCTAAAATAAAATTTCATTTTGAAATCTTGAAGCTCAAACTGTCTTTTAAAATGTAGCTGGAAATTGGTCATATTATTATTAAAGTTAAAAATGCAGGAGTATTTTATTCATGAATATTATATTCTACACACACACATATATATAGACACACACACAAATTATATTCTATATTCCCAATGAGATGCAGAAATAACATATCGTTAGTGGGTATCAGTTGACAGTTGCTTCTAAGATATCGAAGTCAAATAAGATAAGAAAGAGGTAATAAAGAAAATTATTAGAGGAATTATTTTGGTTGCCCTTAAGGAATTGGATTCACCATAATAGTTTAATTTTAAATTTAAAAAATCCATAATATCAAAAATTAACAATTTTGGTAAATTATTGTTAGAGTTTTGTTAGTGAGATGAAGCATTACAGGAAGGAATAAAGGAAAAAAATAGTGAAGTATAAATATATTTTTACATTAAATAAATTTTAATACAAAGATACACTTACTTGCGAGACATTATGAAATTAATAATATAATAAATACAGTAACTTCTCAGTTTTTAGTAAAAAAAACACAAAAGCTTGAATAATTTACTGAACAGAATGTAGGATGGCCCTTCTATAAAACATCATTGTATACATGTCTTGCTAGCACCTAACAACACAACATGGACCTTCAAAAACGAGTAGTTCACAAGAATATATAAAGAATCCAAACGCATATGAAGAGTGAAAAGCAATCCTCCTGCCGCAACGCCCATACAAACGCAATATAAAAATGTTATAAAACTCTAATATATACAACAGAATGAATAATTATGAAAATCAAATAACATTCTGAATGAGTATTATAATTTTATTATTTATTAACGTCCACTTTTTGCAACTAAGGCTATTTGGGACGGGTTATCTACAGGTTACCACCCTTTTCTAGCCAGAGTGGGACTTAGGATGTTATTTAATGAATTCCGTCACTAAATAATTTCCTTTGCCCAGGCGAGAATCGAACTCGCCACTCTAGGTTTACCATGTGAGATTAAGGTCAACGCTTTAACTCACATGGCTAACCTGAGCCCCGTGTTATAATTTCAGGCGTGAAATGGTTGGTATGCTCTAATTGCGGGTTTTCTCTCTCTGTCATTAGACGTAATTTAAGATTTTAAAGTCCATCACCCAGGGGCTGCGAAAACTAAGCAAATTTCCCATGTGCTGGAATGACAGACTAGTAATGTCTTCTCACCATATATTTTCTATTTCTAGATCAAAATCCGATGGATAGTAGTGGCAGCTTTGAAACCTGAAAACAAAAAAGTACGGATAACACGCTTAATATGTGAGTAAAGAGAAAATGTGTAAAACAACAATTGTAGAGCATCAATATTTTATCAAGATTGGTTCTGTAACAATTTTCGATCCGACTCATAATAACGGTGATATTTGAATTTTCGATTTCTTTTTTTATGAATCCTTTGTCATAACTGATGTAAAAGAAATGATTAATTCTGTGCTTTGTAGAGAGGAAGACCCGACCTTCTTGCACTCTAAGGTCATCAGTTAGTCTAGAGAACATCTGCGCTGCTGACATCACCAACATCAACATTTATTTCCTTTATAATGCCTTTCTTTTTCCCACTCCTTGTCATTTCCCCAGAAGCTGTAGCCTGTTATTCTGCTCATTTTAATCCTGTAATTGTTATTTTCAATAAAAGTGTTTTTTAAAAAGGCTTTCACGCTTACTTTATACTTACCTATCGAAAACGCTGGCGATTATAGGCCTCCCAGTATCCTCAAAGTTATCTAGGGGCTCAGGTTAGCCATATGAGTTAAGGCGTTGGTCTCAATCTCACTTGGCAACCCTAGAGTCGTGAGTTCCATTCTCATCTGGGCAATAGGAATTTATTTAGTGACGAACTCATTAAATAAAATCCATAGCATCATACTGGCGAGAAAAGTCCCAATTAGCCTTAATAGCGCAAAGTAGACGTTAATAAATAAGTTTTCTGTTTGTAAAGCTTTCTGAGACTCCCACATTGGTATTGGTGTTTCTCCAATTTGATTACATGCAACAAATACCCAGTCTGCACAATCATTTTCTTCCTATATTTGTGAAGTAAACCGTGAGCATCTGACTAATGACAGCCGGACTGCCAATGACTGTTAAAAATAAAAATAGTTTTCCGTCAAAATATAGAGATTGGATTAAAATAAGTACTAGATAATTTCTTCATTTTCATCACATATTGGTATGTGCTTACTAAACGACTGTGATAAGGAGAGGCGATTGGTCGAGTATTAACATATCTATGCTTAAAATTGCTAGGTTGAAATAAAAAAGATTTCCTATAAAAATAGAACAATATTGTTTTACAATGTAGTTTTATATTGTGTTATATATATAGATATATATATATATATATATATATATATATATATATACATAGGGTGTGTTATTCTTCTCGGAGTTTTGGTCAATGTTGGTGAAATAAATCTTAGTTTATGCCAATATTTCGAGAATCTTTATTTTCTCTTCTTCAGGGCAAGACTAAATAATCTATAAACTATTATACATTCTTATTGAACTATGACTAGGGTTAGTAGAACCCTATTATTTAATCTTGCCCTGAAGAAGAGAAAATAAAGATTCTCGAAATATTGGCATAAACTAAGATTTATTTCACCAACATTGACCAAAACTCCGAGAAGAATAACACACCCTATGTAAATACAACCTGGTCGAAAACATCAGCACAATTATATATATAATTTTGAACGGACCTTATTTTCGTCCTCTACTGAGTAGGATCGACGGACATTTGAAGAAATTTTTCGAAAATCGCGTCATGAGTACGACCTCAATAGCTGATTTCCCTCAAGGGAAATCTGCTAAAAAAGAATCGAAAATGGTCTGTAAACAAAGAGAAAAGGCTGGTGGATCGATTTTGTTTTATGTCACATTATAAATACTATGAAGAAACCTTATGGGGTTTTAGTATAATTAAAACTCCTTATATTCGAATAAAGATTTCAAAATTTTTAAAATTATTTGAGGTATATTGTTTTTGAATCCACTTGGAAATCTTTTTCGTTTAAACTTGAATTCAACAGAGAAAAAAAATAAATTTAAGTAATCTGATTATTCTATGTACATATTTCCTCACTGTGTTTTTATTTACTCCCATTTTTGTCTTATACGAGTATATATTTAGTGGAATATATTCAACTTCAACTTCGACATTACTCAATACTCATTTCCAGGAATGTTCCTTTTATCGTTTTTTTTTTTTTAATTTTATTAGTTCTTACTTTCTTTTATTCATTTTTAACTAGGTCTAAATGCAATTATTCTATACAGTGAATAAATGACTTACCCTGCAACAGGTCAAATGAATATTCTGATATGGTCGTCTTAGTTACCGTTGTCATGGAAGTTTCGTCAGTGTACACATCATAATTGAACCTTTTCAAATGGCTTATCTCCGGTAATAAATGTTATTAGAAATATTTTATTATTTGTTTGTATGATTCATATACTTTTTATAAAACAACTGCATTGGTCATTTCCTTGTATTATTGTTTTTGAGTTCATTCATGTTGGCAATTTCCTGGAGTCTGTCAGAATTGTCTTTGTTCACAACATTCAATACTCAATTATTCCAATGTAATTTTGTGTCATATTTAAACAATACAGTTATGATAATTTCACATTATAGTTCCACAATTTCAAAAGCTCTAATGTTATAGACTAAGTGCACTACACCAATTTGAATGCCACTTATAATTATGCACTTACTGGTGTCAGAAATAAACTATTGATATTTAAAACAAAACAAAAACTGTCTTTTATGAAATAACTACTTATATACAATGTTTATATATATACAATATATATAAAATTTATTTATTTTTAAATTGGATTTAATAACTCTGAATCATAAGAAATGGTATAAATGGATTATAATAATATATATGTATATATTTGTATTGTAAACACTCTAATTAAGTAAACATTTATTAAATAATGAGCCAACACTTAAAACTTAAGATAAAGCGAAATGAGTTAATAAATGCAACAGAATTTAACTTTTTTTTGTATTATAATATTTTTATTTTTTAATAAGAATAATATTTTTGACACATAATTTGGATTTGATAATTCATTTATTTTTAATTCAATGAATCACTTAACAGTTTTTTTTTTCATGGTCTCTTTGTTAGGGCTAAAAACCAAACGCCATGGATAGAAGCATACACTGACCCAAAAGCAGACCTTCAGACTTTAAGCTCATGCCTTGCTTTGGGTGATCTGAATGCCGACAATGATTATAAACTAATCATAGGTGATTTTGGGAATGGAATTCAAGTGAAACTTAAGGTAATAGACAAAAGTTAATTATATACAAATATATTTTAAAATGTTCTTAATTTTCATATTTGGGAATAACATATCAATTATCTCCCAAATATTAACATTTTAAAAACTCATCGAAATAAGAGGGAATATTGTGTTATAATAATATATATTGGAGGTTTATTGCAGTAGTATATTAACAAACATAACTAAAAAATAATAATAGAAAAGAATCAAATAGCACAAAACATTTAGTAAACAAAGGAACTAGTTGTTATGTAGTTCTTTTTTTTTCGAGTCACCCATTTTGGGGAACGTTAATCAATTATTTTCCTGTGGATGTGTAGATACTTCCTTGCACTTGCTGCAATATTCCTTCATTCCTCTGTCGCCTTTCTCCTTTATTCGACGTACACCGTTCCTCTTCTAGCTTTAAGTTTTTCTTGAAATCTTACGTTCTCAACTTTTACCATGCTGTTGATTATCAGATTATGAGATTTACATATTTCTATTAGCCTTTCACTATTTCTATTGGTTCTTTTGTGCTCCGAATAGTCCCCTACTAAATTAAGAATTTTTTTTTTCCAATTTGGGCATTGAACTCTCTTACAAGAATGGTATGGTGTTTATCTGGAATTCATTGAAGAATGTCATCTAATTTTTCCCAAAATGGCTTTCCATCTGAAACATTTTCAGGTGGAGCATGCCAAGAATATAATGGTCCTTATAACATTCTCGCACGGGGTCACTTTTCTAGGACATAAAGCACCTTCTTGATTTCAGTGCATATAATATTAGAGAAGTGTAGTGTCCAATAAAGACCATTGGTTGTAACTGTAAGGGTTAGCCTTCTCACCTTCAGTATGTCATTCACCCTAAAAATGAAAAGTGTATATAATCATGTAAATGAGGTCATTTTCATCATGTTTCATTAATGACAGGATTAAGCATATAGAATATAAATATTCAGCCAATACAGGTCAAACTGAGGTAAGTATAAAGTTATTTTAATTATGGTTTTACCCAAAAGTGCTGGAAGTCTGATAGATGAATCTGTATACTACTGAAAAATTGATTCGAATATGAGAGGAAAGATTTTAATAAAAATATTTTACTTAAACGCTATATTTCCCATTTTGCAAATGATGACAGATTTATAAAGTATATTATACCCCCTTACTCTGTCCTGTGGATTATAGCTCAAGGAGAGCACTAACTTCCTAAAAAAACATTCTTCAACTTATACCACACCACTATCTTTTTTACACCAATCTCTATTCATTACATTATAACTAAAGTTAGGTAGTGAGTGCTTCAAAAAAAAGAAGATTAAATTGAATGCTATATTTTAGAATACATGGGTTGCAACACTATAAAAGGATTAAATCACATTTCTGGGCAAGAAACTTTAACATTGACTAGGTTAATCCAAAAAATAATATCATCCATTCTTATATGTGAGGAACATATATTTGCTTTAAGTCCAATACATTTATTGATATTCATGGAAGCTGCTCTTCATGCATGATTTGTTTTATTAATTGATTCTCTTTATATTAAAGTTTGTATGGATCAATTTGATGTCTTTTTTGATTCAGTTGTCTTGTAAGTAGGGAATTAAATTTCTTTTTTTCTCATGTATAGCTTATGCGCTTATCAGCAATTTTTGTACCATAAGCTCAATTCCAAAAGTGTCATTTCTGTTAAATCTAGGTAGGATATGCAGACAACTAATTTCAGTAATACTTCTATCATTCCAAATTTTTACCTATATTCAAATATGTTAAATGTTTTCTTTCCTGTGTTAAAATAAATAATTTTTGGTTAACATTAAGAAAAAAAAGAGTATAGTGATTCCATTTTCTTAAAAACCTTCTTAAGAAAAATAAAAGGCATTTGGAGGATTCAATTTTCATTTTATATAGACAGAAAAACATTTTGGGAACTCTACTTGAAGTTGACATTTTAACTTAATTTATTTATCAGTTTTTTATATGTTGTATATTTTAAGACCTTATTTTGGGCTAGTCAATTTTGTTTTGATGTTTTAATTGCAGGTTTATAAAGGAACTTCACTGACTGTAGATCTACCTCTTCTTTCACAACCAGCAGGCATTTTAAGTATTTATACAGACAGAAATGAGCCTCGAGTTCCTGGTTTGTGGATTAAATTTCCTAAATAAATCCTAATCTAATTTAACTCAAAATTGATTTGAAAAACATTTTTTTATGGAATACTAAATGTTAAATTCATTTAATAGTTAATTTTAGACTGGAATAGGACAAGTTAAGATAGCAGTTAGCAACATATATGTTCTGCTAAATTATTGTATTCAACCATTACTTTACTAAATAATACATTTCATGTTTTGATCCTCCCTAAGGCCAATTGGGTATGTAGTGGAATATTAGTGTTGTTATATAAGTGGGATATGTATTTTTTTATAATGTAAAAAAATACACATAATTAGTTGCACACAAATTTATGAATTATTCATATTCAGTTTTTAATAATTTTTTTAATTCCAGGAATAGCTGTTGCTACAGGCTCAAATTTACTAGTGTACAGAAACTGCCGGCCATATTTTAAATTTACACTAACACCTGAACATTGTCTAAGTCTCGAATCTGAAATATGGGATGTGAATCAAGAAACAGACAATCTGATAAGGCAATTAAAAGAACTCAGTTTAGGAATAGGATTTTCAAATTTAAGCACAGTTTCACAGAATCTTCTTTTAATGGAGCCATCCTTAAGAGAAAATTTCTTAAAGACAACTAATCAATTTTCAGTGAAAAAACAGGTACTGTACTAATGTTATATATATTTTTTTCTTTTTTTTTCTTTTCGAGCTATATGAATAGTATATGTATTAATATTAATCTCAGGATTGCCAATGGGCTGGGCGAGGATTGTATTATTTTCTTAATTGTGTTATATCTACAGACTAAAAAAAAGACACATATTCAAAAAGAATGCAATATTTCCAATAATATAACAGTTGCTCTCTTTAATTTTATGAAAATTACAAATTTGAATAAAGAAATATAAGTTTACATACAACATAAAATATGATGTATATAAGTAAATTTAAATGTGTATATATTAATGTGTTGTATGTGAGGCTCAGGTTGGCCGTGCGAGTTAAGGCATTAATCTTAATCTTGCATGGAAGACCTAGAATGGTGGGTTCGATTCCCACCCTGGGCAGTAGAAATTTATTTGGTGACGGACTCATTAAATAAACTCCTTGGGCCTACCCTGGCGAGAAAAGAGAGGTAACCTGTAGATAACCTGTCCCGATTAGCCATAGTAGCATAAAGTGGACGTAAATAATAATAAACAAAAAACAATATATTAGTGTAAGATCATGTATGGATTTGGATTTGTATTTGTGAGTGGATGTGAATACATATTTATTTAGTTATAGTGAATAATCCATTAACTGGGAGGGAAAAAATGGAAAATAAAAATTATGTGTGTGTGTGTGTATATATATATATATATATATATATATATATATATATATATATATATATATATATAAAATCAATAAATAAAATATATATGAAAGCAATCTATTAATTTGTATATGATAGGAAAATATATACATATGTATCTAAAAAAAAAAAAAATTATACAAGCAATTTATTAATCTGTATAAGATAGGAAAGTATATATAAGTATTTAAAAAGTGAAATTTAAATACGATGTATATGGGGAAATAAATAAATAATTATAGTAGTAAATAACTATATAAGCCTGTAAGTCCATGTATGTATTAGCATTTAGATATAAAAGTGAATGTATGTGAGTGGGGAAGCACGGAAGTGATGTGTACACATATGTCGATGAGTAAGTGGGTGTGAATGCATATTCATTTAGCTAGTAAGTATTTCATTAACTGAAAAATAATATAAGCACCTTCTTCAATAGATATATGTATAAGCACAAGTATATGTATAAGTATAGATAATAAAGCAGAAATATATATACCCCCAAATTAAGTTGGAATGAAAGAATTTGAGTTTGTTTTTTTAAATTAATTAAGAAATTAATTTTTTTTAAATGTTCCTATCATTGCATATAAGAATAGATGTAAGAATTGCCAGATGGTAAATAAATAAAAATTAAGATTTAGGTTAAATTATAAATGGATATAACAATATAAATGAGATGCAATATATACGACTTACATAAACACAATTTACTCACAAAATTCGGGTACTTATCTACAACAATAGTTGTAGATATTACCAAGTGATGATAACCTAGTACTTTTTCAACCTAAAACCTTATGAAAAAAAAACAAATAAGCCACTAGAAGTGAAGGTAGATATAACAAATAGCCAAACAGAAAAAATGTAGGCTATTGGGTTTTGTATCCTTGAATGTAAAGATTATTCAGTGTTTTAAATTTTTCTTTATTCATAATCTATGTTAAATATGTCGGGAAAATTAATCCAAATGAAAGTAGAAGACAAGATTACAATAATAGGTGAAGATTATACAAATGATTATTTATTAGTTGTTCATTTTTACATTTCTTCTTTTATTTAAATGTATTCATTAAAATTGTATACATTACTTACTTAAAAATAAAAGCTCGTTAGAACTTTAAAATTATTGGGGTAGTATCTAATTAATCATCAACAAATATGAAATAAAAATGAGAAGTGAAATAAATATTGGGAAAAGTAAAATAAGTTAGTAAAATAATTGTGCAGAAATTATTTATTAAAAAAATGCATATTGATGCTTGAAATTATTATATAGAATCAATTCTCAGCCAGGTACTGATTTCTATTGCTTATAGCTTAATTTAAATTATTAGTTACATTTATTTGTTATTTGCATCAATATTGCTGGCATTAATAAACTCCTCGTCAAAAAAAAACGCAACACCCTAATATTTATTGATTACACAAGTTTTTAATTGAAATAAAAAATATTATTTTGATGTTTCTATTCAGACAAATACATTAGAGGAGAAAAACAACTATTTCATTTGAATACCAGCACTTCTTCTTATCTTTAATCCTATTGTTTAGAAACAGCACAAATTCCATAGTCATTCTTATCGACTTAGGGATACAAAAAAAAAATTACTAAGGCTCAGTATTCGTGTTAATTTCATCAAGTACGCATTATTTTAGAATTCATAGGTAATTATGGCACGGTTAGATAGAGATGACACAATTAGGGCTGTGACGATGCACCAAGAAGGCCATAGTACACGTTACATTGCTAATCGACTTGGGGTCCACTTTTCAACTGTCGCACGTGTCTTGAAACGATTCAGAAAGACAGGAGGATACCTCCTGGATCAGGCCGACCAAGGGTCACATCAGCGGAAGACGACCGTTTTATCCGGCTCCAGACTCTCAGAAATTGGCTAATAACAGCAAACGACTTAAAAAACTTGGTCGCTGTTGTTCGAAACTTACATGTTTCGGTATCAATAGTTACGAGACGAGTGAGGAATAGTGGACTGAGGGCACAAAGGCCCATGGTTGGACCACTTCTCTCCAGAGAGCACCGAAGAGCCCGCCTGGGAGCCTTATGGTGTGGGCTCCATGATGTTCTGGGGTGGCATCTCATGGGAAGCTCGCACGGAGTTAGTTTCGATTCGTGGGGGCTCTTTGACTGCACAAAGATACGTGGCAGACATTTTGGAGGACTATGTCATGCCATACATGCCATTTATTGGTGAAAATGCATTTCTTATGCATGATAATGCAAGGCCACATGTTGCCCGTATTGTTAGGGACTACCTAAACGAAATCAATATCGACACATTGCTGTGGCCAGCGAGGAGCCCTGACCTAAATTGCATAGAACATTTATGGGACAGACTAAAAAGAAGTGTTCGTGCCAAGGAACCAGCACTACTCAACCTCAGGGAGCTTGAGGCTGCCATTTTGTATGAGTGAGAAAGATTACCTCAGGAGGCCGTCCAGGACTTGATCAGGAGCATGCCCACACCTATGGAGGCTGTCATTCGAGCAAGAGGTGGCAACACTGGTTATTAGTGTAAGAATAGTCAATTTAATTTTTAATAAAGTTAAAATTTTGTTTTTTTCATTTTTAGGATAAATTTTTATTTTTTTTTGTAATTAAAGGAATAAATTTTTTTTTTCTGAAATACACTTTTTATTACTCCTATGTACTTGTATTATAAGACACAATAAGGTATGATTCTCTGCTTCAGTAAAAACCCAGTGAAATTAATAAATTTTAGGGTGTTGCGTTTTTTTTGACGAGGAGTGTATTTTGTAAAAGTAATTTAATACCATTAATTATCTTTCTTTTAATCAATCCATTTATTCTGGGTTATTGTTTAATTCTTATTTTACTAAATTCATATTTTTTAACAGATGGTAACTACGTGTGTTCATGCATTAAGTAAGTACACCAATAGCAGCAGAGATGTATCGTGTGTTCTCCTTGCGACAGAGAATTCTCGACTTTTTATCATGGACCCAGAGACATTCACTCTACTAAATGATTTTACGGTAATGATAAAAATTTTATATATAATATGGCTTCTTCTTTATATTAATTCTAAGAGGGGGGGGGGGGCAAGATGGTTGTGTGGATATATTTAACATCAGAAAAAATAAAGGTAAAATAGGTGCTGATTTGATTCCTATCAGACAAATCTTTGGTTTACAGTTCAATACATAAGAGAGCCTTTGATTATGTATTGATAATGGAATAGCGAGAATTTAGGATATGAGTTGGACTGTCTAGTCCATTAGTTTGATTCCAGACTATCTTGAGTTTTAGTGGGTATTTATTGGCTTTGCCTGAATATGATTATTATCAAGAAATGTATGACTAGTCTTGAAACTGATTTTTATTTTAAATTGATGATGTTCCCAGGATTCTATAAAGGAGTCCTACTGGCCTCAGAAATGTTTGGAACTTTCATAGAACAGGAGCCATACAAACATTTGTTAATTGAGTTTCATGAAAAGTATACTACTCAAATATAATATATTGAAGATATCAGGTAGCCTTGGAATTGAAACGACCATAGAGGAGCTCATAGTTCTTGAACACTACTACTCAAGAGGAACTATGTTTTGGCTCCTTGCATGTTAGGCTAAGGGTAAAGACAGACAAACAAATATGTGATCTGATCTTTGTAGAGGGTCTTTAGGATTATTTGTCAATTACTCAATGAGTAGCTATTCATAAATAAGAATTTGGTTATAGTAGGGTATGAATGCAATACATTTTGTGGTGAAGAACAATTGGAAAAATGCCAAAACCTACTAGTTCAATTGACACAATTGAAACAAATATAATTTAAAAATAAACATCTTTTATTTTCATTTTAAACTGAATAATTTGCCCTGTAATTCAGCTTTGAAGGATATTACTTAATACTTATCATGCTGTAGCCTTCCATTTAATACTGGAAAGTACATAAATTTGTAATTGGCATTTTCTCTTTTTTATTTTCTAATTTTTCCATATTTAATAATAATATGATGACCTCTTGTCTCTTTCAGATACCAGATATTTGCTGTTGTTTGTCAGCAACAGGGATTTATCTCGTTGAATTTACAATTTTAATAGGTTGTAGAAATGGCGCCTTATATTACTTGAATGGAGGGAATATTCGCTTTATAACTCAATTAGTTTCCCTACCTGTTTCTATGTTGCTTTTGAATCCCAAAATTATTACTGTAAATATGGATAATACGTTGAACTGCTATAATATGAAGGTAAAACACAAAAGCCATTGTTTATTGTGGAATATGTTTAGTATTATGTTATTGTTCCTTAAATTCACTTTTCAGGGACGTAAATACTGGTCAATAACACTACCAGCAGATCCTCTTAGTATGACGGGTATTCCACTTGCAGGATTAGCTCTTGATTTAGTGGCTATTTCATTATGTGATGGAAATATCCATTTTTATAATGGAGCAAGTCTTGTTCATATAATATCAACACCAGATCCAATATCATCAATGATATTTGGAAAATATGGCCAAGAGGAACATGCATTGATTTCTATATCTTCAAGTAATAAATAAATTATTTTTATTTACTAATATCATTTTTAATTTAAATGATGCTTATATTTTTCTCCCCAACATAGGTGGTGCCCTTGATATTCGACTCTTAAAGCGAACTGCACAGTTCAATCATCAAAATAGAGGAACTTCTCAAGAATTTCGACCATCAGATATAAAACTTCTTGTGCCTAAGAAAAATAAACTTTTTCTTGAACAAACACTGAGAGAAATTCAAAAATGCAAAGGTGCATCATTTTCTTTAAATTAAATAAAACATATGGTAAGGGTTTCAAAAATAACAACTCTAACATATAAAATAGTTGTCGCGAACTACATATTTCCATAAGACATTTAATATATCCTGCTGATTATAAAATCCAATATTTGCCTGTCCAATTATATGCTTTTAAGTCAAGAACCTTATATGAATACCTCTTCCCAAGGTAAATTCATTATATTATATGTTTAGGAATTTGACTATATTTAGTCAAAATCGGTTCATTCATCATTACTTCTTAAGTTATGTAATTAAATTCCTTTTCATAGAAATATCATGTTTCTCTTTGTTCAGTTATAAGTAACGATTAACTGATGTTATAGTCATAAATAATAGTTTCCTTATATAAAATCCTTCTTTTTTTTGTGAGATTTTAATCCAAGTTTAATAAAAGTTAGTCAATTAGTGTTTACTTAACAAAAGAACAAAATATTTAAAATATTAAATATATGCAATGTGTGTGTGTGTGTATTCACACACACACGTGCACACACACACAAAATGCATAATGTATGACTATATTTATATTTGGAAATAAAATGCTAGAAAGGATTTACAGTATCTCAGGAATAAACTTTGTTCAATAATTTAACATTATGCCAGTAATTGTTCAGTAAATTTATATTATGATTTTATGTACAGAAATGCATGTCTGGTTCCATCATACCTGGCTGGGCTTAAAAGTGTTGATTTCTGAAGCATTTATTACAGCAATACATAATTTTGCTGTTCCTCCTAAGGAGTCTCTAAAGATGATTGTGAAGGTAAAATAAATAAACTATTATAAGAATTAGGAATAAACAGATTCTGTTTTTTTTTTTGTTTTTTTTTTTTTTTAAATCTATTCATTATATATCTCATTATTATTTTAGGTTGTTGGACTTGGCCCTAGAATGAAAATATTAATTACATTAGAGAATT
This sequence comes from Riptortus pedestris, assembly GCA_019009955.1. Lineage (NCBI taxonomy): Eukaryota > Metazoa > Arthropoda > Insecta > Hemiptera > Alydidae > Riptortus > Riptortus pedestris. The sequence continues at coordinate 64,353,280 of CM032233.1, read as the reverse complement.
TATCTCAAAATATAATCCAGCAGGGTCTAAAAATAACATTTCTTTATGACCCAAAAGTTTATAATATTGCAAAGCCAATAATAAAAGTAAGTAGTTATTTACAATACTTTTGTTACTTTAGACTCAGGAAAAAATTGACTTCATTTTATTTAGATTTTGTTAAGTTCTCCTAAGGAAAGTATTCACTGTTATGTTATTCTAAAAAAAAGTATACAATTCTAGGTTGTTCTAAGAAAAATATGTGCTCCTTCAAGCATTGTTATTATATTAAAAACAGCCTTCAAATATATGAGTCAGAATAAAAGCTTTGTTAAGAAAAGATCTTTCAATCCTTGTGGCATAGTTTATTCTTTACTTTTGTTGGTGTAATAATTATATTAGAAGAAATATTTCTGAAAACAAATAATTGCTAAATACTTGAATTTATAAATTGCAATTAATGATACTTCAGTCATTAATAAAATATAGTAAAAAGCTTGATACATCTTTTATTTTTTTATCTTAAATTATTTCACCTATAGTTTTAAAAAATTAAAATAAATAGCATGCCATTCCTTTGGATCTTTCCTATAAAAAATACATGTTATGAAAAAATAAACCAGGGAATTGGATTTAATAAATGTAATATCTTACAGGTTCCTATGCTAAATGCAGGTCTTTGTTATAATTTTGAAACACTGCTAACTTGTTTAATTCCAATATCTGCTTCAATACAGATATTGGTTGTATCGTCTGTTGTTCTTCTTTCTACAGTTGCGAATATGCCTAATTGTAAGTATAGATATATTTTCTCCTTTATAATTCTTAAACTGAATATTTTTTTTTCTATATCCATAATAAAGACTATATGTCTTTTTAAACAGTAAGTATGCTGGGATGAAGCAAAAAAAATAAATTTACAAATGAATTTTATCTAAATGTGTGATTTTTACTTTTCAAGTCACTATTTCAAGTAATCTCTAAAACAAAATACACATTCTGAGAACTTCTTGTTAAAACTATTTTTAAAAAATATGACTAATAAGCAAGATTTGAGGCTTTATATCTCTGAAAACATAAAAATGTATGATTCTGTGCCTCATACCTAGTTAAAATAAGTGATAAAAGTATATAAAAAAGATAACCCAATTCATTATCGATTAATCACTACATGGAAAACATTACTCTAAAGATACAAAGGTTTAACAAGTTAAAGAATTGGTGTTTATCGAGGCCATAGCTCAACTCCCTTGAAGCTGCCTTCCTTTGAAACCAATGAGTCAACTTCAGGAAAGTAAGCTTGATTGTCTAATAGTTATCAATAATGAAGAATCTAGGAGAAACCACAACTTTTACATAGATACTCTAAAGTTTTATGCTAAGAGCCCATTTTGACTTATCCTAATTGTTTCATATTTCAGGAATGTTAATAGTATGCTCTTTGTTTGAGATAAATTTTCAATTTTACAAATTTCAATATGGCGGCCAGTGTTAGGTGAACACGTACACTTGTCTAATACAAGCTGAATTCATCAACTTACAAAAACTTTCAGGAATTTCGGAATGGAACAGCATTTAAAAATAGTCCAAAATGAATTAAAAAAGGAACCAAAAATCATATAAACCAAACACTAGTTACTTCTTCTTAACAGTTTCTTAAAAGGGGGAAGTAAAATAAAAGCTATTAACAAATGTGCCAACTCGCCATTATTATATAGATTTAGAAATATTTCTTAGTCATTAATTATTACTCTATAATTTTAAGGTAATCACTTGGTTGGATAACTCTTCAGTTAAATTTGATAGGCTCGTAAGGGTAGAAATGGTGAAAGTATCATTCAACATTCTCAATGGCTAGACTGTATATTTCTAGAATTAAGGGGGACCAGATGTCATGAATATTGAGAATATAAGTCATTATCAAGAAAATAATCTTCAGAACTACAATGAATTAAGTGAGAATCGAGTCAGGAACTGGTAAAACTATAAGAAGGACATACCGTCTTAAAATTCAAAATGATTAATGACTGAGAAGTCAATGCAGACTTCCTAACAGTAAGGCACAATAAAGCAAAAATTTCGAAACATATCTTAGAAGTCCATTCAAAATATTATGGCAGGATGTGTGATGCTGAGTGGTTCAAAGAAGTCTCAGTGCTACAATGATGTAGCTACGTTCATCAAGCAATTTTAACAGAACTCGTTATGTTAGACAAGGATGTTCTATATTATCCCTATAACCCTTATAAATAATTAAAATGGATAATATTAACGATGTAAAATATGGTATTGGCTGAAATGAAATGAAAGTATTATATATTTGTACCAATTGTTTCAAGCACTTTGGTGTCCTTTGTCAGAGGACAGGTTTAGTTGTAATTGTAGAGCAGTTTATTGTCATGTATGAATTGATGTAAAAATGATATGGATTTTGACAATGTCTGCTTGCAAACAATAACATCTCCCTGCAACATATCATCTTCCTTTGAAACCTTGTTGCTTTGAAGAAGTATACCGAATGTTTCCAAAATTTCCAACGAAAATCAAAATCGTCTCATCTTTATTCATGATCACCCAACCATCTTTTAAATGATTCACAAATCTTCTATGATCCTTCAACTCCATTCATTCTGAAAACAGTTTGAACAAGGGAACATGAGGTCTAACCTAAGCAGTAATACTACTATGCTTTTTTTATCCTTTCAAGATCAGATTTGGGACTTTAGATGAATTTATGGGTTTTATGGTCCACATTTTAGTTTATTAGTCTGATATGCTTTGTTAGAGTTGAGCTAGTTCTATGTTAGTTAGAAATTTATTCCTTACTAGTTGAGGTTGATCTAATTACGAAATTAAAAAGAAATATTTACATAATTCATTTTTATATTTTTAATTTTTTTTTTAATTTATGCTTTCAGCGGCTGGTATTCTGGAGTGAGCTACATATTAATCTGGAGGAAAAAATAAAATCAATAACCATAGCACCATTGTATTTAATTATTTTATTTAAGAAGAATTTATTTTATATTTGTAATTAATGTAAATATTTCTTAAATTGTAAATAATTAATAAATATTTTTCTGAAATGTTTAATTTTAACTAATTATGTAAATGGTATATATTTCATTTTCATATGCAATGCCTGGCCTATTGAGTTCTTTTGTAGAAGTGGAGCTATAATTTCCCCAATTAATTTTATTTTTAACTTATCATTTCTCTCTGATAATTAAACCAAGGAATGGAGGAAAACTTCAGCATCAGTTTCCTTATAACTATATAATTATGTTTATTATAACATAATAGTTCATGAGGTGGGGTGGTTTATTTGTGATGACCCTAACACTTTTATTCAGCCTTCATTAAAAATCCATGACATATACTTTATAAACTACCTCTTACTCATCTTGGATTGTCAGTATTGCTCCGCCAAGGATTATGATTTCACCATATAGTCATATATGTTCATTATGATATCACCCTTTAAAATCATTTCTTTATGTATACCATCAGTTTGGATGAATATTTCGAGAGTAACATTGATCATGAGAAGGGCAACAAGATTCCAGAACCTCCTGACTTGTTGCATCTTAAATACAAATTTTTTTATTCTTAACTCTTGAGCATATGTATGTTAATTTAATTGATAAGCATGCAAAATCCAGTTTTAACATGGCCATTTGGCTGTCTGGCTCACCGTAATTCTGGCATATGATTTAGGTGCAGTAATTACAATACACAATTACAAATCCAATACCAAATCTATTTTAAACTAAAAACTGAGTGTTATTTTTTTTTTAATATTCTATATTTCATATTTAGCATCCTTTCACCAAATCCCACTTCTTTCATTTTGAATTATGTTGAACATTGAAACTGTGGTTCTCCAATAACTAACTTCATTATTATTATGTGGGAGCTTTCTAAGGTTCCTGGAGAAATCATTTTACCAGGGGAAGATTAATCAAACCAGAATTTCCCAATAAACTTTACCCTCCTTTTCTCCAAGGCCTTGGATAAGGCGTTCTTCCACTTACTTATATAAAACTTTCAAGTATGATGTATTTTGAAATCAGCTTTTTCTAGTGATTTTTCTCCAAATCCATATGTCCACTGCTTTTAATGATTTATATTCTGAATTTATTGATTTTTAGGACCATCAGTAAATAATTAATAATTTAATTATTTGTTATTATGATTATTTATTAATATTATTTTTACTTTTTGCTACTATGGCTTTTCTAGCCAGGGTGGGACTAAGGATTTTATTTAAGAAGTTCGTCACTAAATAAATTTCTATTGTCCAGGTGGGAATCAAACTCACCACTCTAGGTTTACCATGTGAGATTAAAGGCAACACTTTAACTCACGTGGCTAACCTGATCCCTTTATGATTTGTTATTTGAGAGGAACATTAATCAAACTCTGGTACCTTGGACATCTAGTCTAATATTCAACCAGCAGGCGAAACTTTGCTTCGAATCCCAACCTTTACGAAGAGATCTTCATTCCGAGTAAAAATCTCTTTATACAATGCCACTCGTCAATCTATCTCTTTATGTAGGATACTCCTACCAAGTTTGAACAGTACTGTATTGATTTTTAGGTCTGAATACAATGTAAAATAAATAGTTGAAGGGTTATTGCCGGGAAGAAAAAAAGCACACTGTCTCTCGGCTTATCTCCTTACTAAAATATCTTTTATTTCTTTTTTTATGTAAACTAAAAGACCCAATAAAGCTTCCGGATCAGTCGGGAATATACAAAATCGTATGTGGAGAATGTGGTGCGTATTATGTGGGAAGGACTTCCAGGAAATTAAAGAAAAGGTGCCAGGAGCATCTGTCTAGAATGAACTCCACGTTCCTCCAGCATTTGAGAAAAGAAAAGCATGAAAATGCCCCACACGAGGTAGCTTTATTGGTGAGTGAATATAACCACAAAATAATTCAGAAACTGGAACCCCTGCTACATTGAGCTGGAGAGAAGGAGGGGTGTCTGCCTAAATATTCAATTGGAAATGCAAAGTTCTGTCCTGTTGAGTAGGCCTCCTCCATCTCTGCTAGTCGCCAGTAGTGGCCCCAAAGCCATGCCGTTAACATCCATTATACAGCAAAGGTGGGATAATTGTTAATTTATAAGAACTTTTTCATAAAGGATAGATGTGTTGTTAATTTTAAAGATATTTATTCACGTTTTATTTGACTTCCGTGTTATTGAGACCTGTTTCCAAAATATCTTTTCTCTTAAAATATCACTAATAACTTATAAACTGTAAGTTGCAAAAATGATGAATAGCATTACATATTGAAAGTATGTACACATGTTTTTTTCACCCCTCCCCCTTGACCTAACATGATAATTTCATCAAATTATACACTTTTTAGTTTTAGGTAAAATAAGAAAAACGTTTGCCAATTTGTCATATTTAATAATTAGTTTAAAGTACCTCAAATAAACACAAATATCATGGCTAACACAGAGGGTCATCCTCTAGTTATGAATGCCTACAAGCTAGAATCCGTTTATGTGTACTGTATTTAGGGGCAGTATCTGCAATAGCTTTCAAAATCCGAATCCCAAAGAAAATGAACATGAGAGTTACAAAATTCTGGCCCTCTAAATTTATCAATAAAGGTTTTTAAGACATGAAATGTAGGAGTTTGTAAGGGCATTATACACTATATAGATTTCCTACTTCTTGGAATGACACTTAAATGACTTCTCACATTCCATTTTTTATCTTCCTCTTATTAAGAAATCAATGCAATTAAGATTTGCTGTTTAAATGATATACACACATATGATATTCAGTGATGTAACAGTTTTAATTAAAAACTCATGAGTAGGAGAGGGGGAGTACAGAAGACATGAAACCAATAGAAATAACTTCGATTATCTTCCTGCTACAGAAAAAAAAAAATACAGGGTTACAATTGTTGATGAGAGTACAGAGGAATGCATTGGATAGAGTAAGAATTGTATTGTATTACATTATCAACAAAATTAGTTATGCAACATTTATCCATCTGACGAATTTACAATTTTATAACTTCAGCTCTTTTCTAAGCCCCTCTCTTAGTCCCCTTTCGTTGACAGCCATTGACAACTTTGATCTTTAATTTTACGTGAATCGCTTAAATATTAGGTTTGGAAATTATCGGGAAAAAATCCGGTCGGCTGAAACTTAACTGACGTATATATTTTTTAACTTAATATTTATTGTGGTACTTTTGTTAAATACCAAATTCAATTTTGGGTATTTGAGGCATATCATGACGAAACTTTTTACAAGAAATTTTAGTTAGGTGAGATCTTAACAAAAGAAAGGGCCAGAAAAACTAATTTGTCTCAATCTCTACAAAAGGAGCACATCAATTATAATAGTAGCCGTTCCGGTCAGATGAAGAATCTCTTGCTGTAAGAATAGTTGCAGTCATTCATTCCTTGTGATTTCGAAAAAGGTGGTTATGGTTACCACTGGCATTCAAGAAGGAGATTCATTGAGACATGTACTATTTAACCACAGCTTGGAATTGGCAATAAGAAAAGTAAGGGCGAACCCTACTGGTACTTATTCAACAGGCTCAAACTGCATAAGATGTTTCGATCACTGATAGAAATAATTGGCACAACATTGACCGGTACCCTGGGAGAATTGACACGAACAGCACATCATCTAGGGCTCAAAATGAGTTTAGAAAAGACTATGTGCTTGAGGATCTCTGGACGAAAAGAATGGTGATCAGTCAATTGGTGGAGTTCACATTTCCTAGTTGTACCTCGTCTAGGAACCTGGAAGGGATACTTAAAGTTTGGGAATAGATATAATAGCACGAATTAACGAAGGGGCCAAATACTCCATGCACATTAATAGGCTTTTTCCTTTGCAACACTAAAATGACAGATTTGCTTTACGAACCTGACTGTTGTATTCCAATATACTATCCTGGAAAATGATGCATTTTCACCAGAGAGAGAGAAGGATAGGCCACCCCTGGCTAAGATGACTAGAGGGCCAGAGAGGACTTGCGGAGGTCAGGCCCTAGAATTGGAGGATCCTTGCTGTAGGCTTCAGGAAATGGTTTAAGATAGTGGCTAAGATCAAGGTCCGAAGGACTATAGCACCTAGTAGTTAATTAGTTATTTCAATTAAATTAAAAATATATGTTATACATCTATCGTATTTTAAAGATTAACGGAATTAATACAAATAATTGTTGTACTGGCAATGCAATGTTAGAATAGAGGTCTTACGCATCTGAGCAACTTTACTTTCAAATCAATATTTAAGAAAATTAATTTGAATATATAAAGTATTCTACTTAGTAATTATGGATTTCAATGGTAAGTGATTTCAATAACAATGTGCTCTTTGTTTATTTAGTGAAAATTTGATCCCCTTTTGTTGTTATATTTACTTTAATAGTTCTTTTTTATTCCATGTAAATATGGCGAAGACTGGATGTTTGATTTAAATTACATCCTGTACAAAATGGACAACGTTTTAAGTTTCTTTTAAAAAAAAGTTTACGATATTTTTTTGTTAGAGTATCCAATTATGTTTTCAAAATTAAATGGAAATAAATACATTTCAGAGTGTAATTTAAGTCTAAAATAAATCATTTAAATTAAATTAAAAATCGATTTCATTAATTTACAGCGTTCTAAATATTAAATTCATTATTATAATAATTAATGAAGTGGCCGTATGTTGTTATTTGATCAAATGTATTCATTTGGATTTTAAATACTGTTTTCCCAAGATATTATTTAGTATGCTATGTGAGGAAATTAATTGGATTGTGCCTTATATTTGTAAGTATTGTTTAAATCAACCAAAAACACTAGCTGATATTTTCCTATTATGTTTTCAGCATTTAATTGTCATGAATACTTATTGAACTTTTATTTTATAGGTGTAGGCTTCGGAATTGGTTGGCTGAATGCAAAGGACTTCGAGTATTACCTTGCATGGTATTTTGTTTATATGTTAATTGATTACATTGAACGATATATATTGATAAAATTGGTTACGGGTTTAAAATAAATTTTCTTAGATTCGTCAGTATTGTCATTAACTGAAGTTTCAATATCCTGTTCTTGTACTGGTATTTCACGGAGATACGGCTATTAAACTGAGGCTAAAACTGACTACAAGTGAAGCTCAAGGAAATAAAAATGTGTTTACTGCGAGTTATGCCAAACACAAATTCATTTAAAGGCCTTTTGTAGAGATTTTCAAAAACTCACATGACCCCATTCGCCATATGAACTTACGACGCATTGTAAACAGCGTATTATTTTATTAATTCAAACAGATTTTAGCCAAATAGTTTGACGGAGAGTTCAGATTTGTCTCCTAGGGCAATTCAACTGCTACAAAGAAATAAATAAACTCTGAAGATTTTCATCCTGCAAGTTGCATAAATTGGGGCCAAGCCCATTTGTATTGAATTTTATAGCTGGGGAATCTTGAAGTCATATCCTTTTATTATTGTAATTATTAATTAATATTTCTGAGCGCTTACGATATATGTGACTGAGGGGCTACTGTCATTTTTAGTTTTAACTGCCTACCTCTTTGGTGTCACCTACTTTTTGGTGACAGCTCTCTGTTTAATTTGCCTTGAAATTTAAAACACTGTATTTCAATCTATTATATGTAAATGGAAACATTTTTGCCTTTTTTGGAGTGGCATCATACCGCAGAAGGAGAGACGTTTTTACAACAGCTCTACAATGTAAAAACAGCTGGAAGAAAACTTTTTGGTATTGAATTAATTTTTTTTCCAGTTTAATTGCTCTATTTTTATGACAAAATTTAATCTTTCACAGTTATTCACTCAGTCTACTTAATGTGTTTTAAATTATAACGTAAACCATTATTTTTATAGCATGAATTCTTTAAGAACATCATTTAAGAATAATGAACTTTTCTTTTACTTGATTCATACTGAACTTAAAGAAAGTTTTCTTTAGCATCAATTACAAAATTGAAAACTAATGCATTTCCTTTAAAGTCAGACTCCCTTTATAATTTTTATTTTATGGTAGGAAAGAAAAACATTTCATTTCTTTGGCGCAAATTTACATGTCTTTTTCTTGATGTCAGCACTTGTCACTGAATGAGACAAGGCTATTTGATTCATTCTATAATTCTTTGTTGTTTTAATCATATATTTTTTTTATCTAATTATTTCTTTTAATTATTGAACTATTAATGCTAAACCAATTTAAGTAGAATCTTTGCAATTTAGCGTACAAATCACTGCCTAGTTAAGTAACACACCTTAATTGCTCTCCATTCTCTTAATACGATTTAAAATCCACATTACAATATATTTAGTTAAAACCATTTTTTATTTTAATTTTGGGCAATCTGCATATATCAAAAAAACATATAAATTTTTGGTTTTATTATTAAACTTAACTTTGATATGAGGAAAGTCAAAATAAATTTAATTAATTAACCTTTTGTATAATTCAATATTAATATATATATATATATATTAATAAATGCATGCAACATTCATTTACTTTTTTTTCTTTAATTTTTTTTTTTTTTTTTTTTTAGGAATTTTAGAGAAACCGTTCCAAAATTCAAATCTTGAAGAGGTCTGTTATAAACTAGTTTTTATAGGAAAAACTGGCATTGGGAAGACATCAACAATCAATCGGTTATCTGGCTTTTCTGTCGGAACATCCTACTTTGAAACACCGGGCATACAGATTACTGATGTTTATTGGCCAATTAAAGTCTGGGATAAAATAATTCTGTTCAAATTGCAGTGTTGGGATGCTGGAAATAATTGCATGAAGAAATACAATCATATTCCTTTGGTAATTATGAATTTTGTTCGAATGTTCTATGTGTTATTTTATTCAGGATGCATTTTTTTATGTAGTATATTGAGGAATTATTTTTTATTGGAGATGAAATTATCCAATTATTTATTTTCTTCAGTTGTTAGGTAATTTTCCTTATCACTCTTGAACCTTATATCTGGAAGGGCATTAGGAGTGATCTCCATTATTAAATAAAATAATTTGTTTGACAATTTAAGTTAATTATCTGTGGGTGTATATGTGTGCGTGCATGCAACATTATTTTCATTTACAAATCGCACTATTACTGTTTATCCTCTCCTATTTAGTTAACAGAAAAATAGTGATGCATATTTCAAAACTGATAGAGAAGTCCGTTTTTATTGAATTATAATCAATGTTATTCGTCCTGCTTCTACACACACATGCATGCACATACAAATACATACACATGCACACACACATTTCAATAGCATTACAGAAAGGCTACGATAGAATAGCACACATTTGACTATATTTTGCAATTCAATTTATGTCTCTAAGGAAAATAATCTTTGGTGATCAAATTAACAAATTTTCTTATTTTTTAGTCATGCACAGACAAAGCAGATTTCTTTGTGTTTGTGTTTTCATTTAATGATGGTAGCAGTTTCCTTGAACTTACTCAGTTAATCAATAAATTTGTAGTCAGTAGTGAACACCAACCTGGGTGTATTGTCATTGGAATCAGGTATAGTAATTTATTTACATTTACATTAAGTAAATAAATGTGTTGATATTTTATTAAGATAAGCATTTTAATCTATACTAAACTCCTGCCCCCCTCCCCGTATCTTATATTTTTTATGAAGTAGGGATATCTTAGCTCTAATACATTTAAAATTAATATATTTTTGGACATTTTCTTATTGTATGTATTGTGTTTTATTAATGGATTTATAGTAGTTTGCAGTTCCTGCAGAATTGAATAGTAATCTTTGTTCAATTTCTTATAATTTTAATATAGTATTTATATGTAACAATATCAACGAATTCTATAAGTCTTAAAATCATATATATATATATATATATATATATATATATACATATTAATTTAAGAGTTCTGGTTGACTTCATCTTTTTTTCTTTTACTTATGAGGAGGTAAAATCTTTTTTTTGTGTAGATTTGATGTCTCAGCTTTTTGACGTTAGTAATGTCATTGAATTTGGATAAAATATGTTCAAGGAGCGCATGTTTATGGGTAACAAAAGATTGTAACGGCATTTACAATGCCACTAGAGAGAATGGACAGAAGCTCAACTTCATTGCCTGGTATCCACACAGCTAAATAAAATCTAGTGTATAATTCCCGGCCTTGAACCCAGCACCTCTAGAATGGTGTATGTTACTAGACACTACACCACTGCCCCATTTCCTTTATTTAAGCTGTGTTCTTCAGTTTAAAATGATAGAAAACCTTTTGGAAACAAAATATTTTTTGATCTAGTATATTTTGATATATGTCCAGGACTGTAACCTCTTCTCCCCAGGGACCCATTGTTTATATCTATGTGTTACTTTAGCTTCTGAACTTAATTATATATTATCTGTTAGTGTTAATATGTGATAGAATTAAGTAAGAGTATCTATATTTTGATTCTGTTAATTGTGAACCATAAAGCTTTTGACTGTTTCATTACTAATGGCCATCTCATATTCATGATAGTTCCTTTTTCCACAGATTTAATCATGTGCTCTAGTCTCTGCCATCCCTCTTCCACTCTCATGTCTTCAGTGTTCTCTTTTATCAATGTCAGCATGACTAGGGAATGTGGTTTCATTACCACTAATAAACTAGAGTAATGTAACCACAGTTAGGTGTTTAGTTAGGTGAAATTAGGGGTAATTCAATTCAGGTGGAATTCAGGAATAAGTAACTCCCCTCTCTAGTGATAAAGCATATTAAACAAATAAATAATCTGAAAAAAATAGGGGGTGATTAAAACTATGGAGCTGAAGTATAAATGTTTTTAGTGATTGTAATCAGTTCATTGAATTTAGAGCATGTGAATCGTAAGGTTCAACATATTTTAAAATATTTTTTTCCCCTCTACTAAAAATTAAATTAATTAACAATTGTTTACTGAAAAGTCTTCCATGACAGAGCGGAATCAATAAACTAGTGATTTCATTAAGGAGTATTATATATATATATATATATATATATATATATATATATATATATATATAGGTTTTTGATATATAAAAATAAATTGAATATTGATAGGCATAGGCCAATTTGTTTGCAAACTATTACTTAATATACAAGTCTCGTTTCAATTAGGAGGTGGGTGAGGAACTTGATGAGGTGGAACTTTTGCTAGTTATCATAATGTATTTTGCTTTAAATTTAGTGAATACTACTTCTTTAGTATACATGGACAGCTGAAAAAAGTTACAAAGGGTTTTTTTTTTTTTTTTTTATTTACGTTGTGCTCAGTTTACTGGCCTTTACTTTATTTAAGATCATTTTGAAATTTATAGTAATGGTTCTTCCTTGTACTAATTATTTGGTCATTAATCTAATTACAAATTACTAATCATTTATTTAACTACATTTGTTGATTAATTATTTTACGAACAGCTATGAACAATTAATATATACCACTGTTTTTAATTCATTTTAACATTTTTTTAGAGACAAACTTAAAACAGAAGTCTCAAAGGCTGAAATAAAAGAATTCGAACAGAAACATAATGTTCATGTACTTTCTATTCAAAATACTACATACAGTGGACCTAATGAAGCTATAAAAATTGCTCCAATTTTAAATGTCATTTGTGAACAACTTTGGTTAAGAGATCAACAGTTTATCATAAAACAGGGAATTAATGTATGAAAACAAGAAGTAAGTTTTTTTTATATTCATTATAATTTCTAATATACGTTGAATATGACTATTTAGATTCTTTATTTTATCATAAATGCTAGTTCATACTTCTTACACTTCAGGCACATGGTAGGCTAGCATAAAAAAAATAGATTTGTTGCTTATTACCTCTCTTTTGCCTTCAGACTTTTTTCAAAATTAACTTTTAAATGCATTAGTTTTTTATTCATTTAAACTTAGTATTACATATTTCACCAAATCAGCTGCCTGGCAACTATTTTATAAATTTGATTTCCTTTTAAATTGGTGAGTTACTGCACTGTATAGGGGCATCCAAGAAGCATTTAAAGATGTTAAAAATTCTGGGATCAATCAATTGGTGGTGTTCCATCAGAAAAAACTAATAAGGAAGTATTCCTTGATAAGGATGTTGAAAGAGCTAAGCATAGATATACATAGAGATAGTCATTAGTTCAAGGAAAGAAGAAGTAGAACAGGATGCATCCACAAGTTAAAAAAAAAAACTTTCTTTATGAAGTATGCCTAAGAGTATTCCTAAGTACAGTTGTCTGTTATTTATATTAGATTGATTTCAGTTACAGGAGCTACAAAACATTTCAACCCATGTAACACCTCATGTAGAACAAAAGGTGGAAATTTACAAAATTCTTCTGAAAACTCAAGCGACATTCACTTCATCAAATGAATTATGACCATATATATGGGGAAAATATATGGATACAACCTAATAACCATAAACAGTGTGCTAAACTTCAACAACAAGCTCTCTCCATCCCAAGAAGAGACTGATTTGGTAAATGATTTTTGATCTGCATATGAAGGAACTTCAAGAAGATAGTATTAGAGGGTTATTTTACTGTACTTGTGAGAGATTATGCATAGCCCTAGCCCAATAGCAGCAACCACTATTGAATATGAAGTAAGACCTTTGGCAACAAGATAATGCAAGACCCTATTCATCCAAGATTATCACAGCAAAAATCAAGGGGTTTCAAGTCATCATGAGTTCTTCACTCTTATTCAGCCCGTAGTCCAGATTTTGCACCTTTGTATAATCACCTGTTCAAGATGAGTTGTCCTATGCAAATTAATTGTTTGTTTGCCTGTCAGCTGCAATGTCATCATGCATTTAAGTATTATGTTTTTCTTTCTATCTAATAATTTTTTTTAAAAAATAGTATCTACATTGTCTGTTCTAATTTGTTTCTGATTTATAATTTAACATTCTCTGAATAATCTCTTAATTGTTATTTAGACCTGAACCCTATAATTGGGCATCTGTGATCTTATTCATTTAAGCAACCAAATATTTTTCTCTGATTTGTAGATTTGGATAAAATATTTTTAATTTGGAGCATAATTGTCCTTGTTATTTTGAATGAATGTTTTGGTCATGTATAGCCTATTAATCTATGGTATGTTATTTTTGTATTTAATCAAAAGTAATACCGTAATATAAACAATGTAAGTAACATACAAATCATTTAATATAAATTATGCTCAAATAATTCAGTTAGATAAAAGAACTTACAAATTATTGTGCAAATGAAGGTATATTTTTCTATGTTTAGTATATATTTCTTTTATACTTTTTGTTATATAAATATTTTTGATAATTAAAATGAGTAAATTGAAGTTTGGCATTTGTTCTTTATCATCTATTTCGATATAAAATCCTTATGGAGCTTTATGATCTTTATCACCATCATTGGTATTGAATTTTTAGTCTCACCCGCCCCCCTCTCTTTACTTCTTTTATTATTTGGGGTAGTAAATTGATTTCAACTTTCTCTCTATTTTTTCCCCCAAGGATTTTAAATTCAAAGTTTATTTGTGAATATACAAAGCATTACCAAAAAACATTAAAAGAGCATATGTCTACAGATTATGGGAATCATGGAATCCTGTTGTACCAGCAAAATAGATGACTAAAATTGTGAGACAATATTAGAGGATCGAATGCAAAGAAAGTAAAATATTATGATGTTGCCTTTCTGTTCAGCTGTATTTATTTTTACTACTGGCTAAAAGTTGTCAGGTTATTTTTCTCAATTTCAAGTCAATCATTGTCACTGAAACTGGTAGTAAAAATAAATGCAGATGCATAGGAAGACGACTTCATTTTATTTTAAAACAGAAGACTTTAGAAACTAAGGAAGATTGACCTGTGTAGGAACAAGCACCTGAAGAAGCACTCAGCGATACTTAGAAGGGAAGACCCCACTCAAAGCACCGACCAAGATAGTGTATATGTCAAAATAAAGAACAATACTCCTCAGTCCTGAGGATGCTGTAGTATATACAGCAAAACATTGTTAAAGAACATGTTGTCTAAGCAAATTTCTAAAGATCTTAATACCAATGTATAACACTTCAGAATGACAAAATACATATGCTTTACTACAAAAATCACTTCGAAATGACAAAATATTCATGTTTTACTACAATTAAGTTAAAATAAAATAGTGGTCAATCGTTCCCAGGTGAGAAAACATTGTATCCTAGAAAAATTATGTTACCCAAATAGATAAATATTTATAGTTCCCATTTAAATAAACCATAAAATATAAAATGATTCTACCAAATATGCATGGCTATAATATCAAAGATGAGAGCAAGAAGAGGGACATGAAGAAGGTTAGGGGTGAGAAGCATGGAGGAAATAAATTTGTAGTAGCGACACTACTGAAGATAAATGCCGATTACCCAATGTTGGAACTACTGCCCAGTGGAGCTTTTAACAGGAGAGATAGGATAAGTTGTAGATGAGGTAAAACAATAACAATAATTTTAGAAAATGTTTGGAAGATGAGTAAAGATGTGTTATTAAGAAGTGGGTCCATGAATGCTCATAAGGAATTATCATGCACGAGAGAGACAGATCCAAGTTAGGGTGTCCTTTAATTTTAGGGCCCATAACTTATTGAGATTGCCTAAATTTGGGCATGGAGTGTAAATGGTCTATCAGCCGAATTCTTACTATTGGAAATTCCAAAATTTTACAGGATTTCAGTTATAAATCAAAAAAATAAACTTGTGTTCAAAGCATTCACAGGTTATTCCAGTCAATGTCAATAAAAGATACCCGTATTATTTTATCTCATTATCTTAGAAATAACTGGAACCTTGAATCAGAAATGAGTATTCCAGATGACCTTAAATATATATTCTAGAATCCCTAGGATAGTTCAGTAAAACGTATAGAAAACCTTTTTACATCTCTCACCCCCATTGAATAATATATCAGAAAAACACTCAGTAATAAGATATATCATGCAATTAATTGTAGGTCTCCTAGAAAACTAGATTTATAAGGTGAGATGCCTTGCATTACTTTTAGGGTGAATTGTATTTTCACTCATTTAAATTGCCTAGTAAGTGCTATATTTAGTGAGGAAGGAGTGTAATGTATTAATATTGTATTCTATAAAATTACATCAATTATTATGCATCATACATGTATTAAAAACAAGGTTGCTTGTTGGGTGATTGGGATGGCCCTAGTGGGGTGGAACTAGCTGTCATTCAGCATAATAAAGCACGGTGTGTTTATCCTAGTTAGTGTATATTTGGTTCTGTCACATCAAATACAGAAGAAGATACATTTTCATTGCTTACACTTAGAAACTTCCATCTTGCTCCACTCTTGTGTTGAAATTTGCTGTTCCTCAAAGCCGTAATGGAAATAGGTTCTACAATTTCTCCATGTGATTTGAAATTATTTTCTAAAGCCTGCAAACATGGACCATAATCTGTCATTATTTTAGTTCTTCAAAAAATATAAGTGATCAACAAAATATAAAATGACATGGCTGCAGTAAGTATTTTTGTATTGTAAAACTAAAAATGGGGCAAAAGTAGTCCAGAAATATCAAAACAATGCTCCTCCTTTTCTTAGTTCTCTCTGGTGGCTTGTGTGACAAGATAGGAACTATATTGAAGTTGTAGTCTGTAAACTCATACTGGATAATGGTTACCGTAAATCAGCTTATGCAGATATGGACTACAAAAGGATGGCTCTCAAGCAATTCTATCCTGGTGTAGAGAAGTCTCTACCCACCCTTTTCCCTCTTTTTTGGATTACTTCATAGAGAATGCAAATGGAAACCACAGCATAGTTTTGTGACTCTCGCCATTCCCTGGTTCAGGACTTCCTTTCTACGGGGACATCTCACCAGACAGTGTGTGTAGATGAAACAAGATGTTTCGGCATTTAACGGAATGCCGGATTACGTTCTGACTGCCAATTGAAATGTTTCACTCATAAAAAATTCCACTTTTCAAAGTTTCATTTAAATAGACTTTTCTGGTAATTTTCTTACTTACTAACTTGAAGCTATAGTCCTTAAAGGACCGGAGCTTCTGCCATCTCCATCTTTGACCATGGCGGTTCTCAGCCAGGTTTCTTCAATTGAACAATGCCCAATCTACACAAACATCATCTAGATCATTAAGCCGAAGTTGTATGGGTTTGCCAGATTCCTCCTGGTGTACACTATAGCATCTTCTTGGACAATCTGACGGATTCTGTCTTTTCAACATGCTCAAACCATAGCAGTCTGCTCTTTTCGGTAGCGCAGACAACGCTAGGTTCACCATAAATTCCTATTAATTTTGAGTTACTACTGTTGCACCGTCTAAGATGCTGATTGACTTCTTCAAATATGTTTTAGCAGATTACTTTAAGGGAAATCAGCTATTAAGGTCGTACTCATGACGGGATTTTCAAAATTTTTCTTCATATGTCCATCGATCCTACTTAGGAGATAACGAAAATGAAGTCCATTCAAAACTGTATATATATATTTGTCTGTTGCCGCTCTAGTGGTCGCAATTATTGTTTAATCATTACCAAACTCGATATTTAGTCGTTTTATGTAAAAAGAAAGATGAAGTTCGTTAACAGCTGAAATCGGACCAGGGGGAGGGGGGGGGTTTAGAGAGAAGGATTTTCGAAAATTCAAAATATCTGTTACTATACGTCGGATCGAAAAATTGTATAGAAACAATCACATTGAACATTCAATTTACTATAAATATTGTTATGTATTTTTATTCCCTATCTTGAATATTAACCGAGATATTTGCATTTTTATTAAGTGTAACGGACGAGGTATGGTCGCTTTTATTCGTCTCCGCCGAAAGCTTGTTCGGCCGTTTCCGTAACTGTTCGGCACTCGTATGGAGATCTCTCTATTGTATAACTTTACGTGGGAAATCGTCTTGCGAGATGGACTTTTTTTTTTTGAGTGTCCGCGTTTTCCTACCACACTTGACTATGGGTCTAATGTTTCATAAGCGTAAAAAGAGATTTCTCCGGGCATAGAAGGAGTCTTTTCCTACTGTATAATAAATATTTGTGTTTGAATAATTTGCCGTCAGCTTTATATCAAAGTGAACTTGTTTTATTCATTACTAGTAAGAGAACCGTAAAACTCCCCAACTTTGTGACAGTCTCCCAACTATGTGACACTCAAGATTTTGGGCACTCTAGCGGCTCTTGGGATTAATCTTAAGGTCCGAAATGAATCCGTGAGGTTGCGGCACCTGTTTGTAAGTAAGTATTAATCCCCAGAGCCGCTAGAGTGCTCTGTATGCCCAAAATCTTGAGTGCCACAAAGATGGGAGCCTGTCACAAAGTTGGGGAGTTTTACGGAACCAAACACAGCGTAATTAAAACTTAAAAAGAAAAAAAATGTAAGGCTCCAAATGCTCCTTTCTAATTTTTCCCATTAGGCTAAGACGGCATAAGGGCGGCTACTAATTGCTCCGGAAGACACCGCTTATTACGGCAGGATTGAGTGAGACGGGAAGATAGGTGGAGAAAGAATGAGAGTGAGATGGAAGGGGTGTGTGGGGGGGGGTGGAATGTTGACTAAATGGCAGCTAGGAAGGAGGGGGGGGGGGCTTAGTAGGAAAGATAAGGGGGCTGGGAGGATGACAAGAGGCACTCATCTCGGCACTTCCAACAGCGGGCAAACCTCACTCAGGCTCTCCCTCACTTTTTAATTGAAGTGTTGCAGCGACCCTCCAGCCATCCGCCTCTTTCACCTCGGCCAACTCTCCCCCCCCCCCACCCTTAGCTCTTAACTCTTCTCTCTAAAGCTCCTTCCCTCTCAGCTGCCCTATGCCCTATTGTTATAAACCCCTTTTCACCTCCTTCCAGTTCTCAACACAATCTCCTTACTCTCATCTATACAAACATTTAGCACTCCCTTGCTAAGAAAGTCCGTCACGCAGGGGCTGCGTAAACTAAGCAGATTTCCCATGTGAAGTTTTACAATAGAGAAATCTGCATACTGGTAACACAATACCACCCTGATTAAATACAAACGGTAATGAGAAATCTTTCAGCTAATTAAAATAAATTCCCAACTGAAACGGCTTCTGAATTGTAAGAATAATTTATATTTTAATAACTCAAATTTTAGTAGTCCAAGAACTAAAGAAGGGGGGCGTGGATGAACAGAACGTATTTGCATAAATCTCACAAAGATTAACGAAGGTAAGGTAAGGTTAGAAACGACAGGTAAGGTTAGAAGAAGCTTCCTCCTGAGCCGAGCAATGACGGAAATGGCCGACCTAATCCGAACTATACGCGACCACAGCCTTCATAAAAATGCAAATATCTCGGTTAATATTCAAGATAGAGAATAAATGTATATAACAATATTTATAGGAAATTTAATTTGCAAAAAGATTGATTCTATACAATATTTCGATCCGATGCATAATAACGGAGATATTTTGAATTTTCGAAAATCCCCCCTCTAAACCCCCCCTCCCTCTGGTCCGATTTCAACCATTAACGAACTTGATCTGTCGTTTTACTTAAAACGGTTAAATATCGAGTTTCGTAAAGATCAAACAAAAATTTCGACCGCTAGAGCGTTAACAGACAAATATGTATGTATATATCTATATCTATATATATATAAAATTGTAACCTCTGTCTGTACATTGATTTTTTTCGCGAAATTTCACGATAACTTTTCGTTTCACATGTCATAGACACCATAACTGCATTTTGTTTCTTTGGTGTCTGTTTGTTTGTTTGTTTATTTGTTTGTTTATTTGTTTGTTTGTTACCTTTTCACGCATAAACGGCTGAACTGAATTGTATGAAACTTGGTATGTATATTACTACTAACCCAACTTAGACTTTAGGCTATATTAATATTCTCTGGGACGAATAGGAGTGGGGGTTATAAGGGAAGCCAGAAATTAAAAATAGGTATATTTCGTTTCCTATTGGTTTTTCGGCAAATATGTTCATAACAAAAGTTGTTTATTTTGTTGTTTAGAGTAACTTTTGTTATATACACTTTTTTCGTTTACCGAATTATAAACGAGATATACGCTGAAACCTATAGCGGAAGTGAATAATTTTATCTGGGACAAAAGACCCAACCGAAATAAATAAAACTCGGTATATGTATTAGCACTAACGCTTTTATTATAACAAGCCATACCAACATTTCTAGGGACGGGCAGGAGTGGGGGTTATGAGGGAAGCCAGAAATTAAAAATAGCGATATTTCGTTTCCTATTGGGTTTTCGGCAAATATGAACTTAACAAAAGTTGTTTATTTTGTAATTTAGAGTAACTTTTGTTATATACACAACCGTCATATACCGAATTATAAAGGCGTTATACGCTAAAAATTATAGCGGGAGTCAACAATTTTATTTGGCACAAAAGACTCAACCGAACTAAACCAAACTCGGTATGTGAATTAGTACTAACGCCTTCCTTATAATAAGCCATACTAACATTTCTAGGGACAGGAAGAAGTGGGGGTTATAAGAGAGGCCTGAAATTAATAATAGTGATTTCCTATTGGGGTTTCACCAAATATGCACATAAAAAAAGTTGTTTATTTTGTTATTTAAAGAAATTTCCTCAACACTTCATTTCAATATGAACTACCAGGTACCTCACCTTAAAAAATTAATTCAAATGTATGTCAATATTTTCTCCTTAATAATTCAAATCTATGCATAATACACAGGAAACGGGAAATATGACAATATGCAGGACAGTGAAGTCTTACATAAAAAATTAATTTCATTATTAACAAATCCACAGAAACGACGGGTGTTAACCCTAAACACTGGGACGGCTAAATGTCGTGAAAAGTAAAGCCTTACCAAAAATATACCATCACCATTCAGCCTCAAGTGAATTCCCGAGCGAAGCCGGGTATCTGAGCTAGTATATATATAAAACTGTAACCTCTATTTGTACATTGATTTTTTTCGCGAATTTTCACGATAACTTTTCGTTTCACATGTCATAGACACCATAACTGCATTTTGTTTCTTTCGTGTGTTTGTTTATTTGTTTGTTTGTTACCTTTTCACACATAAACGGCTGAACCGAATTTTATGAAACTTGGTATGTATATT
Organism: Riptortus pedestris; assembly: GCA_019009955.1. Lineage (NCBI taxonomy): Eukaryota > Metazoa > Arthropoda > Insecta > Hemiptera > Alydidae > Riptortus > Riptortus pedestris. The sequence goes on along the minus strand of CM032233.1, from coordinate 64,332,175 downwards.
ACTACTTACCCAACGTAGACTTTAGGCTATATTAATATCCTCTGAGACGAACAGAAGTCGGGGTTATAAGGGAAGCCAGATATTAAAAATAGCGATATTTCGTTTCCTATTGGTTTTTCGGAAAATATGAACATAAAAAAAGTTGTTTATTTTGATATTTAGAGTAACTTTTATTATATACACTTTTTTCGTATACTGAATTATAAACGAGATATACGCTAAAACCTATAGAGGGAAGTGAACAATTTTATTTTGGGACAAATGACCCAACCGAAATAAATAATACTTGGTATGTGTATTAGCACTAACGCTTTCATTATAATAAGCCATACCAACATTTCTAGGGACGGGCAGGAGTGGGGGTTGTAAGGGAGGTCTGAATTTAAAATAGCGGTATTTCGTTTTCTATTCGTTTTTCGGCAAATATGAACATAACAAAAATTGTTTATTTTGTTATTTAGAGTTACTTTTGTGATATTAATTTTCGTCTTTTAACAATGTATAAACGAGATATACACTATAAACTAAAGCGGGAGTCAACTATTTTATTGGGCGCTAACGATGGAACCGAACTTAACAAAACTCGGTGTGTCAATTAGCATTAATTCTTCCATGATTATAAGCTATATTAAAATGTTTAGGTTAGAACGGTAGTGGGGGTTATAAGGGAGGCTTGAAATAAAAATTCGCAATATTTCATTGTCTATTTGTTTTTCGACAAACATGCACATGTTGTTTACTTTGTTATTTAGATTAACTTTTTTTTTTTTTATACATTTCTCCAGGAACAATGTGTGGAGCAAGTAATTTGCGTAGAAATATTGATATGCTCAACAATTCATTCCTATTTGAACTATCAGGTACCTCAGCTGGAAAAATTAATTCAAATCAATGTTAATATTTAGTCCTTAATAGCTGAAATCTATGCATAATGCACAGGAGACGGGAAATATGACAATTTGGAGGACAGTGAAGACTTACATAAAAAATTAATTTTATTATTAACAAATGCCAACAACGGGTATTAACCCTAAACACTGGGACGGGTAAATGTCAAAATATTGTGCAAAGTAAAGCCTTGCCAAAAAAATAACATCACCATTCAGCCTCAAATGAATTCCCGGGCGAAGCCGGGTATCTGAGCTAGTATATATATATATATATATATATATATATATATATATATATATATATATATATAATTTTGAACGGACCTCATTTTCGTCATCTCCTGGGTAGGATCGATGGGCATTTTTCGAAAATCGCGTCATGAGTACGACCTCAATAGCTGATTTCCCTTAAGGGAAATCTGCTAAAAAAGCCCGTCACGCAGGTGCTGCGCAATCTAAGCAAATTTGCCACTTTTTTGAGCATGACTCGCTGTTGATCTCATCTCACCATCTATTCTCTATTTCTCCCATAATAAAAAATTCCATCACGCAGGGGGCTGCGTAAACTAAGCAGATTTCCCGCGTGAAGTTTAACAATAGATAAATCTACATACCGGTAACACAACACCACCGTGAATATAATAAGAACCCTCCCGACGGAAAGCATCAGAAATGTAAACAAATAGTTCTGCCAACTTCTTACTGGAAAGAAAAACAATTACTGTAATTTATCTGAATATTTAATACGTTATATTCAGATAAATTACAGTAATTGTTTTTCTTTCCAGTAAGAAGTTGGCAGAACTATTTGTTTACATTTCTGATGCTTGATTGAAAACTATTTACTATATCTAGTACTGTAATTTATAATGAATCAACATAACTTTTATCTGAATCAATCTTAAATTTGATTGATTGAGATAAAAATGATCATATTTAAGTAGTCCAAAAACTTAAGAAGGGGGGGGGGGTCACCAGGACATATTTGCATGTATCTCGTATAATAAATGTCTCTTCAAAACAATATTTGGTATTTAAGTTTCGAATATTGTGGTTTATTATATAATAGAGTATTGTTTATGTAACATGAGAAGTGGGGGTTTGCTGAAGGCTGAAATATGAAAAACGCTAATATCTCGGTTAATATTAAGATAGACAATACATGTATATAACAATATTTATAGTACATTTAATTTGCAATAAGATTGATTCTGTACAATATTTCGATACGACATTTAGTAACGGAGATATTTCGAATTGCCGTTAACGAATTTGATCTTTCTTTTTACATAAAACGACTAAATATCGAGTTTATTAACGATTAAACAATAATTGCGACCGCTAGAGCGGTAACAGGCAAATATATATATATATATATATATATATATATATATATATATATATATACATATACAGTTTTGAACGGACCTCATTTTCGTCATCTCCTGGGTAGGATCGATGGACGTTTGAAGAAAACTTTTGAAAATTGCGTCATTAGTACGACCTCAATAGCTGATTTCTGCAGGAATTAAAGTGTAAGCTTTAAGTTGAAAATCGGATGAGTAAAAATGGAGACCTTCTAATGGTTTATTCCGCAGAAAACAAATAACTAGGTTAATGTTCGAGTTAGAGAAAATATGCATAACAAAACAGTTACAAAAAATTATATTTTCAACAAGATTGGTTATATAATTTTTTTTTTTTTTTTATTTTACGAAAATATTTTACTTTTGCATGAAACGGTTTAATGTCGAGTATGGTATTGATTAAATAAAAAGTCCGTAACGCAGGGGATGAGTAAACTAAGCAGATTTCCCTCGTGAAGTTTAACAATAGATAAATCTACATACCGCTAACACAACACCACCGTGAATATTAAGTGAATAAATACAAACAGTAATAACAAATCTTTCCCCTCCCGGTGGGAAGCGTCTCAAATGAAAACAAACAGATCTTCCAATGGGCCACCGAAAAGAAAAACAACAACTGAACCATATCAGAATTTAACATATTAATTTTATTGAAAACAATGTACTATTCCAAGCACTGTAATTTGTAATGAATCAGAACAATTTTTATCTCAATCAATCAAATTTTAGTAGTCCAAGAATTTAAGACGGGGAGGGGGTCACAAGAACATAGTTGCATCTATCTCGTATAATAAAGGTCATTGGAAAACAATATTTAGTATTTAATCTTGGAATAATGTGGTTTCACAGAGTATTGTTTATGGAACACGAATGTGGGGGTTTTCAACCATGGTAACGATCAAACAAAAATTGCGACCGCTAGAGCTTTAACAGACAAATATATAGATAGATCTATATATATATATATATATATATATATATATATATATATATATATATATATATATATATATATAGAGAGAGAGCGAGAGAGAGAGAGAGATCTCTTGGTCGTCATCTACTAGGTAGGATCGATGGGCATTTGAAGAAAAATTTCGAAAATTGCGTCATGAGTACAACCTCAATAGCTGATTTCCCTTAAGGGAAATCTGCTAAAATCATGTAGTTTAGAACGTAAATTCTTAAATAATGACATCACACCGAACGTATTTGCACATAATCCGCATTGTAAAAGTTCAATGAAAACAATATTTGGTATTTAAGTGAATACAACTATTCATGACATATTAGCTTATTGTTAATATGACAATTACTGAAGGCTAAAAACTAAAAATGCCAATATCTTGTTAAATATTCAAGATAAAGAAAAACATAGAAAATTCGTTTATATAAAATTTGAATAGAATTGTTACAATATATACAATGCTCTTATTCAACTATATATATATATATATATATATATATATATATATATATATATATATATATATGTAGTTTCGAACCGTCCTCATTTTCGACATTTTTCGAAAATTGCGTCATGACTACAACCGCAAAAGCTGATATTCCTTAAGGGAAACCTACTAAAAAAACATGTCACGCAGTTGCTTCCTTCTTACATAATAGAATAACATGCTGATAATATTTCACATTTTACTGTCTATTTCTCCCGTATTAAAGTGTTTGGGTAAAGAGGGCATGAAATATCAGATTTTTAGTGGAAAGAAGGACTACGAGTGAGGGCTAGGTTAGGACTGATCATAAAAAAAGCCCGTCACGTAGGAGCTGCGTAAACTAAACCACCGTATGTTCTCTATTCCTTCCGTAGTATGAAGGCTGTGGAAAGAGGAATTGTAATTTCAGCTTGGCACGAGATGTTCAGTGACTCAGTAATTCGAAGTGAAAATCCGACGACTCGAAGTGGGGATTTACTTATTTAATATTTAAGTTAGAGAAAACATCTACATAATAGTAGTTGTAGCAAATTACATTTACAGGATTGTTTATAAGGCATTTTTCAATCAGAGTCATGCATTTCGATTTCCTTCTCACCCCGACCCACAGTTCCAGATCCTACTTCAGCTATTGATGAACATGACCTTTAGTTTTGATAGAAACAGTTAAATGTCTTGTATGGTATTGATCTAATATAAATTTTAATCTAGAACGAAAATTGTATTTCATGTCAACTGCTACACATTTCCTTATTTCTCACACTATGGCAGTCAGAGGAAAAAAATTGATATTTACGCTTGGAATACGACTTTTCAAGACATATTACTTTTTTGTTGAAGTGAGGAGAGTAGAAGTGGATGTCTACTGAAGAATGAAAATCAACAAATATTAAAAAAACGAAAAAAATGAATGCAACAACAGTTATAGAAAAAATAAATTTGCAATAACATTGGTTATATAAAATTCTATATTCCGACTCATAATGGCGAACATATTTTGAAGAACTTGATCTTTAACATTATACAAAACGCTCAAATATCGAGTTGGTAACAATCAAACTGAAGTTGCGACTGCTAGAGAGTTAACAGACAATCCCCCCCTCTCTCTCTCTCTCTCTCTCTCTCTCTATATATATATATATATATATATATATATATATATATATATATAGCTTTGATTTTGCCTAAGTTTTGTCATACAGTTAGGATCGATGGACATTTGAAGCTTTGTCGTTAATTTCATCATGAGTATTTTTAAGAAATTAGCTAAGAATACAATTAACCCTCTATCGCTTCAGTTAGAGGAAGAATCTGACGTGGACGACACATGACTTCCTTGTACTCTTATTAAATTAAATATACAAAATATGTTGTTGTACTTCATTTAAAACTATTTCATCTTAAAGTGATATAAAAACCACCCATAAACTAGATTAAAATAATGCCATTGGACATCATTTATACATTTTTTTTTTATGATAAACAAATGGGGCTTAAAAATATATTCTGTGTCTATAAAAGATGCGGAGAAATTTGCAATGCTTTATTTTCGCACCCTCTGTATCCCTCCCAACGTTTAGTCGATTTTAATCAAAGGTGGGGGAACGTAACTAGATGTTACGACATTCCTTAGTATGAAATTTTAAGATTCTTAAGCTAGTTATTTTTGATGTTAGATTTAGTGAGGGTCAAAAACAACAATTCCATTGAAATCAGAAAATCGAAGTATGACCTAATAGTGAAAGTCTCCGTGCAAGCAATTAGAAATCTGTAGATTAATATATGAAGTGCATTATTTTGTTAATAATTATAACTGCTTATAGCACTGTTTGATACGACGCTTAAGTACATGATTTTGCATTTTACTCCTACTTTTTAAACCCCAATCCCTCCCCTTAGTTGGAGCTGGTTCCCTTTCATTTTGTAACATTTTAATTTTTTTTTGGAAAATTTAGTTATTTAGAGAAAATGGAGGACTCCTCATTTGTCCATGTAGCTCACTTACAATAAGGTCTGATGAAAACAATGTTCATATTTAAGATTGAGTTAAGACATTGGTCGGCAACCACCGGCCCGCGGTAGGGTTTGATCCGGCCCGCGAGACATTTTGAAACACCCAATTAAACCAAAATATTACACTACTTACTCCAAATGAGGAGAGATTTGTGCGTTTGGCAGTCCTTATAAATGAGAACAGTTCATTCAATGATGAAAGTTAATAAATCAAAACATCGTACAAGGCTGACTGACGATAATTTGGAAAAATCTTTTCGTCTTTGTATCAGTGGAATTAATCCAAACAGAATTTATTTATTTATAGCAAGGGAAGCCTATCCATATTTAGGTTAGAGAGAGCTGAAACGAAGGCTAACTAAATATACTCAAAGTAATGTGTAGGGAGGAGTTCCTAAATTTAGAAAGAGGAACAACCAACATTACATTGTCTCAGAGGCTAACCATGTCTATACACTTATTTATTTGATTTTCAATATTTTTATTACAACATTTATTAGTTCCTCTTTTTACCTGTAGTTTATTTGTGTTCTTTTCTCCTTCTGACTCGATAATATTTTTAATTCTGGTCCTTTCCATGAATATCAGAAAAATATTTCATAATTGAATGTGAAGAACTCACGGTCAAATTAAAACCTCCAGCACTATCAACTTTACAATACCAAATGTTTTTATATTCATTTCCGCAGATAAGAGGACAAGTGCAGTGTTTCTCTTAGCCATCGAGGGCAGCTCCGAAACGTCGTGGAGGTCCGTTGGGAACATAACACGTCTCCTAGAACATTTCCTACATAGGATACTTTCTATTTTGGACATTTTTGCTAGACACGATAAGTGATACCTCCCTCAAGCGATAGCCGCAGCGTTAACTGCCTGAAACGATATCGGTAGTGTTACCACCCTTCAGTGTTATCCGAAGTGTTACCACCCTTCAGTGATATCCGTAGTGTCACCACCCTTCAGTGATATCCATAGTGTCACCACCCTTCAGTGATATCCATAGTGTCACCACCCTTCAGTGATATCCATAGTGTCACCACCCTTCAGTGATATCCGAAGTGTCACCACCCTTCAGCGATATCCGTAGTGTTACCACCCTTCAGTGATATCCATAGTGTCACCACCCTTCAGTGATATCCGTAGTGTCACCACCCCTCAGTGATATCCATAGTGTCACCACCCTTCAGTGATATCCATAGTGTCACCACCCTTCAGTGATATCCATAGTGTCACCACCCTTCAGTGATATCCATAGTGTCACCACCCTTCAGTGATATCCATAGTGTCACCACCCTTCAGTGATATCCGAAGTGTCACCACCCTTCAGCGATATCCGTAGTGTTACCACCCTTCAGTGATATCCATAGTGTCACCACCCTTCAGCGATATCCGAAGTGTCACCACCCTTCAGTGATATCCATAGTGTCACCACCCTTCAGTGATATCCGAAGTGTCACCAGCCTTCAGCGATATCCGTAGTGTCACCACCCTTCAGTGATATCCGTAGTGTCACCACCCTTCAGTGATATCCGTAGTGTCACCACCCTTCAGTGATATCCGTAGTGTCACCACCCTTCAGTGATATCCGTAGTGTCACCACCCTTCAGTGATGTCCGAAGTGTTACCACCCTTCAGTGATATCCGAAGTGTTACCACCCTTCAGTGATATCCATAGTGTCACCACCCTTCAGTGATATCCATAGTGTCACCACCCTTCAGTGATATCCATAGTGTCACCAACCTTCAGTGATATCCGAAGTGTTACCACCCTTCAGTGATATCCATAGTGTCACCACCCTTCAGTGATATCCATAGTGTCACCACCCTTCAGTGATATCTAACGTAGTGTAATATATTTGAAGCAATAATAGTCATGTTACCTCCATTACCCTTTATTTGTTATTTGTATTAAATTTAAAATATATTTTTTTTAAAAATAAAAAAATATTTGAATATCCATATTTGTTATGAGACCCTTCATTTCCCTCCCCAACAAGCTTATAAGAAAATTAATTGAATTTCATTTCGCACTTTTTTAATATCATCTTAAATTAAGTAACGATAATGTAGCTATAGTTAAAGAAGTATGACGTACTTGAAAATGATGTCACCATCTAATATAAGTCCTTAGTTTGGGCACTAAAAGCGAACACAAATTGGATGAAGGAAATTGTTGCAAGAAATTCCGTTTAGTTAGGATATGGATAAACTTTTGCAATAAGGGTTGGGCTTCCTCTGAACATTGGGACTGTCTATTCTTAGAAGTATACACGTATATCTACTTGCGTGCATTCAATGTTTAACAAATGTAGTTTATTTCGTTGGAAGTTATTAAGTTATTACTTTCAACGGATCCATTTGCCGTTAAAAGTGTTAATCTAATAATTATTCAAGATCATTAGATTAAATGTAATCTGGCTGACAAATCGTCAATAGATACTTGGAAACAAATACGTAAGGGCAACCCTTTGTGAATAAGAAATGACGAGGCGAAGGTCGAAAGCACTTGGCAGTTTTGAAATTATTACGCCTAAATTAGTAACAAAAGTATTGTCAAATTTATGTTTTGACTTCAAAGCACACTTTACTGTGGAACAAATGTCTATTGATGTTGATATATGATAAGCTGTATTTTTGAGGTTCCTTCATATACCTCGTGCCTGAGAACAGTTCTCGTGGAAGTTCACGGAAATGGCCTGGCCCGGGCAATGGTGGTTGGATGGTATCGTAGAGCATTTATTGATACAGATAATGCAAAATAGATAGAGTGTAAAATCCATTATTAGCCACCAGTATTTTTGGTCGAATTTGATGGCTTAAGTCTAGGTCATTAAATAATTGTAGTCCTCAACGGCAAATGAGCTGTGTAAAATTGATAATGCCTGATGTCGATGTCAGACTGTTTAATGATCATTGTTTTTTGTAGTTAAGCAGTTATTATTTGAGAAGTGTTATCTATGGTTGTAAAATGACCACCTAAAAGGCGTGCATTTGTTTTGAAACAAAGGGTTGGCCAGTTAAGTTAATTTATAGTGATTAAGGTAGACGGTAAAGGGAAGTGGTGTGGAGGAGGCCGGGGGATAGGTTGGTCTTTACCTGGGAAACCACACCGCAAATGCCAGGCAAATGTTAAATCTGAAAGACCTTTAGGTGATGTCGTTAGGAAGCTCGCTCTTGACATTAGCCATAGGAGGTGGGACCAACCCCTACCAAACTCCGGTTAATCGTTCCTAATCTTTTCATTTTAATTACTAAATACAAATCAAGCTGGAGTCATGATCTGATGATAATACAATTTTGTTTTTATCTACCAGCTGTTTGTTAGTCTTTGGTTATTGAATGATAGTAAAGGATGCTTGGGTATCGGCTCTATAATATGTTGTGTAGTTGGGTATCGGCCAATTTGATTTATAATAGATAGGTGTTCTTTTTAATGCTGTCGAATTAATAAGAACACCCACCAAATATTTTGAGGAGATAAAAAGTAAACTTAGATTACTGGTTAATGAAAATAGTTACCCTACCAAACTAATAGAGAGTGGAATTAAAAAAGCAGAAACAAATATCATTTATTCCAAATTAAAAAAAACGTGGAAATAAATTTCGATTTTAATCCATTTTTTTTTTAAATTTACTGACGAACTCTTTTCAGAAATAGATGTACGTAATAAGAAAAAAAGACGAACTTCATTAGACAATATAGAAGAAAATAGGTTAATAAAAAAGCTAAAGCTAACAAGAGACGAATTAAAACTGAAAACAAATATAAATAAAAATAATAAGAGAAAGATGGAAAATGTTGTCGACCAGATGGTAAATCCCAAAAAAAAGAAGCTTCAATAAACCTCAATAACAGATTTTTTTTAAGCTTCAAGTCACAAACAGAGTAGTAAAAAAAATAAACTTAATACTCACATTTTATTTCAAAATAGTAAAAAACAATTAAAAGAAACCTTTCATAAAATACAATTCCAACCGTTCTATTTTTCCAACTATCACCCACAAATATATAGAAAACTGAAACTAATTTGTAATGGGGTATGTAATATATCCTGGAAATATAACAATAAAATACAAAAACATTTTAGTAGAATTAAAGATAAAGTAACAGAATCAAAATCTAAATATAATATATATGAAATAAGCTGTAACACCTGCAAAGGCACTTATATTGGTGAACCCTCGCAGCTGCTGAATAAAAGGTTAAAGCAACACGTAAAAAGTATTGACAATAATGAAAAAAAACTGCTTTGCGAATAATTCTATCTCCAAGAAACACACCTTCAATTTTGAAAAAGTTCAAATAATTGATAAAGAATGAAATAATGCTAAACGAAAAATAAAATAGAATATTCGCATAACAAAAAATAGTAAAAGGGCAGTAAACAAAAAAAACAGAAATTAAATACCTCAATCATATAGTCTATAACATTTTATTTTAAATTAATCGATTATAAATTAATAATAATAATAATAAATAATCGAGTTCAAGATTGACGTGTAAATAATCAATTTGTAGTAAGCTGACTTAACCTACTTCGGGAACCTCAGTATCAACTATCTCCTCAGTGAAGACAGTCGGAACAAATGTATATTTAGATTTAATAAATATATCTTAGATGTTGGCAACTATTAATACAATATCTAGCAAAGAATTAGTATGGGTTTCTTTTATTTAATGTTATAAATTTTTATATTTTTTTTAAAAGGGATAGCTCCTGAAGAGGTGGCAACTAAGCCACGAAACATGTAGGGCAGTCTCAATAAAGTTTGCACCGAAAAAATGTTTTTTATTGGTGACTCTCGCCATAAAAGATGAAGAATAGTTATTTATTATACAAGTGACGAAAGTAGATCATTTTACAACTCGAGTGAAACGTTTACCCACACGAGCTAAGCGAGTGTGGTAATTTCACGAGAGTTGTAAATTCTACTTTCGTCACGAGTGTAATATTAAATTTTTTCTGTAATCGTGTAATACATGATCAGATCTAACCAGAATATGAACAAAATTAGGATGTTGTGAAGATTATGGTATGTTGTTGGTAGGTTATAAGCATGGTTGTGAAAGGTTATAAGCATAGTTATAAAACAACTAGTGATGATTGTGAAGTAGTGCAGTTATAAACTAGTGCAGGTTATAAACAAGGAAGGTAATTATTATTATATTTAAATTTTAAAATATATTGATTATTTCCACCAATAGTTCATTCACATTTCAATTTATTTTGTTAAAATAAATTCTTACAATGTTAAGAAACATTTAAAAGCATTTAATTTCCAACTTCAAATTATTTTTTAATTTATACTTATTACTAATTAAGAAGGCAATTCACTTTCTTCACTTGTGAAGAAAATGATCACTTTCTTCACTCTATTGCAAAATGTTTCACTTTCTTCACTCATTTCAGTTTAGTAATGTTACCATTATTCAACGATTACAGAAAAAATACATTTTCATCATAAGTGAGTGTTCTATATTAAATATCTAATAATTTACAATACATTCATTTACATTGTTGGATTTATCATCATTATTTTTATTGAATCAAATGATTATTCTTTCGTTATCTTATATGGTATAACTGAATTTATTCAGAATTTGCTGAATTTATTTAGTAGCTATTCATTCTGTACTCGCAACTCTGATGAATAAATTCTGATAAAACTTTGCCCATCTCTGTTATGCTACTCACATGTGAAATGTGGTTAGCAAATGCTCTTGTCAGCAGTAATTAGCCAATTTCATTTACGTAAAATCAGATATTGAGGTTTCATTCATGGTGTGATTTTCAAAATCTGTGATCAATGTTAATCAATAATTTCTATATTGAACCTGTAGCGGCAACTCATCCATTTCAACTCAACCTTCCCCAACAACTGTCAAGCCAGAGGAAGGTTACTAGCCAAGGCGACAGTGTTGCCCGACCAATGACAATTTAAAACTAAACTAATTAATGTAATTATTAAGTGGGTTCACTGCGAGTAACCTGAAAGTTACCTTTTAGTCAGTGTGTATTTGACCTGTGATGTGTGCACGTGTCTACTGCTAACGAACAGAATTAACAGAGTTTTTATTTGATTTTTTATCGTTTTTTATTAAAAGTGTTTTTATGTTTATTATTTATTTTATCATTATTTTACAATATGGTGCATTATTTTAATTTTGGAGCGGTTGTTATTATTTTTTTTCCTCGTGCACTAAAAACCCATAGCTGTGTGTTTAGAAAAGGGGAAACATACAAATGTTCCAACATATTCGAAATTATCCATTATATTACGAATAGAATATTGTCTTCATCTCCTTTTCCTTTAAAGGAAATCAGCTATTGAGGTTGTTATCATTACGCGATTTTCGGAAATTGTCTCAAATGTCCATTGATCCTACCTAGGAGAGGACAAAAATGAGGTCCGTTCAAAATGATTGTGAAATGAAACAAAACGTATTTATATGTTTCTATTACATGAATACAAAATATTATAGGGTACGATATTTTAGCAGATTTCCCTTAAGTATATATGTATGTATGAATATGTAAGTATATATGAATATGAATATGTATATATATATATATATATATATATATATATATATATATATATTTGTCTGTTACCGCTCTAGCGGTCGCAATTATTGTTTAATCGTTACCAAACTCGATATTCAGTCGTTATATGTAAAAAGAAAGGAGGGGAGGATTTTCGAAAAATCTCCGTTACCATAGGTCGGATCGAAAAATTGTATAAAACCAATCTTATTGGAAATTAAATGTACTATAAATATTGTTATATACATTTATTCACTATCTTGAATATTAACCGACATAATAAATCACATTATTCGAAGTTTAAATGCCAAAAATTGTATTGAAGAGACCTTTATTATACAAGGTACATGCAAATATGTTCTGGTGACCCCCCCCCCCCCGTCTTAAGGTTTTGGACTACTGAAATTTGATTGATTGAGATAACAATTATTCTGACTCATTATTAATTACAGTACTAGATATAGTAAATAGTTCTCAATAAAATTAATATGTTATATTCTGATATATTTCAGTAATTGTTTTTCTTTCCGGTGTGAGGTGGGCAGACCCATTTGTTTACATTTCTAACCTAACGCTTATTGAAATTGGATGAAACATTTCTTAATTCCTTTTGTATTTATTCATCGTGGTGTTGTGTTACTAGAATGTAGATTTATCTATTATTAAACTTCACGGGGGAAATCTGCTTAGTTTACGCAGCCCCTGCGTGACGGACTTTATTTTTTCTATAACGAATTTTGTCAATTAATTTTTTACATATTATTAAAAAGCATTTATACTGATAAAATAGATTCCTTATAAAGTTAGCTTGAATTCCTTGAAAACGTTTTATTTTTCCATTTTTTTTATGAGAAATAGCACTTTCATGTAATAATGACTCTGAATTTAGATGTTTGCCTAACTTTTATTACATACTTTAAGTTTGAAAATCTGATGATAATATCAGCGTTGCCCTGGGATTTTTTATGTATTGTCTTAGCCATTTAGTATGTCATCCCTTGTGTATTTTATGTAGTAAAAACAATCTGATTTCGTTGAAGTTTGAAAATGTTGAATTATATTGCCTAGCGAAAATAATTAATTGCGATCAAAATATTTAAACAACAGGCCAATAATGAAAAATGAAGTTTGATTTAAACCATCAAATGACTGAGAATAAAATGTGATTTCATTATAAAAGCTCATGCTATTTGTTATAGTAATTAATAATTATTGCTTAAGGTTCTTATTAATCATAAATCAGTAGCTTGTAATAATGAGAATTTTAGCTTCTGCGTGTTATTTCACTTTAATCTAACTTTTATCTCCGTGGGTAAGTCGATCTAGTGAAACAATAAAAAAATATTGGGCAAATGAAAATATTGTAAATAAATACACTTCGATTATATACGTGGATTATTGTGACTTTTTTGTTCAATCTCTATATAAAAAGATGAATTAGGTTGAGTTAATTACCATTGTTAAGGGAAGACGATGGGCGGGGATGAGGGGTGATAGGGCACGGCCTTGTTAGCCAACAACCTCCTCCCCATCATTCTTAATCTTATGCTTTTATAAGCATTTACATTATTAAAGAGAATTAATAAGAACCCTAATTATGTTTGCTATTCATGGACATTTTAACCATTAGTTTTAGCACAATGATGTGTCTTTATACAAGTAATTTGTTAATGAGTTCTACAAATACTGATAAAGAATATAAATTATAACGTTAGTGCTTAAATACTGAATTACCTTATCCGTTTCGTGTTATTGTATTACTCTAATAAATTCGCCCCCCCCCCCATTTTAGCAAATTTCCCTGAAGGGAAGTCAGCTATTAAGGTTGTACTCATGAACGATTTTCGAAATTTTTCTTCAAATGTCCATCGATCCTACCCAGGAGATGACGAAAATGAGGTCCGTTCAAAACTGTATATATATATATATATATATATATATATATATATATATATATATATATATATATATATATATATTTGTCTGTTACCGCTCTAGCGGTGAAAATTTTGGTTTTATCGTTACCAAACTTGATATATAATGGCTGAAATCGGACAAGGGGGAGAAGGGGGCTTTAGAGGGGGAGAATTTCGAAAATTCTTAATATCTCCGTTATTATGCGTCGGATCGAAAAATTGTATAGAACCAATCTTATTTCAAATGTAATGTTCTATAAATGTTGTTATGTACATTTTTTCACTATCTTGATTATTTACTGAGATATTTGAATTTTTTAGTTTTCGGTCTTCAGTAAAGCCCCACTCCTACTCATCTCATATTTTCAATATTCTATTATGTTATGAAGCACTTTATTTGAAACTTAAATATCAAATATTGTTCTCATTGTACTTTTAAGTTTTGAGATAAATGCAAATAAGTGGCGCACGTGGGAAATCTGCTTAGTTG